>ML688392.1:0-167096 GCA_007922175.1 Pelusios castaneus
CAGGCCAGAGAAAAGAGAGAAGAGAGAAAGGCAGGGCAGGGCAGGGCAGGCCAGAGAAAAGAGAGAAGAGAGAAAGGCCGGGCAGGGCAGGCCAGAGAAAAGAAAAGAGAAGAGAAAGGCAGGCCTCTAACCCGGCCACTCTCCTTATCCCCCCCACCCCTCTGCAGGCCTCCCTCCAGCCCCTTCCCAACCCCCTTACCTGGCCGGAGGCTCAGAGCTGCAGCGACGGCTGGCAGAGCTGCTTCTCAGCCAGGCCGCTCCCACCCTGAGCACGCTCTGTCTGAGCATGCTCAGGGCGGGAGATTTGAATCTCCCCAGCCCGGCCGCAGTAGGAGTCTGCGCAGCTGGGAGGGAAGAGCCAAATTCAAGGGGCTAAAGAGCCGCTTGTGGCTCGCGAGCCGCAGTTTGCCGACCACTGCACTATAACACCCAGATCCTATTCAGCAACACTAATACCAAGCCAGCTGTTCATCATTTTTTTGCTGCCTGCAAACATGTTCCCTGAGTTGTCACTGTACGAAATTTCAGCTGATATGACAAAACTGAGAATATTATAAGCAACTGATCTTTTGGAATGGAAATATTTCACCAACTTTAACTGAGGTATCAGCTCATGTTCTACCTATGCTAACCCATCATGAGGTATTTTCACCACAGCTAGCATGCTTTAAAATTCCAGATCTTCTGGGAATTTCTTGTATGAAATATTTTGTGCATATGTTGATTGCTTGACCTACTTTTATATCATAACACTTGATTGGAATGTTGAATTGATACTTTTCCCAGGGAACAGATTTAAGACCAGTGATGATTAAGAGCAATGTATGAAGTTTAATGAGGATGCCTTCATGTGATTTGTCTTTTATATGATTCAGTTTCATGCTGGGTCTGTCCATTTCATTTTCTTACAGTGTTCAGTCCGTTTGAAGTGGTAGTGTAGTACATGCAGAAACTGCTTCACCATTGACTCCTCCTGGCTGTTACTTTTTTCCTTCATGCCAAGTATTCATAGTCGTCATCTCCCTACCTAGCCAGTGTTAGCTGGTAGCTTACTCCCTCTTCCATTTCAGATACTGCTTTCTCCCTTCTGCTTGGGAGTAATGTAGTAGGCTCCCCAAACGCCAGCATTATTGTTAAAAAGCTGTAATCTATTAATTGGATAGGACCAATATTAATAGTGCTTTTCATCTGAAGAGCTAAAAGTGCTCCATTATCCTCATTTTACAGATGGAAAAAAGGAGGCATAGAGAGGTTAATTAGTTAGCCTGTGGTAAAGATGGTGCTAGAATACAATTTCCTGATTACTAATCCTGTGCTTTAACCACTGAACATTAAAGGCATCTTGATAACACCTATTATGGAGAATTTTACATCAGCAGAAATCAAAGTGCTTTTAATATATTTATCATCACAACAGCCCGGTGTGGTAGGAAGCATTACATTGTACAGATGGGGAAACTGAAGCACAGAGAGCAGAGGCAGCCTTTGGTTATTGGGGGCCCTAGGCAAAAGCCCACTGCAAGGCCCCCTACAGGTCTGTGGGGGACCCCTGCCGTTGGCCCCAGCCCCCCCGCCCACTGCTGGTGCCAGCTCCCTGTGGGGCCCCCCCTACCATGGCACTGGCTCCCTGCTGCCCCGGCCTCCCCTTCTGGCCCTGACCCGCACTCCCTGCCGCCGGCCCCACCTCCTCCTTCTGCCAACCAAGGTAGATGCGCTTTTGGGGTAGGCGAAGCAGGCGACAGGACCTTTTACAGTTGGCATGCGCCTGTTTCACCTATCCCAAAAACTGCCTCTAACAGAGAGTTGCCCAAGGTTACACAGGAAGTTCATGGCCAAGTAGGGAATTGAATCTGGGTTTCCCTCCTCCTAGGTCAGTCTCCTACTCAGTAGCCCATCCTTTCATTATTGTGTCATCCTGGGTAAAAGGAGGAGGAGAAAATATTTGAGCATATTTGCCATGGGTCTATACTATAATATGCTAAATTAAAAAAAAAAAAAAAAAAAGAAAAATCAGTAACTAAGCTACAGTAGATGCCAGTTTTAAGCCTTTTCTGTTATATGGTGTAATCCTGACATTATTTTAAAGAAGGTTAAGTGTATATGAAACCTAATGAGAATAAGTATATTTTAACTGAATTTTTTTAAAACAAAAAGTGAAACCAATTAGTTTCACTTTTCAAGTAAAGAGAAGAGCAAAAAGTAAGTAAACAGTATTAACAGGGAAACCAATTTCAATTATTGTGTTAGAAACATAGGTAAAGACATTAATTTAAAAAATGTGTGTGTGCACGCATGCACATTAATAACTCTGCTCAGCAGTGACATCATGCAGTAACTAGACATTTGTGATTAATGCATAATTGTTGCAGTTCCATATTATATTAAACTATTTTTAAAAACACATTAGATTTTTTTTAAAATCCCCCCCTCCCAGATTATACAATACATGAAAAGTTATGTTGTTAACTTGGATTAGTTGACAAATAACAGTGAAGACACAGAAACTTGGTTTTTTACCTGGGTAAGCTGCTTAGGTTGAAGCCCGTAGGGCAGCTCAGAGTTGAATTTGAGCTGCTGAACACAATTAAAAGCTGAGTTGCTATGTCGTGACTACTGTTTCAACCCAAGTTAGCTAATAGGGTTAGCTAATTTGAGTCTCTCCTTTTTACAGAGGAGGCACGTAATTGTTGATAGTAGGTCTCTAGAGCTAAAACAGAGGTTTTCAGATTGTGGGGTGTGTCCTTCTAGGGGATGAGTGGCAATGCCAGGATGCTAGGACTCGCACCACCAAGCAGCTCAGGTCAGTCCCCCATGTGAGGCTCGGGGAGGGAGTGCTGACTATGCCCCCTGACTCAGCTCAGTGCTGAGTGCAGATATTCCCTTTGTGTCACTAAAAAGTAGAGTTAAGGTTTTTTGGGAGCCATGGCAGTGCACCCTCACTTTTAATGCAAAACTCATGTTGGCCTTAACTATGGAGCTACAACCTGGGCCCCCATAATGTTTTTATTTAATCTTTTAAAAAAATAAAGGGGAGAAAAGGGCAAACCTTCCTGTCTCCGTTCTTTGCCTTCTGCCACTGTAATTTTTTTTATCATTTTCTACATAAAAAGAAAATTGGGCTGGATTTATAGTTATATTAATTACCACTGACTTCAGTAAATACAAAGATACAAAAAAAAAAAAAAATCAAACGTGCATGTTGAAAAAACTTTAGTGTTTGGCATCTGTGTGTCTGCCTTGTCCCAAGGTGAAGCATGCTCATCAAGAAATATGGACTGCTTCTCTCAGGAGAGTTTCTTTATGAAGCTCAGACCTTGAAATAACTATGTGAGAAAGGACTCGAGCATGCTCTTAAAGGAATCATTCCCAAGATAGTATACCGTAGGTTGTTCTGTGTTTTTAGTCCACCTCTATTTAGGCTTTCTACATCTTCCTCTATCCTTGGATCCCTCATAAAAACAAATTTTTTGCTGTTACCTGGAGCATTCATGAGTAAGTGCGGTTGATTTTCAAATCTTAATGTAAACCCCTAATCCTGCAAAGTTATAAGCCCGTGCTGACTTTTTTGCCTGTGCAGGGTACCACTGGAATTCTGTGCTGACTAGTCCCTTTCTAGGATTTGAATAAAAAAGTTTAAGATGGCGAGTATGTACTTTTGCACCCAGATAATCAGTGAAGGGATTAAATGCCTTCAATGAGGTGACAGAAGAGAGGCCATTTTTAGAGCTTTAATTGCCTGCATGTTAACCTATCTTTTTGCCTACCCTGCACATTAACCTATCCTATGTCCCCTCAGCATTCCTGTCAACTTATAATAGATAATAAAAGTGTCAGGCTAAAAGTTGGCACAAACCTTTCTGGAATTGGGTGTTTAACCTGGTGAAACGGGAAACCGACTGGCAATAATTTGCATCTGTTGACAAGTATAATTAATCAGTAGAAAGCCCAGACTTATGCTTATATAAAAACTCGACATATAAAATGACATGTGCAAATAATATAAAGTATCTTGTGGGAAACAGATGTTGCCACTAATTACTGTCATAAACCAGTAGACATTTAAAATCTGAATCATTTTGAAGGTATTAGATTAGATCTTGAACACTCTACACGTCAGCAGTGTTCGTATACAGATTTACTTAATCTGGGCCCAAACCTACAGTCATAAATACCAGCAAAAGTCTATTAAAATCCATCCTTGTTTCCCCTGTGTGATGAGTGCAGAATCAGTCACTTCTTTCAGACTCTAATGCTGCTCTTCATTTTAAATATTAGCTAGACCTAGCCATGTAGCTCTGGATAATTCTTTTAACAGCCTAGCTACCATCTCTCACTACATCTGTGGAAAAACTGCTTCCACCTACGTAGGAAGCATGTACCCATGGCACTTCAGTGGCACAGCTGCAGTGCTATAGCAGTCATAGTGTAGAGCTGCCCTAAGAATAAATAAGTTGTCATCTTTGAACACAGTACATATTTTTGCAATTATGGGACCTACCTGATCCAAAGCCCATTAAAGTTACCAGAAATGGGTTTTTGAATCAGGCTCTAATACTTTTCCTATTAAAATATATTGCTGAATTTCAGTGGCAGCATCATTAGGTGCATATTTCACTAACTGAGGCCTGGTCTGCACTTAACAGTTAGGTTGACCCATTGCTCAGTGGGTATGAAAAATCCACAGCAGTGAGTAATATTGTGAAGCTGACCTAATCCTCTGTGTGGACAGTGCTAAGTCGAAGGAAGAATTCGTCTGTTCACCTAGTTACAGCCACTTGGGGAAGTGGTTTACCTATCTCACTGGGAAACCCTCCAACCTATCAGCGTATGTTGTGTCTACACTGAAGCATTATAGAGGTGCCGCTGTAGTGTTTCAAATGTAGATAAGCCTACAGAGGTGAATTCACACCTCTTACTCTGCCACCCCAAAGGACCTCTTTTCTTCAGAATCAGTATAGCTGTTGTGCATGGGAATGTGTGTGTGTGTGAGATGGATAGAGATGCAGAACCCTGCAATGTGAAAATAGCCTCTTGGGTGGCATTGTACTGGGGGTGGGGGTGGGAAGACAATAGGGCTAGGTTGATCTGATGCTACGTGCTTTTCTTCTGTCTCCTGTCACAGGGGAACCAGGTAAAGCAGCTGCAGAGCTTCTTTGTAGCCTGATGAGGAAGATTCCCTCTCCCCTGTCACAGTATCTCCTCAGAGCTAATGAGGGCTAGATTTGCCCATGAATGACATACACTAGAAAATGTGTTTATTGGTTGTTGGTTTGTTTTTTTTTTCTTAGGGGGTGGTTGGTGGTTTTTTTCCCCCTCAATGTGCAATCAATAATACTTCCCTAAAGTTTTTTTCAGTCCCGGTTCAATGGTGCCATTTGTATTTAATACTAACCCAAGGTTGACATGTTGATAATTGTCACTGAAATTAATGGTAGTTTTACGCGTGTAAATGCTGTGGAATCAGGCCACTTTGTAAACATGAGGCCCACAGATGCTAGAAATGAAAGAGATGTTTGGATGAGTATCTGAAGGTGGAATTAAAAATGAAAAAGCAATGCAGACCAAATAACTACAGGAAAATAAAATTAGAGGGGAGACAAAAGCAATCTTTTGAATATGGCCATGTAACCTAATATTTGTCAGAACTATAATTAGCCATCTTGTTGCAATTTCCCGTTTCTTTTTAATTGCATTCCATCAACTCTATTGATTAGCAAATCCCATAACTGTTGCAATGTTAATAGCGTACAGCTAAATAAATTTTGGTTTGTATAATGAGGTTTAGATCTTATCAGCTTTAGCAAAAGTGTTTAGCAAACAAATTGTAATTAAGTGGTGTTTAAAAGCACAGTTGACACTGAGTGTAAACACTCTTCAAAAACATTGCTGTTGTTCCTGGTGATCCCTAAGCTCTCTAATGCTGACCAGGACCAGCTAATACATTTTTAAAAATGTTAAACATTATCTACATGTGGTAACATGTTTGTAGACATCCCTCAATTAAAATATATTAGCCAACCTTTAAAACATGCCTTCTCCCCCCCCCCCCCCCCCCGAATATATGGAGACTGGAGTTTGTGGCCCTATTTTAATTGAAATTGATTATTAATTAACTCAAACTAACTAACATGTTTTTAAGTACTACTCTATACTTTTCACATTTCAGGACAGAAAAGTTTGTCCTACACCCTAAGATGAAATTTAGGGTACATTGCAACTGGGTGTTCCAGAATAATTGTGGAGTATCTAGAGCTCCATCTCTTGTAGATGTTAATCTGCTTGGAGATAAATGGCAGTGTATGCATACTATAGATAAGATCCTTGTGATGTTCTCTATTTGTGATTCAGTGACTCACTGCAGCTTTATTCCAGCAGCTTCTGTTATTTTTTTCTGAAAAAGAGGTCTATAAGTAATTACCAAAAGAAGTCAGTTGAATAAAAGATATTATCTCACCCAACACTGCATTCATTTTTTTCTGATATTTACACCACATTTTGTTTCCTTCCATTTTAAAAATCTATTTATTTTAATAGCTTGTGAATGTATCTTTCTTGTGCCCCTAACACTTGCATGTCAAGTTAACTCAGTCTGTCTTGTTGCTTTTCTTGCTTCCCAGAAGGTGTCCCAGCTTGAAGCTGAAATAGCTAAACTGACTGAGCAGCTGGAAGATCAGACCAGGTTTCACCAGGAGACTTTGCAAAGAGCCAGGAAAGCAGAAAAACAATTCGAGACACTCCAGGATCAATTGATGCATCTGGATGGGGAGTTGGTGTCTGGAGACGTGATGCGTGATGGTTTGAAGCTTGAGAAACAAAAAGTAACAACATAGGTTATTTTCATTTGTGGGAATATTATTTGCAAGCCAGAGATATGGCAGAGTATATTTACGATATTTTAGTAAATACTCAAACTGTGAGTTCACATTCCATTGCTTTGGGGCATATAAATCTTTTAAATAAGGGCTTGAAATATTAACTGATAACTAGCGGACTAAACTAACTAGCCAGAAAGGTAGAAAAGAAAGACAAAGCTAGCATCCCTGTCATCAGTTTGGAATCAGTGTTTTGATGAGAAGCCAGTGTCTGTGCTGATTTGTCTATCAAACGGCTGTCTCTGGTATCACTGTCTTTTGTATCAGTGTCTTGCTAAAACAGTAAATTTTGGTAAATTTTAATCTCCATCTCTAGTTATAGGAAGGGAGATGGAGCTTTCTGTTTTATCCCTTCCCACTTCTCCCACAGGAGAACGGGGTTTCATTTCTTTGTCTTCACATGTCTTCTGCAAGAAGGTGGAGTGAAGAATAGGACTTCGCTACTCTACTACACATTAGCAGTCTCTCTCTTTCTTTTTTTGTTTTTTTAGTTTTTTTCTCCTCAGTGAATAACTCCAGTTCCTGCCTCTGCTGCCACTTGTAGCCTTCCCAATCATCATCAGTATTAATCAGCAAAGATTCCTGACCATTTCACTCTCCTGGTTGCCAAGGGGAGCCATGAAACTGACCAAGAACTTGTAAATTTACCTCTGTTGCTGTTTTTCCAATGTATGAATGGCAGCAGAGGGGCTTGATCTCTTTGTCTACAGAGAATTTTAGTCTATTGTCTTCTGTAAAGGTAAGGGAAAATAATTGAAAAAATCAACTAAAATTCACCAGAATTCATAATAATTCTTCCTGTTGTCCCCAGCTTCCTGGCTTGTTTGAAAAATCAGCCCTTAAAAAAATGTTGCTATCCTTCCCTATGGCAAGCTTCCCCCACCTGTACCTCTGTGCAAGCTAATTTTCACTGGGTTGTTAAGAACTAATACAAGCTATGAAGGGAGACATCATAAAGATCTTTTATATGGGAGTAGAGCCATTGAACAAGACGGAGGCAGTCATCTCTTTGTGGAAGAGTCTTACAATGGTGGTAAATTTACTTGTGCAACCAAACTTTAACATAATTTTCCATGGAACCTCATGGTTGACAGAGTCGAAGGATTTGGTCAGATGGATAAAGGCCTTATACAGGTTTTGGTATTGTCCTTAATATTTTTCCTGGATCTGCCTAGCTGCAAGAATTATGTCAGTGGTGCCTCATAAAGGCCTGAAGCTACATTGGGACTCTTGTAGTACTTCCTCTGCAAGAAGGAGCAGACACTTCAATAAGATTCTAGCAAGAATCTTCCCAGCGATGGAGAGTAGGGCAATGCCTTGAAGATTGCCACAGTTAGCTCCATAGCCCCTTAAAAATGATGACAATGTTAGCATTGTGTAAGTCATTGGGGGAAGGAGGTGGTTCTTCAGTGCGTCAGATTTTGAGGCACAACAAATGGAGCCTGTTTGTTAGTGTTTCTTTCCCCACTTTTAGCACTTCAGCTGGTATGCCATCAGGACCTGATGTTTTATTGTTCATTTGCTTAATTGCTTTATGGACCTTGTCAGGTGTTGGTATGTTGGTTGGGAGACAGTATCCCAAGAGAGGGCTAACTGGTGAAGACTAGTCAGAGAAGAAAGGGCTATTTTTGAAGAAAATCGCCTCTCCTGGTTGCAGAAAAATGCTAGAAAAGAAAAGACAGACAACTGTCATGCAGCTATCATGGCCATCCCTGCCTTTCAATGCCACCTGCAATGCTTGCAAAGTCTGTGGCTCAAGGATCAGACGCCTCATCAAAGGACCTAGATAAATTAAAACTTGTGAAAGAGGTCATCCTCAGCTTGAAGATTGCCAAGGATGACATCAAAGGGTTTAATTGCTCCTGCCACTTATTCTGAAAGAAGGATGCTTTGCACACACCTATCAGCATTAATCAAGTTTGTGATTGTCTATAGATCAAAGACCTGCCTGATGGCAGCCCTTAATACCACTTAACTGTGCTTTCTTTTCAACCCGAGTTTTTACAGAGATGTTATTAAGGGAATATCTACACTGCAGCAATGGCAGGCATCGATGCAATGGCATCAATTAAGCATGTCTGTGTAGATCAGTTCAGTTGATGGGAGAGTGCTCTCCCATTGGCTGAATTAGTCCACCTCCTTGAAAGGAGGAAGGTAGCATCGACCTGAATATTGTAGGTTCAACTATTTTTGAACAAATGCCTATGAAAAAAGGAAAGTTGAGAAATATCCAGCAGTTGCATTAATTGTAAAAAAAAATACTATGTGTGTTTCTGAAATGGTGATTGTTGGCTATACTTGGATGGTAGTCAATTTAGAGGAAAATAATTTGGATTCTTTAAGGACTCTAAATAAGTTGTTTTCTTCTCTTTCTACTTATATATTTCTTGTCTCAGTATCTTAAATTTTTGGAACAACTTTCGGATAAAATGAAGCTGGACAGTGTATCAGCTGAGATTGGATTTGATATGAGACTGGATGCGATTCTGACCCGTGCAGAACAGTTGGTCAAACTGGAAAGTGATGAAGTGATTGGAAACAAGACCATGGCACATAACCTACAAAGGAAGGTAGGTAAAGGAGAGCAAAGTTCATCTCCTGTCTGTTATAAAGATGACCTTATTATTACTATATTTCGAATAAGTAGCTGCCAGAGGCCCCGGTCAAAATTGAAACACCACTGTGTTCAGATACATACAAAAATACAGCCTGTCATCAAAGAGATGATGATAAACACATTTTTAACCCGGAGCAACTAAGCCACATAGTAAAAAACAATAACAAAGCGGTCAAATTCCAAAGGGGTAGCCATGAGCACTAGTGTAACAGCATACCAAAAATATTTAAATCTAGAAGTATCCTTTCTTGGCATAGTCTACAAATCACATTAACTAGAAGTTAATATACAGAAATAATACATGAGTAAATATCTGATCTCTTTGGTATTTTAAATTTTCAGATATAACCATCATGTCATTGATGAAATCTGTTACATGTGTGGGTTTGGCTCAAATACTGTCAGCCATTGTGCTGTGATTAAGTTTTTCATCCACTATTAGGCTAACCTCTAGAACAACATGTATTTTGTAATTGTAAAAGCAACCTCAAGTTTTACGTATGATGCTTAAGTATTTAACCGTATAGGATACGGTCAGTGTTCTACAAGTAAGTAGCAAAATTGAAGGAGGGGTAGACATGGCAGAGGGAAATATTAAGGTGTAGGATGATCAGATGGAGATGATGCCAAGGCAGAGTCATACAGAGCTCTGGAGGAGAGGACAAGAAGTTAAAACTTATAGAAATGTGTTTCAGAAAGACCAGCATATAATGGCCATTCATGTAATTGGTGTTAACATTGTGTGTGTTTTTTTTTTTTTAAATTCCCCTGTTCTCTTAAAACCAGTTGAAAACTCAGAAAGAAAAGCTTGAGAGCAAAGAGCTGCATATGAACCTTCTGCGTCAGAAAATATCCCAGCTGGAAGAGGAGAAACAAGTGCGAACAGCCTTGGCAGTGGAGAGAGATGAGGCCAATCTCACCATTAGAAAGTTACATAAGAAGATAGAGAGGTTACAGAAGGAGCTGAGCTTCGCAAGAGATTCTAACACTGACCTCAAAGCCAAGCTGTCTGACACCAATGAACTTAAAGTGGGTAACATGGCTACACTTTACCATTTCTGTTTACCAATGGAGGGAAAAGGCTGAATACAACTGGAGCTCATTTTATATTATGACATTAGTAACCTGTTAATGACGAACTACAGAAATCTGTCTATGTGGCAAAGAAAGCAATATAATAAAGTCAAGAGATCTTTCATATTTTGGAATCTGTCATTGACCTTTAAGTATGTATTACATAGTATATGTAAATATAGTCCGGAAGAGTTGGAGTTAATGTTACGGAATACGGAATACCTAACAAGACTATAGTTTAACACATTCCTAAGTGTATTGCTTTAATTGTCCACAGAAAATCTGTTCTATCAAACTTGGGGAAAAAAGTTTAGAACTTAAACGCAGGTTTAGCTTTTCATTAGTTCTGGATTTCTTATGAAAATGTTTGTTGGTTTACAGTAGCAAAAAGCTACTTTCAGCTCAGCTGGAAAAAAACACTCATTCTTGAATAACCATCTTCACTGTATGGTTCTCATTAGTGGCAGCCTGAAGAACTTAATAGTCCCTGATCATTGATCTTGTAGGTCAAAACTCTGGAGCAGAATAGAACCATTGAGGAACTAAACAAATCCAGAGGCAAGCTGGAAAAGATGAAAGAAAAGGCTGAGAAGCAACTCACCTGTGTCAAATCAGAATTACAGTTTACGGAGAATGAAGCTAAACAGGATAAAGAGAGGGCCAGGAATATGCTAGAAGCAGTTACCAGTGAGATGACGGCGCTTAAAAGAACCCTGACAGAGGTATCAAAAAGAGAGAGGCAGGTAGGTATAAATGCAATAGACAATTGGTAGATGCCACTTGAAAAGTGAGAAATTGGTATCTTGACTAATTATCCTGATGACCTGAAAACTTGTATGTGTGTGTTAGTAGAAGGTTTTATTATGTGTGTTTATGACAACTGCATTATTCATGAGTGACAACACACAACATCCCAAAAGAGTGCCAAATAAGATCTCTTGTCACTGTATGCCACTAACTATTCACTTTATGCCATGTTTTGGAGAGGTTAGATTAAAAATACTTTAGAACTCTAACTTCTTTGTTATTGGTTCCCTTTTCATGTTTATCAGCCAGTAAAACCTAGTGACGTTAGCATGTATAAGCCACAGATTTCTCGAACATTTAGAATGGAAAAGAATATTTAAAAAAACATTTTAAAAATAGGTCAAAGGTACCATTTTAAAAAATAAAATGGGTGTCAGGACTGGGATATGAGTGGTCTGACCTAGTGGCTAGAGCCTGATCATTGTCTAGTGGTTAGTGCCAGTGATAAGCATTGGTAGCCAGAGCCAAAGTCAGTCAGGAACTAAGAATCAATCCAAGGATTACAGCTGGGGCCAGGAGTCAATTACTGGAGTCAGAGCTGGGAAGGTGAATAGGGCTGGGGTCAGACTGGAGCAGGTTAGATCAGGGGCCTCATCTGGTGAAACTGTAATTAGCATAAAATGGGCACTGTCAGGTGGAGATATGGATTGAGCTATTGTAGGCAAACTCTGCACAAGGCAGCTGGGAGACTCAATTATGCTGGTCATAAGTTAGGAAGTAGCAATGGTAATGCTTTAAGATCTAGGTTATTGGTTTGGTCTGCCCATTGGTACGATCTGTGCATGATGTGCTGTTGAAGTAAGAAATGCTGCACATGGAGATTTAAAACCTTGTGCCAGAAGAAGTAGGCAAACTGGGCCTTGAGCTGACACAATGTCAGTCTGTAATCCACGGAGCCAGAAAAAGATGTGCTCTAGAAAAAGGTGGGCAGTTTCTAGGCTGGTAGGGACCGTACAAGAATGGACAAAGTGTGCCACCATAGTGAAGAGGTCAACTGCGAGTAACAGTACTGTATAACTGTGGGAACACTAAGTCTACAGTGAAGTCCAGGGCCATGGTGGACCAGTGCTGAGATGGAATGGGCAATAGTTTGAGGAAGCTGAGTGACTTCCAGCAAGGGTTCTTAGCCAGGAAACACAAGTGAAAGGAACTAACATATTTCATGACAGACAAGTCCACACCCAGCCACCAGAAGTTCCGTTAAACTAAGTTTCTGGCTTAGTTTGTTGAAAGTGACCTGTGACATAATTTCAGAATTTGGAGCTGAGTCTGGCCATCTGGGACATACATAAGTTCCCTATAGCAGAGGATCCCATTCTGTAATCAGAAACCCAAGCTGGGCTGGACAACCATACTGCCCAAGATCTGGTGATGCTGTGTGGGGAAAAGGTTGTGAGGCAGCAGTGGTCAAATGATGATTAGTCTTTTGTCCACAGGTGGTTTGAAAACTGTCAAAAAAGTTTCCATGCTTCAGTTGACATATTCGTCCTTGTGGATAGGGCGTACACCTTTTTGTTATCTTGCACCTGGGTGATATATTATGAGAAACTTAAAGGGGGGTGGGGAGGGGGGAAGTGACCCGCAGATCTGGCACTGCTTACTGGCTCTCTGAAAATACTTGTAAGGTTTTCTTTTATTTTTTTTGTGGCCTGTGAGAATCTGAACTGGGAAGTGGCTCCCATTTAGGAGGTGCTGCCATTCTTCAAAAGTTGCTTTAATTGCTAGCAGCTTCTTGTTTCAGATGTTGTAGTTCCTTTCCTTGGGGTTAATTTTCAAGAATAAAAGATGCCTGTGTGGAAAGTTTATGGGGACCCATTTGCTGAGATGACACATCTCCCAAATGGTGAATTTCTATGCATCAGTCTCCACAATGAAGGCCTTGGTAAGATCTGGATGGACAAGGATGGCAGCCATGGTGAATGCCATCTTTAGCTGGTTGAAAGTGGAATGTGCCTCAGGTGACTAGATGGACAACATCCCCCATCTGAAAGAGTGCTATCATGGAGGGCTAGCAAGTGAGAAAACTGCTTTATAAAACTTCAGTAAAAACTGGCAACACCAAGGAATCATCTTATGTCTTGGAACTGACTATTCGGAGATAGTGGATTCCTTCTGTGGATCCATTGTTAGTCCTTGAGATGGATACAGTGTACTCAAGGAACTTGATTGTGCTGTGATCAAATTCACATTTCTCCAGTTTAACAGAGTGATTGTGGGGAAGCCTCTCCACGACTCAGTGTACATGTTGATCCTAAAAGGGCTTGGTCCTTGGAGTAAAAATATTGTTGAAGTAGACAACAATGAACTGATTGAACATGTCTCTGAAGGTGTTATTGATAAAATGTGTGACTGTTACAGAAACATTGTACAGTGTGAAAGGCATTATTATATATTTGAAGGGCATTATTGGGGGCATGGCCATGAACAAAAAACAGTGCCCCTGTTGTTGCTGGTAGTCCACTGCTGTCTCTTCTGTTGTTGCCATTTTCATCTGTGCCTACGCTTATGACTCTGAAGTCTGAACCCTGATGCACAGAGTCAGTTGCACTGAGGGCATGGGAAGTCCATATCTTTGATGTTTGATGATGCAGCTCTGTGGTGCCTTTCATGTGCAGCCTGGAGACAATTTCATTGATCCTTCCCACTCAAACCTGTTAAATGCTGATCTTCTCAGAGACCACCAGTGAGTCCTGTACTTAACTGTTCTCATGAGTTAGATTGATGCCAACCCATTGAAGACTACTGTTCAGGTTATCTTTGAAGCACTTATATGGACAACCTTTCTTTTTTTTGCCCTGCCCCACCTCCCTCTGTTTTGGGAGATTATGGTCTTTCATTCTGATGACATGTCCTATCTGCCTAGGTTGTGCTTTCAGAAGCATTTCCTCAATGCTGGTTGTATTTGTTTTCTCAAGGACCTCAATGTTGGTCATTCTGTCCTCTCAGGAAATGCTCATTATTGAATAGAGGGAGTGCATGTGAAATTGCTCGAGCTGTTTAATATGCTGTCTATAAAGAGTCCATGTCTCAGATCCATGTAGGAGAGATGTTAGAGCCACTCTACTGTAGATCTTCAGTTTGGTGAAGAACTGAATGTTGTGCTGCTTAAGGATTTTTCTTTGGAGATGGCCAAAGTTCAGAGTCATAACTCCAAATTCGGTAACTGGATAGCTCAGAGGGAACTTTGCCCCAGCTGGAGGTTCATGGGACAGCCATAGCCAGGGGCAGTCTTAGTATTTTGGGGGCACTGGGTAAAAGTCAAGTATGGCCCCCCCACTGTGTGGGGGAGACCCATTCTTGACTTTGGACCCTGCCCTTGCTGCCCCCTCCCACCAACACCTCCCTCTGAGGGTGTATCTTCCCCCGACCCCCTTCCCGCTGCCCCCTACCTTTTCCGCCTCCCCCCAGTGGCCTCCCCATGCCCCCTTCCCTGCTTGGCTGCCATCTTACCAGCCCCTCTGCCCCTCTATCCTTGTCAGGCCCTCCCAACCCCGCACTTCTCCAACTCCCTGAATCTCACCCCAACCAGCTGCTGGAATTCACCCTGCCCTGGCCCCGGCGTGGAGGCCCTTTCCCAGCACAGGGCCTGGGGCACTTGCCCTCCCTGCCCCATAGCTAAGACTGCCTATGGCCATAGCAATGGTGAAGCTGGAGGGTTTCACCCTCTTGTCGAAGACATCTGCAAGGTCCTGCATCTTCACAGAAATTGTCAAGATGAGTATTGACTAAGAATCCATTGGACTTATCTCTTTTGTTGCGGGATATACAGAAGAATTGAATTGAATTGTGGATAGCCTATGATTTGGAACCAGGTTCAGGGAGACAGGATCATTGGCGATATAAGTGGAAATGAACTGAGCACGCTCTCCAGCGGATTTGTGGATCATGAGTAAAGCCAGGTAACATTGAGGATGACCAGAAAATTTAGGGAACAAACCAGACCACACTGAAGGGCTTTGTGATGGTCCAGAAGGGTAGTGACTTTTAAAGATGCAGTGTCATCTGTAATGGGGCCTGATGAGAGATTGACATGTCAGTAGATTCTGTTAGCTCAGATCAGGTCTTATGAAATGGGGTCCTGTACATTTTAATGAAGTACAAATCTATAAAACTGCTGGAGGCCCCAAAGTTGATCAGGGCTCTGAAGCTGACTTCAGATGTGACAGAATGTCATAGACTGAGCAGAAGCTGAATGTGTGTTGGGCTCTGATTGGGTACTGGTGGACAGGTGTAGGGGCTGGGACCTGGCATTTTCTAATCAAGATGAGCAACGAGTCTGTGGGACAAATTGAGGTGAAGTGCTAGATTCCCACAGTAGACACACACCTGATGCATGGTGTCAGTCCTCCTCCACTTTGGAGGTTTGGTTGAGCAACATCAGCTTGCATGAGTTCAGATTGTAGGATGGGTACAGTACCCATCTTCAGGATAGTTAGCAGTTGTCCAGTATCCCTGCCTGAGGACCTGGAGCTTGGTTTCTGCTATGTGCAGGTGATTTGGATGGTTGAAGAACACTAACATGGCTTGAGCAAACTCCTTGAACTGACTCCAAAGGGGACTGAATTTTCCAGGCCCTAGGGAAGCTCAGACCAACACTGCTTCCCTGGACAGCAGGGTAATGAGTACCCATCCTGGTTTGTTAGTGGGAAATGATTGTGGGCACACCAGGAACATGAAATGATGCTGGTTTAAGAACTCTTGGAATTTTCTGTGGTCACCATCAAGATTGTCAGGCATTGGAAACTTTTTGGTTTTCAATGGGTCTGAGTCAACAATGGCCTGGCTTGTGCCTGCAGCACTACATTCTGCACTTGCATGGCATTGACCTAGCTCTTTAGATTCAGATGGGTCTTACCTCCAGTAAGGAAACATTACCTTTAGTGGGGTCCATCCTAACAGCTGAATGAAGTCCTCTCATTTTTTGGTGGAGCCGTTCAAAATGTTAGGACCAGAACTAGGGCATTCTAGCCAACCGGTTAGAGTTAGAGACAAGGTTTGGGAGCCCCAGGCCAAAGGCAGAGAGTTAAAGGAACCAGAAATCAAGTCAAAGATCAGCACCAGGGCTGTGAGTGAGAAGCCAGGCAAAGTAGTAGGGCTGGGACAGACTGGAGCAGCACAGAAATAAGGCCAGAGCAAGGCTGAAAACAAGGCAGGCACAGGAGTGATCACAGCTGCAGGTGTAAGGATTGAGCAACCAGTGACCTGCCACTGAGCTTAAATGCAGACCAGTCAGTTCCTTACAGACAGTTGGGTATGGAGAAGGAAGCCATCTGATTTGAATATAAAAGAAACAAACATCAGATTTGGTGGAGGATGGGGGGGATTGGGACAAGGAGCCTGGTGGGACTGGAGGGGAAGGAGAGAAAATGGGATTGATGCTGGTTGAACAGGGAAAGTGGGAGTTTGTGGGGAGGAGAGCCTGGCACTAGGTACAGTGAGGGAAATGGCTAGGTGATTGGGAGCCTGTTGGCTGGGAGTAGGGAACAGAGTGGACAAGGAGCTGTGGAGATGGGCGGGGGATAGAGGAGACTAAGCTGGCTGGACAAGGAGATTGGACCTAGGAACCAGAGTGGAGGGAACAGGACCTGCCGCATACTTAGAGCAAAACTGGATCTTAAGGTATAATAAAACAAATATTGAAGGAAGTTGTGTTTATAGAGAAAATATTATGCGAGTTGAACACTGAGGCCAAAGGTTTGAGGGGTGGGTAGAGTGCTGAGGTGATATTATGTATATCTGTTAGACACTTGTGCTGTTCCCCAGTGTTTTGAATCCTAACACCTACTTTGATTTGCTGTTACAGCCTGACCTGATGCTATGTCATACACTCCCCTGCATTTAATTTCCTCCCACTCTGTAACTTTCCTATCTTCAAAGCGTCTGACGAAGTGGGATTTTCTCCCACGAAAGCTCATGCGATTAATAAATCTGTTAGTCTTTAAAAGTGCCACAAGACTCTTTTGTCTTCCTTTTTCCTGTACTTCAGCTTACTTTTTTGGTGAAGCACAGACCAGATTTATGTCCTTTCAGGAATTTTCAGGGAAAAAAATTTATATAGTAAAATTCTCAGAGGTATGATGTGCAAAACCCTGAATGTAGGTGGTTGTAACAGCTGGCAGTCAACTTCAGAGATAAGAGTACTATACAAGTTCTTGGTGAACAAAATAGTTGATAAAAACTCAGTGTTTGCAAATAGCATTAGGAGTAAGTCTGATTGGAAATTTTTTGACCAAATGCCGATTTGCTGGACTAAGGTGTTTCATCGAATCAATACAGATTTGGCAAAACTTTTGCTGACATACATACAGCTTTTTATTGGAAACATGCTTATGTTCCAAGATCTAAAGCTCTGGAAATGAGCTTGCCAGCCCTGAGAGCCCGGACTGGAACTGATAGACTTCCTGCTTTGCAGCATAGAGGCTTCCAGCTTCCCAGAGACCCAAGAGCTCTACGTCCTATTTCAGTGTTTCAGAAATGGAATTCTCTGAAATTGTTGGTTTGATAAGAAATTTTGGTAAATTTAATTTGGTTATAAATTGGAATGGAAGAAAATTTGAAAATACTGAAACTTCTTTTGAATCAAAATCCCCAAGTTTCAAACATCTCTGACTAGGAGAACTTTTCAGTAACTTTCTTAAACAAAACTATTAGGCATAAGCCTGGTGTTTCTCCTGCAGATTTCTTTACTTTGTGGCTGTGTGAGGTTTGGTCAAAATATAGACACTTCCGTACTTTGGTGTATACACATACAGACCAGCTTCCCTTGCTCCCACAGGAATAAGAACACAAGAAAGATCATACTGGGCCAGACTAGCCCAGTTTCTTATCTTCTGACAGTGGCCAATGCCAGGTGCTTCAAAGGGAATGAACAGAACAAGTAATCATCACATGATCCACCCATTACCTGTTCCCAGCTTCTGGCAGACAGAGGCTAGGGACACTTCAGAGCATGGTTTTGCATCCCTGCCCGTTCTAGATAAGAGCTATTGATGGCCCTATCTTCCATAAACTTATATAGTTCTTTTTTGAACTCTGTTATAATCTTGGCCTTCATAGCATCCTCTGGCAAAGAGTTCCACAGGTTGACTGTACATCATATGAATACCTCCTTTTGTTAATTTTAAACCTGCTGCCTATTGGTTTCATTTGGTGACCTCTAGTTTCTGTGTTATGAGAAGGAGTAAATAACACTTCCTTATTTACTTTCTTTATACCCGTCATGATTTTACAGACCTCTATCATAGCCTTTCTTACGCATCTCTTTTTCAAGCTTAGAAGTCCCAGTCCATTTAATCTCCCCTCATATGGGAGCTGTTCCATAATGCTCATAATTTTTATTGCCCTTTTCACTACCTTTTCCAAGTCCAATGTGGTGTTTTTTTGAGATGGGGTGACCAGATCTGCACACAGTATTCAAGATGTGGGTGTCCCATGGATTTGTAAAGAGGTAATATGATCTAATGATTCCCAACATTCTGTTAGCTTTTTGAGTGCTGCTGCACATTGAGTGGATATTTTCAGTGAGCTACCCATAATGACTCTCAAGATCTCTTCCTTGAGTGCAAATAGCTAATTTAGATCCCATCATTTTATATGTATAGTTGGGATTGTGTTTTCCAAAGCGCCTTGCTTTGCATTGATCAACATTGATTTTCGTCTGCCATTTTGTTGCCCAGTCATCCAGTTTTGTGTGATCCCATTGTAATTCTTCACAATCTGCTTTGGACTTAACTACCTTGAGTTGTTTTGTATCATTTGCAAATTTTGCTCTCTCTGTTTATTCCATTTCCAGATGATTTATGAATATGTTGAACAGCACTGGTCCCAGTACAAACATCTGGGGGACACCACTATTTACCTTTCTGCATTCTGAAAGTTAGTAATTTATTCCTACCCTTTGTTTCCCATCTTTTTAAACCAGTTACTGATCCATGAGAAAACATTCCTTATTATCACATGACCGCTTACTTTGCTTAAGAATCTTAGGTGAGAGACCTTGTCAGAAACTTTCTAAAAATACCAGTACACTAAATCTAGTGGATCATTCTTGCCACATGCTTGTTGACTCCCTCAAAGGATTCTAGTAGATTGGTGAGGCATGATTTCCCTTTACAAAAAGCACATTGATTCTTCACCAACTAACAGTGTTTATCTAAGTATCTGATAATTCTGTTCTTTACTATAGTTTCAACCAATTTGTCTGGTACTGAATGATTTCTCATTCTCTATAATGGGGCCTCAGATTACACTTGTATGTCATCTGGATTCTTCAGAGCCTGAGGAGAATGGGATACTCTCAGTTCTCTCTAATACTCCAGGATCTCCTTAGCAAACATACTTAAGATCTTGACAGCCACCAGCAATTTCAGTCCATTCAGCCAATAGCTGACTGTCTTCTCAGTTTTCCAATAAAATTTGAAATCTTCAGTGAATATCTAAAGTGGTGCAGGCATTGGATCATAATCCTCACAGGAGAGGCATCTTTTCATCCTTCATTGACCAGCAATTCCTATATAAGTTTTTCTCCCCTTTTGAAATTGGCTCATTTCTAAAATAACGAATCTGTGGATCTGCAAGATTGCTCGTCCTCCATGGAAAACTACTGCACAGTTTCAGAAACAGCTGCTGCACATATCCAGTAACTGCTTCTTCTGGATGCTTCTGAGCTTGTCTAACTAATGGATGTCTACATTGATGGTGGGACTGTTGGTGCCGCTGGATCAATTCTGTCGGATTGATTGCAAGGCAATGGAGAAATGCTCAGTTGATCTGGAAAATGACACCATTAATTCACCCCCACAAAGAAAATGCCTCATCAACAAAAGGGCATTTCCCATCAGCACAGTGCAGTGGAGACGCTGTGATCAGTAGAAGTTAGGAAGTCAATGGGAGGTACACAAACTCCTGTCGATGACCGCCAAATTTCGCTGGCAGTGTAGATCAAGTCTAAGTTGTACTGTCCTGGTCTAGACACAAGAGGATTCAACTAAAATCAATATCCACTACTCACTACCTTTCTCCCTTTCCCAGGGCTTAAAAAACCGCAAATGCTGCAAAATAAGCATGTGGGGACACACGCACACAGATATTAGCATCATCTTACTGCTACATGTCTATCAAATGTGAACGCAAGTACTGTTCTGTTAATAGCACATACCCTGATATAAGGGTTTGATGAAAAAGCAGCTGTCGGGCTCAGTTTTTTACCTTTGTTGTGTTTTAAGAATCTTTGGACATGAAGAGTAGGTAGTTGGTGTATTCAAGAAGTTAATATATTGGTATAACAGCTTTTATATTAAATGTGCATGTTCCAAAGTTTGCCTGTGAACTTTCCGTCACATAGTGGTTAAACTCATCTTTAACCTCAGTAAACTTTATCTGAAAATAATATAATTGACCCATCAATTAGCATGAGTGGCAATTGGAAGTACCAGAATGGTGTACATATTCCTGGTACAAATTTATCACAATTTTTGCTTTTAATTTTTTTCTGATTTGTATTTAAAATGTTAATTTAAGAAACTTAGACTCATAATACAACATAAAAAATATAAAGAGGCAAAATAAACTACTGAAAATAGGCATACAATTCCGGAATGGATTTTTGTCTTTTCATGAAATATGCCTGGGCTTTAGTCACTCCAAGCATGGGAAGTTTTAGAAATTTCTAAGATTATATGTATTCTGAGTTCACATATCCTTGCATCGTAATCTCTTAGAGCTCTATATTTGCACTGTGAAACTGTCATTTTAGCTGTCATTATACGTATTCAAGAATTATTCTTGCTTGTATTAAATCTAATGTGACCTCTCGTAATAAGACTAGTCTAAAGGGCATTCAAAGCAATTGTTGTGATTCCTACATGGCCTTTATGCAAAATCAACCACAAAGAAAATTCTAAATATATTTTATTTTGCCATGGATTCAGCTAAAGCACTGAAGTTGAAATGAAGTTGGTCTGCGTGCAATAAGATTCCTTTGTCTCTCCCGGTTATCCATAGCTGAATAAGACTCTTTTCTTCATGGCCTGAGGTGTAAAGAAAATGTAACATGATTTTATTTATTTCTGAATCAGAGATATTGAGTATATAGGGATGACGATTCTCTCACTGGTGATAATCATTACTGGCTGAAGTGAAATTCAGGGCTGACAAGTATGTGATAACTTTGAACTAATAACTTAAGGTTAGAAGGGACCACAAGGGCCATCTAATCTAATTCCCTGCCAAGATCCAGGATTTGTTGTGTCTGCATCTGAAGGACACCTTAAATGAAACTTCATATGGTGTGTAATGCTAGTTTCAGTTTGTGATATTTTAGAAGAAAAGTCTTGCTTTTATTTTCTGTGTTGCGTTGTTTTCAAAGGAGGATGCCTGAAAAATGCAGGTGCTCTTAGGGCAGCAGCTGCTGCTATGTTTTGGGCCCTTAAGTGTTCTGGGATATAGTGGCATCAAGCTTGCTACAAATCTACCGATCAATAGAACCAGTTACACCAGCTGTCTTGTATGTAAGTGAAATGTGAGCGCTCAGGAAAGCTGAAGAACACAGGACTGACATTTCCATATCAAGTGGCAAGTCAAAATCAGAAACGAGGATATTCAAAACCAAATCCAGCAACTCCTCCCTCAGCACCAGTTCAGTTTTGGTGACTTTCTTGATAAGGACCTATAATAATGGAAAACCAGTGAATTCTCAAATGTGTACCAAAGGTGCTGCTATGTGGCCAGAGACCATATGGATGCTGAAAGCTCTGGTAGTGCAACAGGACAGAAAAGATGGATATACATTGAATATACAACCAGACTACTTAAATAACTTGCCAGAAATCAACCTAGGTGATGCTTGATTTGCAACAAAGCCATGTCCCTTTTGAGATTTGTACTGATAATGATGGTTGTTTGCAAAGTAGAAGCAGAATTTTTGTTCTTTTTTTTTCCTAGTCACAGAAAGTATTTTAGTATGAAATTTTAGTAAATGTTAATGAAACATACACAGCAGTGCATCAAATTAAGAGCACAAAATATGTAGTTCTGCTCCAGGCAAGACATACTATAGCATTAAGGAAATATTTCTGTGTAGAGAGTATTTTCTCTGCTTCTTATGTTGCTTTTGTTTGACCTGTCACCTTGCTAAAATAGTCTGAATAAAAATCAATGTTTCTTATTCAGCACTCCTGCAACCAGAGAAACACCGCTCTTTTGTCAGCTTGTTTTAATGCATTTTGCTCTGCAGGGCATTCAATTATCTTTTTTTACCTCTTTTTTGAACATACAGATTTTTCTATTTTCTTGCTACAGGAAAATCTAGCAGGAAAGTTGATTTTCTTAAAATGTTTATTGATCTGAGACAAGGTGGGTGAAGTAACTTCTTTGACTGGACCAACTTAAGTTAGTGAGAGAGAGAAGCTTTGGAAGCTGGTCCAATTGAAGATATTACCTCATCCATCTTGTCTGTCTAATATCCTGTGACTGACAAGTTACAACCACACTCTATTTATTGACCTCTCAGAGGCCAACATCAAAGCTGCACTGCTGAAGATGGCAACCAGAAAAGCAACAGGTTCAGACAAAGTCATAGCGGAGATGATCAAAGGCTTGAGAGAGATTGGTATATGCTGGTTCAGATTTGTCCTGTGCACAGTTTAGCAAGAGAAGAAAATGGCAAGGGAATGGAGAAAGTCCATACTGGTACACATGAGATACATGACTGTTTGCAGTAGCAAGGAATTAAGTTGCTGTCCCCCTGCATGAAACTGAGAGATTCATAGAGAGACACATTTGCCAAATAATGGAGCCCATTTTAGGAAAAGAATAACTTTGGTTTTAGAAAAGGAAAATTAACAACAGAAACTAATGAGATGAAGGAAAAGAAACCAGAGGGAAACATTTCACAGTTGAGCTTTCCTTGGTTTGGAGAAAACATTCAAAAGATTACCTAACTGACTTCTGGGACCTCTGCTACGATTCTGTGGGGTAACAGAGGATATTGTCCGGATGGTGATGGGTTTGTATGATGCTCCCATGATAAAGTATAGATGTCCTCCTGATAATGGAGGGCTTCAAGCTGAAGATTGAGCTCCACCAGAGATCAGCTGCTTAGTCCATTAGTATTCATAGTTGTGACATTCTTCCATAGGAACGCAAAAGTGGTATGAAGTTGATCTATGCCAATGATATTGCACTAATGGCTGATAATGAGGAAGATTCGTTCTAGACAATCAGAACTTGGAACAGGGAATTAAGCGAGTATGGTTTCAAAATGAGTAAAATAAAGACTGAAGAGATGTGGTTGACTTGCACAGAATCAAGACAGTTGAATATTAACATTGAAAGCCACTTCTTAAATGAGGTTTCTTGTTAAGTATGTTGAGGATTTGTTGACAACAAATGGAGAAATTGACAGAGGACTGCAAGCAAGGCTAGCAGCTGTGGGGGAAGTCTTGTGCAAGATAGATGGGAGTGCTTTATGATAAATAGTTACCCAGATTACTGAAGGGACAACTATGCAAACCATGGTAAGACCAGCTTTTCTGTATGGATCACAGACATGGGTGACCAAAAAGAGGCATTTGAGAAGACTTAAAACCTTTGAAATTAGATGTTTGAGGGCAATGAGGGGGTGATCTTTAGAGCCCTGTGTGGATACAAAAATATGGATCCGGAACTGGACTGCACCCACCCAATGTCAGTCTTTATCCAATCCGCGATCTGCATGCCATGTTTTATGTGGATCTGGAACCACATCCGCAACTGAGCTTGGGCTCACAGTCAGCATTTTAGCATTTGATTAGGTCATTTGCCACATGGGTCCCACCCATTTTTTCCATTTCTTGTTTGTGATTTGCATGCTGTGCATGAGGAATGAGCCAATCAGAGGCCAGCATGCTAACTGATTGATAGTGAGTGGTGTCTCTCCAAGCCCCAGCCTGTTGTGACTGAGACTCTGATTGGCTGGCAGACCACCAATCAGAGCTCAACTGGGATTGGCTGGGTTGCTTCTTGTTCCCCTGTGTGCTGCTGATGACATTGTAGCAGCAGCTGCAGGGATCGTTCATAAAAATAGAATCTGCAGCCGCGGCCAATCCACAACAATTGAGCTATGGCTATCCGCACCCGTGGATGCGGTTGCCCCACGGATCTGGAGCAGATGCCTGTGGATCTGCAGGGCTCTAGTGATCTTCCTGAACCACATGTGGAACGATGTCATCAGGAGTGAGATCGAGGTCTGTGATATCAGAGAGAAAGCTGTAAGGAGGTGGCTGAGAAGATATGGGCTTGTAGGAAGTTTGCTGGTGAAGAATAAGACGATGGCCAAGAAAATGATGGCTAGACTGTGTATGGGAGGATGGAGTAGATATGAAGCATGTGAGTACTCCAAATTCCCAAAATGTTTAGTTCCTCAAATGTAGCCATTTATACCGGGAACTTTTCTCCACGACAAGGAAGAAAAGAGTGAGGAGATTTTCATATATCCTTTAATGTGCGTCTCCCATTGGCTGAAAGCAAGCATCTTATTAGTCTGAGAGTAGGTTTATATACTTTTGGCTGGCCTGCATCAGCTAACTTGGCCTTCCAAGGCTTGGGCTGTGAACTATAAAATTGCAGAGTTGGTGTTCAGGATCAGGCTGGAGTCAGGTTTCTGGGAACCTGTCTCCTCTCAGGGTCCTCCTAGTCTTGCGCACCTGAATCCACTGACACAGGCTAGTCCTGGATGTTTTACTGCAATGTAGACACACACTGACTATTTGTGGCTTTCCTTCATTCTGGTATTTAGTAATGTTAAACCACCATTCCTTAACCAGCTTATTACTGTGAAATTGCCTCCAGAAAAATGAAGATAAGATTTGAAAAATAAAGGCTGTTTCTTTAACTTTGGAAAAAGATAAAAAATTTATATTTCATCTGAGACACAGAGCAGGGCTTAAATTCTCATATAGTATTTCCTGGAGACCACCATGCCCTCTCCCCATTGTCTGTGGGAGGGTCCATGGCTTCAGCCCCATGGGCTAAAATATTCACCAGAGTTCTGCTGCGTTCCGATCTGGCTTAATTTAAGCCCTAATGCAGAGAACAAACATGCTTCAAGCTCAGTCTCGAGCACATTGGTCAGTAGGGACTGGAAGTACTGTTGAGGCATCGTATTTATCTCAAGGGAGAAGAGAGTCTCCTGTGTGGCTCTTGAATTAATCCACTTGGCCAAAGCTTAACTCTAGAGGAGCCTCTTCTTGTTCTCTTCTACAGGAAGGAACTAATCTGATCAGGAGCATTGAGGATGTTAGTGGGGGAGGTAAAAGAGGAACACACGGGGATACCCCTGCTGGGTGCTCCCTGGCTAACTGGCTCATGGAGCCAAAAGCTAGAGGACTACATGGGAACTCCACATTTTTAGTTTGTTTTAAATGTGTTTAGGGTCCTGGTTGGCAAATGCCAGCTTTGCTGCCTGTTGGATACAACTTTGAGCAAGCCCTTTAAAAACTTCAGCTGACTCTTCGCCATGCTGCTCCAGCATTCTGGCACATCTTATGCAGCTGTAGCCTCCAGGCTTGGCTCTGAAGTCATTGGGAAGAGCACTTTGAAACATGAAGCCCCTCCAGTGTTGCATTGTTTACCCTATTGTTACAGTTTTTCATCCACAACTACTGGACCTAATTTAGGACAGATATCACTGAGCTGAATCCTTAAATTCCCTCAGTACTTGCTGTTAATTTATTTATATTTCTGAACTTAGCTGTGAATCCTGAAGTTCCATACTCACTGTTCACTCCGTCTGTACTCAAGCAAACTGCTGCTGACTGCAGTGAGACTTTGCTTGACTAAAAGCTTCAGGATCCGGCCCTGAACATTTGTTTTTTCTTAATTTGAATTTGATTTCAATCTGCTATAAGAGCCTTAATGTTCTGGATTCCATTCTGGGTGGGAGGATAATCAGGGTATTTTGGGAGTATCTTTTGGTTTTGTTTTTATTCTCTTTTACTGCTTAATTGTCAGAGTTAAGGGGGTTTAGATTGTGAGCTCTCCGGGGCATGAGTATGGCTTACGCTGTATTTGTACCCTTTCTAGCACATTGGGACCTGATCTTGGTTGGGACCTCTAGGTACTGTAGGTAATGTAAATAAATAACAATATGGGTAATAATCCATTTAGAAATTGTGGAGGGGAAGACTTTCATTCTCTTACTCTTTCTTTTAATTGTGTTCTGGTGGGTTATGTATTTGCTTATGACAGCAGACATCTCGTAATGCCAACAGCAAAAATAACTAGCTCACTATTCAGCGACAGGTTTGGGAGATGTAACATAATGCTCTGTCCCCTTTAAATTCCTGTTAGTCTAAAGCAGGATTCTCTTCCTGCTTCTGCTTTCTCAACAGAATTTTTAACCTTAACAGAGAATTTCTAACCTTAATCGAGGTCTACACCTAAAACTTAAATCAACCTACAACATTGCTCAGGGCAGAGGAAAATTTCATGACTAGTGTGATTGTAAATAGGTCAACTTAATCCTCACCCTAGACACAGCTAGGTTGATGGAAGAATTCTTCCATCGACCCACCTACTGCCTCTTGGAGTGGGGTTTATGTCCAATGACGGAAAACCCCCTTCTGTCAATGGTGGAAGCATCTACACTATAGCTCAACAGTGGCACCAATGTAGCTGTGTTGCAGTAGCTGCTGTAATGTGGACAGACAAATCCTCAGTCACACCTGTGCAGTCTCACTGTGAATGTAGAAATAGTTTATAAGCAAATCATATTTAGTGGATTGGGGATAAAAAAAAATGGAGGCAGCTTCCCTTGGTGTTCTCAGCCCACACATCAACGCCTACACAAAGCTCCGGGCGCTCCTACCTCCCTAGGAATGTTGGTAAGAGACTGAATTTTATTTTTTAGCCATCAGTCGCATGATATGGGTCAGGGTTACAGAAGGTTAATATCCTCGTTACAGCCATAATTATGTGTTAACTCATTGGCTTCCCCCACAGGGGCCTCTGACTCTTTACTTTCCCACAATGTATACTCTGAGGGGTGCCAGCGGTAAGGCATCTGCTTCCCCCACACTTGCTTGCACTATTTGGAGAGATCCTGGAATTCAGCAATGCACTCCCTGGTGAAAAGTGACACACGTGGAGCTGCACAAAAGGTGGCAGCTAGGAATAAAAAAGTGGTTGTGTGAAAATGACCTCTGACACAATTCAAGACTTAAGGAGCCTATCACAGCGTGACCTAGTTCATAACTGGGCTCCCAGGAGCTACAATAATGCAAATAGTAAATAATAATATTCAATACTAGGAAAAGGGATTGTGATAAGTCAAAGATCCTTTTTGAGTGGTGGTAGGCAAGGGAGTTAACTCCTTGGTAAAAACACCAGTCACTCAAACACAAGTAGGTAGGACAGAGGTGGCCTTTGGCTATTGGGGGCCCTAGGCGAAGGCCCATTGTGGGGCCCGTATAGGGCCACAAGGCCCACATAGGCCCATGGGGCCCCCTCTGTGACCCTGCCTCCCCCACCACCCTGGCCCAGCTTCTCCTTCTGCTGCAGACCAAGGCAGACGTGACTTTTGGGGTAGGTGATGGGGCCCCGTGCAGCTTGGGGCCCTAGGTGTGCGCCTGCTTCGCCTGCCCCAAAAGCCGCCTCTGAGGTAAGAAGAGGAGGGAAGATAATACAGCAGAGCTGGGAGCTGAAGGCCCAGTTGTGAGCTGGACTGTTCATTTGATTTGCTTTTCAGTTTCTGTTAAAAACCCATTTGTTTCTTTGTAACAATTCCTGAACCTTAAGGGCTGACAGAACTTTGAGACAGCAGGTGTTTATTTTGCAGGGGGATGGAGGACATTTTACCAGATTGATAGACTGTATTTTTATCTCACTGGCGCAGATTGCCCTCCTCCATGCAAAATAAATGGACAATGGGAGTGCTCTGTGCACCAGTGAGATTCAACTTTGACTTGTAAATAGAGTCCTGTGCGGCCACACAATTTGTATCCACATCCAATCTGCAAATATGGTCCGTGGATCGGTGCATCTGCACCCACAGATGAGGCTATCCATGGATATAAAGCGGATAACTGCAGATTTGCAGGGCTTTACTTGTAAAGGCTCACTTTGAGGGCTGAGAAGGGTGTCTCAGCCTCCCATGTTCATCCAGTCCTAAGTTTTCTGCTGTGATTGCAAGCAGTACTGATAGTGATTTTTCACATGGACACCTGTCTGCTTGTAACTGGGCAGAATTAAACACCAGCTGCCAAACATATCATGACTTTTCTGTGACTAAACTGAGAGATGAAGACTCTGTACCCAGTCTGCCGTAACCCAAGCCATCTAGTCCAGTGGTTCTCAACCTTTTTTGGGTCGCGGCACACTTGGCAGCATATTGCGATGCTACAGGATACACCAGCCCACTCCCTCCTGGCCAAATCCAGCCATCTCCCCGACTCTCCATGACACAGTAATGTGTCCTGACACCGTGGTTAAGAACCACTGATCTAGTCCACCAAAATCTCTAATTGTGCTGAAGAAGAACAATGACAAAACATTCATGTTGTAAATATAAAGAACAATTACATAATCTTTGAATCTCTGATATAAATTCTGTTTGTGAGTGGGTGGATGGATGGATGTCAGGGTTTTTCCAGATTTCCTTTGGCTGGATGATTGATTTGTTTGTTTGTTCTTGCAGCTGGCAGAGTTCCGTGAGGTGGTCTCACGCATATTGGGCCTCAGTATTACCAGCCTTGCTCTCCCTGACTATGAAATCATCACGCGTCTCGAGGGGTTGATCCATTCTCATCAGCGCCATTTTGTTCCTTGCGTCTGCCTCAAAGACGTGGCAGTGAGGCAAGACGGACACTTGCAAAGCCACTTACAGCTTCTTCATTGAACAGTGACTCTGGGCAGAACTCAATGAACTCTTATACTGGTTTTCATTTTCAGCACTGAGTCCGGAGTGGATTCTGAGTGATTTGTGAAAATATTCCTATAACCATCTCTTTAAATGTATGTATGAGGTAAAATCCTGGCCCCATTGTGGGAAATTAGTCATTGCCTTCAGTGGAGCCAGGATTTCACTTACGGTACCAACAATATAACAAAATACAGAAAAGGGGCCAGCCTTAACTTGAATTTCTTGCACTCTTAACACAAGTATTTTTAATAAGCACTATTTTTAATATAGCTAATATGCACTTGTTTTCCTGTCCCGGAATAAACCCATGCAATTCTTCCTATTGGTAAGGGCAGTGATCTGTATAAATTTGCATAGGTTGATAAGAGACGAGACATATCACCACAAAATGAAGCTAGTATGTAATCAAGGTCTGTTTTCTTGATGGAAGGTATGTGAGGTATCTGCTGCTGCATGGTTCATAAGGCAGCCAGATTGTGAAAGTTCTACTGAGTAGTTATGCAGATGAGAGGTAGCTATTCAGTTATCTTCTCCAGCCAACACATACTCCGTTTTCACCATTGCTAGCTCCTCTGCATCCAATGTCATTTAACTTTTGCAGCTTGAATGAATGGTAGAAAACCAGTGGATATGAAGTTAGGAAACAGTGTGCCCTTCCCTGAGAGCAGTGCAAGTTGTGAGGCAGCACACATTGTAATTGCAAGAAGTTTCCTTTTGCATAATTAACATGCTGTGGTGGAGTTTAAGAACATGTGGATGGCACAAGGCTAGCCAATATCCAGACAGTAGTATGGGAGCCCTGGAATGGCCAAGATAGACACACAATTATGCAGTGTTCTTTCTAATGATCTTGACCTCTACAAGATACAGGAGGGAAACAGATCTTCTATCTCTTTTGCTTTTCCTCCATCTAAAGATGATGCAGTGGACTGAAAGTGGCCCAGCTGCCCCTTTCAAGATAAGACCTCCCATTCAAAACATTTTTATGTATGAAGGGCTTTTAGTTTGGATAAATTTGATTGTATTTGTATGCCATAAAAGCACATTTTTGGGATGAAGAACTCAATTCTTCCAGTACCAATCTTCCTTTACTACTCAGTTGCCAAAAGTTATTTTCTGTCTCTTCAATATTAACCGCTTCACTCACTAGCCTGTCAAATAGCACAGAAATTTTTGATTGGACCACCTTTATTTTCTGAAAAAAAAATTTTATGATGTCTTTTGTTGGGCAGCAGAAATCTTTTCTTAGCTGCTGTATTTGTCTGGTTGTTGCTTTTTAGGCAGTACAAGTTGAAGCTCTATTTAATTAACATTTAATTGAAAAATATCCTCACCCAATACACCATAAAATTGAATGACAAGAAGAAACTTAATTTAGAAAAAAAAAGGACTGAGTTCACTTAGTGCTTGAATGTTGTCCAGAAATGGCTTTTAATTTTAAAAACTGATTTTTCTCTAGCATCCTTTCAAGGACTTGTATAACTTCATCATTTTTTAAAAAAAATTTAAACTGTAAATCCTATTTTAATTAAGCCCTCAGATGTTTTCGTTTACTTAATCTTTCTCCTATTTGTATATCTCGTGTATAAAATAACACATAATAGGCACATATCCTTGTAGTGAGAGAAATTCAGCCATCTTTGTTATCCCACCAGACATGACTCCAATCATTTAAATTATTAATCTATATTTTACAAAAAAATAATTATAATCTTTATAATCTAATCTATAATCTTTATTAAGAAAAACTATTTTAACACAAGTTCCAGAGAGGTAGCTGTGTTAATTTAATTCAGCAAAACAAACAAGGAGTCCTGTGGCACTTTTGAAGACTAACAGCTTTATTTATCTCATGAACTTTTGTGGTTGAATATCAGAGAATTCCTTGTTTATTTTAGCACAGGATTAGAAGAGTTTTCATAAATTATGCTCAATTGGCTATATGCAGTGTAGCTTTTAAAAAATTGCTTTTCTCTGAAATATCCGCTATTGGCTACTTTTGAAAAAGGAATACCAAATTTAGCAAGCCAGTGGTATGATCAGGTATGGCAAATCATATGTTTTTATGATTATTTAGATTAACGCTAATTTTCTTTCTTCTGTATTGTGAAATTGTTTGTTACTAATAGTAGTGAATAAAAAGGAAAACCCTAGTATAAAATAAAATTCGAGATATAGGGACCTCTTTCATTTAAAATAACAGATTACAGGTTAACGTTTTACTGCTTAAACTGAATTGCTTAGGCGTGTGAAGGTTGGAAGGGGGTGTATTGATATACTAATACTCAGATGAGGTTAATAGTAGTTTCAGGTCAACCTCTGCTTTTGTTTTGTTCCATAATTACATAATGGGGTAGTCTTTGGCAGCAGCTAATTAATGTGCTCACAATATTCTGCTCATATTATAAATACAGTATAAATCCCTGTCATCTGTTGTTTTTTACATTCACACTCCTAAAATATGGAAACATTATGCTATCCAAACAGTAAATTAAACTAAATTAAGAAATTAGGGGCTGATCATAGGGTCTGTGGAATGCACTCCCAGTGGGAGTTGGACGCACCGAACAGCTTTCAGAACTACGGTAGTCCCTCAAAATACCCCTAAGAGAGATGTATTTTTAATTCTCTTTTGAAGATGAGGAAACCGAGGCAGGTAAATTAGATGACTTCCTAAAGGCCACAAAGGGATTCAGTGTCTGCCAGGATTCTGGGTCCTGCCAGTGCTCAAATGATGAGACCAAGGGTGAAATTCTGGCCCTGTTGAAGTCTGTAGAAAAATCCCTGGTGACTGTAGTGCAGGCAGGATTTCACCTCAAGTCCAAAGAAAGGCTTAAATCTAGTCTCTTGTCTTCTGAGCCCAGGACTAGTGGAATCAAAAGCTGCTGAATTCTAATTTTGGCTCTGACTTTGTTGCTTTAATAAAACATAACAGATACGATTTTAAATGGGTATAAATGCAGACATAGTGCATCAATGAATACATCTCTTATTCACAATATTTGTTTTTCTTCTGGAAGAGTTACTGGCACCTTTGCTCATTTAGCTAAAGCAAATAAAAAATAAATAAAGCAATAGTTTGACATGAACAAAGTTCAGAGAGATTTTTTAACCATGCAGTTTAATTAACCCCTGAACAAAGTTTAAGCTGATTTGTAATTTTCCATTGGTCTTTGTTTCATGTAATGTTGAGACCTTCAGACTCATTTTTCACAAGGAAAATTGGTTTAGTTAAAAGTCTCTTTGAATCTTTCTTTTTCAAACTAGAATGTAGCAACCTGAATCCAGATTGATTAAAATCTTCCCCAAAGTATGCTTTAAATTGAAAAGCCTTTGAATACCATGCCCTAGCCATTACTCATGTGGGTAGTCCATTGTTTTCACTGGACTTGCCTCTACAAATAAGAAATCAAATAAGAGTTTGCAGAATCAGCCACTATTTGTTTACTATTTCTTCACTATAGTAAATGACTACATTATGTTCAAAATACAAAAAAATGAAATGCAGTTGCTTGTAATGTGCATAAAGCTATAAAATATTTTGTTTTCAGTTAAAGGACCAAATTTTGTTCTCAATTGCAGTGGTAAATCTGGAACAATTCTACTGAAGACAATGGTGTTACTACAGATTTGCAATGGTAAACAGGGCAGAATTTGGTTCTACTTGTTTCCAATTGTCAAGGTAACCACTGAATTTAAACAAATTGCCAATAACTTGTTGAATTTTAATCTTTCTCTTTGCCTGTCTTTCTCTGAACAAATTGCCACTTGTATTATTTGTACTGGATAAAATACAATATTTTGCATCGTGTGCCACAAAAATTATAATAAAGCCTTGTTTTTCAAAAAAGTATGTGATCTTCAGTTAATTTTTGCACTTAATAACAAACTTATCACTACTGTATTTTGAAAACAGAGAGTATGCAATAGGCCCTTCAACTGAAATGGTTTACTGAGTTTGAGCCTAGAAGAATAAAGAGAAATCCCTATGAATAAGTGCTCTACTTGGTGGAGATTTTTTTTTCTTGTTAATTATGGGGCAGATAATGTTTTGAGAACATGAGCCAATGGAATTTCTTGAAAAATATTGCAACCAAGGGTACTCGCATGACCTGGCCAGTTATTCTATATTTCTGAAAATGTTAAGATGAAAAAAAGACAAACAAATGGACACAAAGCTTATAAAATGTTGATTAAAAATATCTTGAATATACTTACTGAAAGATTGAGGTGTTTTGGATCAAAGCTATTGTAAATTATATTTTCACTATAACTTTGTGACAGTAAAATGTTTTCTGTGTTAAAAACTATAGACTAGACCATCAAAAGAGACTCCTTGAATAGGAGAAAGTATCATGAAGTTAGAGAAAAAGTTTATGTACTGGTAGGATTGGAACACACAAAACCAAATGAAAGACCAGGGTTTGAAGCTAGATAATAGGCTTAGGGGTGGGGGCGGGATGGAGGAATTGAGGGTTACCAGAAGGGGACCGGTAAGGTTGCTCAACTTTAATAATTTTCAAGCAGCAGTTTTCAATTTATTTTGGTCGTTTGACCACAAGAAGTGATAATCCTGCCTAGATTAAATTGTCTGAAATTTTTTGGCAGGAGGGGGATGATTTTTAGATGGTTACACTCATAAACGTTGTCCAGCAATAAACCTTGAAATTACAGAAAATGAAAGGACTGTAAAACAAAAAAACCAGCTTGCCTGACAAAACTGTCAGGCTTCTCTGGCAGCTGTAAAAGTCAGCTGGTGACTTATGGAAACAATGAAGAACATTTCTTTTATAAGTTGATTACAAAAACCAGATGATATATTTTCACTGGGTTTTTATTCTTCCTTGCTTTGTTATTACGATGGCAGTATACCACATATGAAAATGAGATATTTTCTTTCTTAGGCTTTCATATGCTTCTGTGGCTTATATAATAACATTATTTTTATCAACACAAATGATCTCCACAATAGCGATGAAATCAGATCTCGCAGTCAGTGCCCTTATTGATAATCTAAATGAACTAATTATGGAGTGAATTGGCAAAGAGCTTGAAGCATCCTCTCAACTTTCGCTATCATCCCTCCAATTGGTAAGACCTAATAATGCAGTGGTTTTCAAACTTTTTTCTCAGGACACAGTTGAAAAAGTCATTTATGTTTGTGATCCAACAATGACATCTTTGAATAATGCATTCTAATCTTTTGATGGTGTCAGCAGGGAGTGCCATGATCCAATACTGGGTCCCAACCCATGGTTTGAAAACCACTGTAGTAATGGGTAAGGTTGTATTTCTGCCTCTCATGCCAAACCTATTTTGTAGCTCCCAATAGTATCCATTTTTTAAGTCTCAGTTGGGCACCTTTCACAGACACAATTCACATTAATAAACCTCTGGCTCCTAAAACTGTTTCTCAGCTAGGCAAACTTCATGATAGCCAATCACCTTCTCAGATTCCCAGTTGCCACTCAGGCCTGTGAGGTGCTGAACGTCTTGAGTGCCACTGAACACCTTTAATTCTCATTGCACTCATTGGTGGGCCTGGTGCTCAGAACATCAAAGGACTGGGCCTTGACGATGTTCAGTCAGAGTATGGCATGCACAGAAAGTGCACGATCAGATCTTTCATCCTACAGATACCCTAGTTGTCACTAATATGTATTATGAATCTATCTGTAGACTTCTGGGGTACCTGTCTGGCTCTGTCAGTCTATTTCCTCCCTTCCCCAAGTGGGTAACATCGTTTTAAGCATGCTTTATAGAGACCCTGAAGGCATCTGTCTCTGAGAGACTAGAGCAAATGTGGTTGTATCTTAGAGCTTGACTGGATACAATGGAGTGTGTGGTGTGTCCTGGATGAAAGCTTGGCTGAGGGATATAGGTAACTACAATGGTCAATAGGTATCCGGTATAGGTTTCCGGTTTTTATGTGTCCATCACTTATTTGTACTGTAGTGTCCAGGAAGTGGATCTCCCATGTGGAGTGGAGTAGGCTGAGGTTGATCATGGGGTGGAAATTGTTGAAATCTTGGTGGAATTCTTCAAGGCCTCTTTTTTTGTGGGACCAGATGATGATGTCATCAGTGTTGTGAAAGTAGAGGAGTGGTATTTGGGGACGAGAGCTGAGGAAGTGTTGCTCTAAGTAAGCCAAAAAATGTTGGCATATTGTGGGGCCTCTGTGTTTTGTTACTGTAGACGGAAGAGTTATGTAAGCATGTAAATGAATCTCTTGTGGCTTGTCATAATTGCCCCAGTAAACCTAATGAACCTAATTAGTTTTCTCCAAATGCAGTATTTGCTTAATAGATTTTATTTTGGTAGTTTATTAAACCTGAATGATCAAAGAAGCTGCAACTTTGGATACCAGCAGCATCTTTTACCTTCCATGAATAATATGGAAATAAACTCTTTAATTTCTAAAGAAAGTAAGGGGTTTTATTTTGTTTTTAATCAATATATTGTATATATACATAATCTCTCTGACAAGACTCTATTCTATGATAGACTAGAATTTCAAGAAAGAGATGTTTATAACAGAAAATAAGATTGAATTATTCACAGATGATCAGATTCCATCAAACTAGCTAAATGCAGCATATCTAATATTGCTAATTAGTTATTTATACAGCTCTTCTGAAAATGAAAAATTCTATGAATGTTAAATGTTATTACAGTACATTACCTAGCATATCAGTGATGGAAAATTATTATTCCTTTCCTCCCACCCCAAATACTGTAGATTTCATTTTTTGGTTAAAAATAAAAAAGTATGTAATTGATCTGTTTGTGATAATTTATCAGATTTCACAGAATCTGATTTTATCAGAATTTTTCATATACTTTTTACCTGTTTGCACTCACTGTATTCTGCTACATGTTTATGCAGTGCATATCATTAAACCTTGCCAATATATATTTACAAGCTATTATTTTCCATAAGAGGAAACAACCTTTTATCTTGGCAGAAAATATAATTCTAAGTATGGGCCAAGGTCCAAATTCAGCACAGTGCTTAAATATATATTTCAGTACTTGTGTGAATGAAGGCCCAAATTTTGAAGCTGGCACTCTCTATAAAGTGAAGATAACATCCACCCATATTTGTAAGGCACTTTGATATCTACAGTTGAAAGTACTAAGTATTATAATTAGTGATTGTTGTTATTCATGCAAAACTCCCCTTGTCTTCAATTGGTATTTTTCCTGCATAAAGGTTAGAGGAGATGGCCCAATGTTATTTCCACTGGTATGCATATCACTGCCAGCAAAATAGCAGAGGCAAATGTTTATAGGGTAAATTAGAATTTTATTTTTGTTTTGGGTACGGTGATTAACTCTAAATAAAAATGTTAATCCTTTTGAGTTTGAATTGTGCTTCAGAGTCGGTTGCAGTACAGTACGTACTTACTCTTGGCAAAAGTGGTCTATTTTGGAGAAATAAAATTATCAACGACTTCTTATACACAGATGTCAGTGCTCAGTGTCCAGGTTCTGTAAGCATGGATGGAGGCTATGCATTGTAAAACACCTTCCAGGTATTAGGTTGGGCACTCTGCCACCACTTCAATTATTGCCTGCAGTGCTACCCCACAGTCACAGTGTAGAAAGGAAACCCAGGCCAAATTGGAGCATAGATGTGGCAACTCTAGAGGAGCTTGAGCCTAATTCAGGATCTATGATCCAGTGAAGGAGGCAGGTGCAGTGATGGATTCCTGCACTGACTTTGAGGGTTTGAGACTCTCTTTCCCACCGTCGTTTCCATTCTATAGGAGTTTAGTTTTCAGTTCCCTGTCAGTGCTGCATGGAAAAGAGCCGGTAGCGCCATTGTCCAGGGGTGTCTGAGCAAGGGGGTGTCGAGAAATCAGCTGTGGTGTCATCCTGCAGTCCACAGGAGTGCAGTTCCTCCCCTGAGCATGAGCAGACCTTCGAGTTGGCGCTGCCTGGTGTTTCCTGTCTGAAAGTGGAGCATCAGGCCATGGGGGATGTAATGGGTTGGTGTCATCTGTCACAGCTCCCCAGGCTGACTTAACTGTAATGGCATCTCATCAAAGCTCTAGTAGTGTGGCAAGCACTAGCATATACAGACTGGAGGTTGGCATGCAATTTTAAGAGCCCTTAACGAAATGAGTGGCCAAATTCAGCTCTATGTTGACATGCTGAATGTGGAAGCTATGCCCTCAGACTGTAGAGCACACAGACGGAGCAACCACTAAGACCAGTACAAATGTAAAAAGAGCCAAAGGGTCTGCTTGCCAGGAGGTTCCTGGTAGTTTTTGTATTAAGGTGATATGGGAAAAGAGCTTCATTTTCATGTTCTACGTGAGGATGATAAATCGGGCTCTGGTTGACTTTTACTCTGTGGTGTTTTACTCTACAATAGCTGGTTGGAATGGCTGTAACTGCCCTTGCACATGGATTGGGATGAGTTGATCTGGCAAGATGATTGTTTAGATGGAAACTGTCTTTGTTTTACTAAGGGCTTTTCTTCATGGGGCTTTAAACAGGATCAAATCAAATGACTCTGGTTTGAAAACACGTGCATGCCCATAACCCAAACCCTCACTATGCACTAACTCTGCACTTATCTGAGGGCCTCTTGCAAAGTGGGTGAGGTTTGCTTTGAATTATATTAATTGGGTCTTTTGTTGATGCACACCCAATTGCTGCCCATCACTTCTTGCATGCTTCTAATAGCTATCCCACAGTGCTTTTCAAGTTGACTCTTACTGATCTCTCTGCTTACCTGTGTGCCCTCCCTGCCTTGGTGTCAAGTTTTCAGATTGGTCCTTTCCCCACTTTTAAATGGTGGCACAGGGTCAGATTTTGCCCAGGTGCTCCTGGATCCCAGTATCTCTCACTCTGGTGGTACAAATGGTACTCCAAAATCCCCACAATATGCCACACAGAGCTACTTGGAGCTGTGCTGACACCGTGGGTCTCTTCACCTTCCGGGGAGAAACATTATCTCAGGAAACTTCTGTAGCCATCCACAGGAATAAGGACCTTTTTGTGGATGTTGCAAAGCAAATGTTTATGAGGGATCATGACCAGACACCAGCCAGTGCTGGATAAAGAACAAGCTACCTAGGAGAAAGCACAGTGAAATGGAGGATAAAAGGAGGCAATCTGGCAGAAGACCTTTGACCAATCTATTTTCAATGAACTGGATAGGATTCCACACAGTTATAGCCTAGCCTGTCCCAGAAACCATTCAGACCCTGTTCCTCATGCTCTCCCCTTGATTGGGGATGACTGGCAAGACCCACTGGAGGATGAGCAGAAGGATGTTGGAAAGGAGCTGCTCCCTGAGAGCCAGGATCTTTGTGACTTGGGACCCTGATGACAAACAGGTGGAAAGTCAGCCCCTGTCTTGCCCTCTTACAATAGGGCCTTGATTCCTGCCCTCCACTGGTTGTGTTCCAGCCAGAAACCTAGCTTGGAATGAATCATAGACAGGTCATCGAGTCCAGTTCCCCCAGAGGGAAATTCAGCATGGAAGTACCTATCGTTACACTTTACTATTATTATTGGCAGATCTGAGCTTGGAGCCCTCATCTTCCTCCGCCCCCATCCTCCCTTGTGCTGCTTCACAGGGGCACCTGCCAGCATGGCGTAGTCAGTCTGTACCCTACCCCCTCTGCTCACCCCCTGTGGATTCGAATACCTAAAGCACTCATTGGTGTGAGATGCAGCAGTTTGAGACAGTGCTCACAAAAACAGAACTGTGGTTCATTTCTGTAGTTAACATGAGGCTTGAGTGCACATTGCCTGCTTGCTTCAGGCACACACAATGCTGCTGCTCGCTGAGATACAAATGCCCTGAAACACACACATTGTAACTGATAATCATTGTAGGACCTCATCTCCCTGTGCCAGCTGCACTTTCTCCAAGCCTGCAGGGGAGATGCAGCAGAACTGAGAAATAGCTTAGAAATAGATTTTTGTTCTGCATGTTATAAGGTATAGCCACACAGCCAGGTCCCAGTGGACCATCCTGCTGAATAAGGATATGTCTGCACTGCAGTTAAAAACCCATGGCTGGCCTGTGCCAGCTGACTCAGGCCAAGAGGCTCAGGCTAAGGAGCAGTTTCATTGCAGTGTAGATGCGTAGGCTGGTGCTGGAGTCCGGCTCTAGGACCTTGTCAGTTGGGAGGGTCCCTGAGTTCAAGCTAAAGTCTGAGCCAAAATGTTTACACTGCAATTAAACAGCCTCTTAACCTGAGTCGACTGGTACAGGCCAGCTGCGGGTGTCTAACTGCAGTGTAGAGACACCCTGACTTCAGAGTGTCTCTCACTAGTCTGCCTTTGCCTTTTTGAATAAGACCATTCTCATCTTCCTGGTTGCCCAACTCAATGTAATGTCATCAAGAGGCAAGATGGCCTAAGGTGGACAGAGGAGATTACTATTCAGCTTGCTCTTTCTAACCCACTCTCCTCCCCGTCCCCACACCTTTTACACCTCTAGAGCCACAGGAGGTCTTCCAGCAGACAAGTAAAAACAAAACTGGGAACATAGCCCCACCATACCCCAGTCCACCTGTCCCCTACCAGCATGAAAGCAGGTACACTGTATTAAAATTCAAATGCACTAGGCACCCTCCAGACATGCAGTGCCCAGATCCCATTCTTTCGGGATAGGTCAGGGATGGTAAGAGTCTCAGGGAAGTAAAGTCATACAGGCAGATTGAAAACAGCTAGAATGACTCTCTGGGATATGAACACTAAGCAACTGGTTTCCCCTCCCCGACTCCCACTGCCGCAACACCTGCAATGGCCAGACTGTCAAGGACAAGGTCTTTATCTGCTGACAGGCTGGCCAAGCTGAGGGAGGAAAAAGGAAGACTTATGATGTGTTTGCAGAGCTCATGGCTGTGTTACAGAGGAAAACCAGGCTTGCTGAAAAGTGGAGGCTGTATATGAGGATCCTGAGGAAGGACAAAATGCAGCTGCCCCAGGAGACCCTGGTAGTGTTGCAATGGCCCTGGAATGCATGGCTGTTACCCAGAACAGCATCATCGTGGTGACGGGGAAGCCTTTGAAAAGAGAGAGAGATGCAGAGGCAGCTCATGGACACTATCCTGAGCCAGAAAAACAGAGTCGTCTGGCACTTTTAAAGACTAACAGATTTATTTATTTGTTAGTCTTTAAAAGTACCACAGGACTCTGTTGTTTTTCTGCAATAAACTAACACGGCTACCCCTTTGGAACTATCCTCAGCCAGAAAACCCTCTTGTAAAATATACTCCTGCTAGGCCTGTTGTCCCAAAGGTAGGGACCCAGCCATGTCCTTCACACCTGGACAATGCTGGCTCCTGGATTGGCAGCAGCCCCAACCTGCTGGATTGCCACAGCAGTGCTCCTAACACTTCCCACTCACCTCTCAGATCCAACCTTTGGGCATTGAGAACATACACACCTACGAGTCCAGCACTCCACCCCCAAATCTTTGTGGCCAAAAAGAGCCAGAGGCAATGCACCCTCCCCACCACCAATTGTTGCATCTGAAATGTTCTTACTTTTGCACTTTGAGTTCTATTTGCACTGTTGCATTCACTGCAACATTGACTTATGGACATACCTAGACTTATGGAGTTCTTTCACTACAGGTGGCACTCCTAGTTCTGCAGAACAATCCTCTCCCACCAGTCCATGCTAGCTTCCCAGGCCCAGAAATGGTGCTGAAGGCTGTGTAGGTGATTTGGAAGGTTCTTTTGTTCCAGTAGCTCAGTGTTGTCCTGTATTTCCACCGTGTCCTGTCACCACTGATGCAAAGCATCCCATAGAATATTCTCTTGCTCCTGCATCAACTGCTTATTGGTGGGATGGGTGGCATCCAATGCTGGATTCAACTGGCTCTGAGTGAAGTAATACAGCTCAAGCAGTTACTGTGTATTTGCGCTTGTCACCACGGTGAGGTGGAGCACTTCTGGGTCCATGCTGCCTGACCGCAATTTGAAAATGGCACAAGCCAGCCCAGAAAGGAAGCATATGATGAAAACAGTGGAATTGTGATTTTTTTAAAAATTTAATCACACCTGGTTTCCGATAGTTCACAGCAAAAACAATCCCAGATGCATGATGCTGAGAGATGAAGCACAGGATCATGGGGTACCCCCCCATGGACACTATGCCTTTGTAGTTTGCCACAAATGGCCACCTGGTGTTGACATGATTTGAATTGAAAACAAAACAAAGATTCCACAGGCATGCTATTGATGCATCTAATGGACCATGGGTTACCTGATACACATAAAAGACTGGATTAAATCTCCCCCATGTAGACATACCCTAAAAACTAATTGCCATTGCTGGGAGTAAGTGGTCAAATATCCATGGCATGGCTGAGGTTCCCTTGAGTCCTATGATAATCATTTTCAATGTCAGCAATAGAGATGTCATCAGTATATATATGGTTTTCAGTCTACATTCCATGAAGGTTGTAAGCAGTGGGGTTTTTTGTGCTGGTACACAGGGGTACAGAGTACGGCACCTTTTTTGCCCTCCCTGTTGCCCAGGTGGGGGGAGAGCAGGGTCAGCAGAAGAAAGAAGTGCACTGCAGGAAGAAGGGTGATGCAGGAAGAAGGGTGGGAGAGGCATTTATCAAATTTACTATCAAGTTATGAGTACTGGCACTTTTTTTTTTTCCAAACAAAAAAAGCACTGGTTGTAAGAATATATATCGACCAAAAGGGGAGGCAACACTGGCACTTGTGGAAGGCCGTTGAGGAGATGTTTAAAGGAAATGACCTTTTCCCCCGACTTGTGGGGCAAAGCTTTGTTTACTAATCATTTCATGGATAAAATGCATCATTGGCCTACAAGGAATAGCGTAGCATCTTGGCAAGCAGGCTTATGTACCACAAAGCATTGTAAATGGCTATCAGGTTAATAAGGATGGCATCAGCTTTCTTAGTGACTCAGCTGTTTTTTATGCCTTCAGTTAAAGTATCTGATTTTGGCTGCATTGTCTCCTTCCCCTCTTCTCCCCCCCCCCCCATCCTGAATCCAGCCTGACTCCACCTCATTATTCTGTATTGGAATTAATCCCTCCATCATCTTATAGGTAACACATAGCAGAGAGATCTGTTGGTGGCTCTTTGGGTCTATCAATGGTTTCCCTGGCTTGGAACAGCTATGATCTTTGCTCTGCTCCAGATCTCTCGGGATGCTACCATCCTGGGCACAATGACTGAGCAATTGGAGTATGCTGTTTTGGTGATTGGTCTAAAGTGAGAGATGCCCTATTTGTGGATGTTATCTAGGTGAGCTTTGGTCTAGATCAGCTTTAAATGTGTCTCCCAGAATGACAATTTGGTTGTCTGGAAGTGCAGTAGCAGTCAGAAAGTTAACAGCTCCTTGGTTCTCCTAGGGCAGTTTCCTTGCCTTTTCAGGGTGGTGATTCCCTTATTCAAAACATAGTCACAATGCTCTTATATTTGCTAGAAAAGAATAACATGTCAACTATACAATTTATTATGGTATACCTTTCAAGAGATAGACAGAGAACACTTGGAGTGGAGGAACAGGCTTTAATTTGCTATAGATTATAATGCATTTCCAATTTTTTGCAACCTTCTCAGACTGCCTTTTGTGAACCCCCTAGGGGTTGCAATCCATCAAATGAGAAACAATGTGCTCGTTCCTGTCCTTTAGACTCTCAGACGAGGGACTTGACATATTTTTTGTATATCAGCAGAGCTTATAAATAAAAATAATGTTATAGGGACCATTTCAGGACACCTAAACATTTGATTCTGATGGGCAGATGCTGAATGAAATAGCCACTGTGCTGCTCACAGATTGCTCCGTATCATGGAAATGACCATAGAAATACAGGTCTGGAAGGCCACTTGAGAGGTCATCTAGTCCAGCCTCCTGTGCACAGGCAGGACCAAGGCATTATTCAGGGATATATTGAAGTCAACATTTTATTAGATATTTCCTGTGAGATCTCACCTAGAATTAGAGCTTTCTTGGCATTGATTTAGTTGTATATCCTGGAGTGAAATAATTGAAAATAGCACTGCACCCTGCTTCACAGGCAAATTGCCAATTTACAGTAATTCAAGGGAACACATGTCTGGATTTACTAAAGCAAGACGCCATGTCCGTTGAAGCCTCACAAAATCAATTCAAATTCGCTTGGGTATGAACATTGTCATGTAGATCAAAAACTGGATGAAGGACCACAACTAAAGGAAGATCTGTCTGGGGTTTTACAGAGTCAGTTTTAGTCTAATTTAACACTTTTATTAATAACCCAGGAGAACATCTGAACAGCATGTTAATAAAATATGCAAATAATCCTAAATTGAGAGGTGGTGTAAACACCATTGATGACTGTGAAAAGAGACCCAGGAAATTTAGAAACATGAGCAGGAAACAACAAAAGAAGATCCAACTTGGAAAAATATTTTCTCTATGCATCTGGTAAAGCAGAGGATTTTGAGCTGAATGCATAGTGGCATTACTTCGCCGTGAATGTCATAGAAAACCAGTTCATAAAGAATGGGTGAAAGAGTCCAAGACATATTGTTTAGCTGAATAACACTTTTAAGACCCTGTCTACACATCCCTTCACACATACCTCACTGAAAAGCAGGCTATCGCCACACTCACTGCAACGTGTAGCTACACATAGTGGATCAGAGGAGGGTGGTGTTTGGACATGTAGAGAACTGTATATGTTGTACACCCTAGGATTCATTGGTTTAAAGAACCCCTAGCATGTATTTCCATGTTTAAGTATAAAGACTTAATAGCAAGGTTTATGCTCCATGTGGCTGGGTAGCATGGTTAAGATATGACAGGGAATTTAGATGGAGGAGTCTGAATTTATGCAGAGAAGCCTGAATCACACGGACAAAAAGCAGAGGAACTTTGGCTGGGGTGTCTGACTCCTTATTCCGCATCCAGCTGTCATTCACAGACAGCAGGTTGCCACTGCCAAAAACCTCTTTTTCAAAAGGCAGCTATAAAGACAAATGTGTGCTTTGCATTTAACAATGGGAAATATTTTTGCTCTGAAAACAAGCACAAACATTGCTGTTGGAGGTGCAGGGATTAGCACAGTGCCCTCACCTGCTTCAGGGGCGTGACACGGAGGCCCATTGTTAATTACTCTGCGTCAGCAGCTCTTCTCAGGCCTGACATACTCACTGCACCTAAGTCACTGTGGTTCTCATCTGTATCTAAAAGATGTCATGTAATGCGTCGCTGAAGAACTAATAACTCACCGATCATTAATAATCTTGCATGTTGTATGTATGTGGTATAGACTAAGGGTTATGGATATAGGCTGGAATTATGACTGTATCTTAAAAGAGGCAAAGAATCGTGGGCACGGAATACGAGTTGAGAAGTGAAATGAAGTGTTGCAATCACTGCATGAAAATGGTTTGCAAAGAGAATTTTGATAAGACAGAAGTAAATATGCAGAAAAGGAGGAGTTTCTTCACAAAAGGGTCATTAGTTGTGAAAAAAAATCTGTGACAAGAGCTAGTGGTAGTTGTTGATATAATAAGAGGTTAAAATTAAACAGGGCAATCACTGGGACATACCTGTACATGAGAAGCTGATTGTTCCTATCACAATTTAGAAGTTGGAGTAGGTGGGCCTAAAACTCTTTCTATCCGGAATTGTCTGTTTCTATGGTACTCTTCTAAGGTTGGTAATGTTTACAACAATCTCTAAATATATAAATAACTGCTAAATGAATAGCTCTTACCAGTTTCTGCATGTTTCTAACTGTCACAGTTAAAAGTAAAAATGTTTTTGTATTGGGAGTTGAAAATGGGCTATTTAGGCATAATAATTAGCGTTAACAGAATACTTTTTAAAAGGAGTTTTATTCTTCATAGAAAGTTCAGGGGAAAAGGGTATTGTTTTAAATTTTACCTGATGAGGTTATACTAGTGTACAATAAACCAGGTTTACTAGCAAGATAAATTCAGAATGAATGTTTATTAGTTGATAAGCTAGGAAAAACTTAGTGTTTGGCTACTGGGGATAGGGGTATTTTTTTGCACTGCTTGAGAACTCTTCTTCTGAGTAATACAGACTTTACAAAAAAAGAAGTGAGATGTAATATTTAACTTATAAGTCATCATTTATTTAGCATATTGTTTTATATTTGTTAGGGTTTTTTAGTCTGTTATAAAACACTAATATGAAACTGAAAGGTGAATTAATTATTGCTCTCACGTTGTACCGGTTTTGTGGTACTAGACTTGTATAATGACGTGCTATTGTGGTGTTGGGAAATACATTCTATTATGATCATGATACAGAAAAATAAAAGTCAGAAATTAAGATCAGTACTTATAGTGCAGTACTCAGTGGCCTTTTATGTCTAATAAGGTTTCCCAACAGAAACACGCATCTGGGTTTGTTTGACACATATGTGACATGGGAATTCTCATGTGAAATCCCAATCAAATCATTTTAGAGGTATAATAACATTTGTTCAGTTCAGTGAACAACAAGCTGTTCCTTCAGGAATAGGATCCGCTTGTCATTTACACAGGTCTTAAAATCAGGATGACTGACTAGAGAACACTGAATAAACTCTATTAGCCCATGAGTACCGCAGAATTGAAGGGCAAAGTGCTGCAGGCATTTTCGTGGTCATTGTATGAGTCTGTTGAGGTTGTTATATAATTCTGTTCTGCAATTACATTCAAGTATTTCCCTTTGTTATGATAAAAGGCTGTCATTCTAATGGAATCAGTTGGTTAGGATATTGTGCAACTTTTAGGATTAGTTGCATTATTTATGATACATGTATTTTAATCAGTAGCTTTCCTATTGCTTTTTGTTTTATATTTTCTACCTCATGACTCAGTGAGTATTCTGATATATACTCAGGTATAAAACGTACACCAGGAAATTCTGGAAAATGTTGTATTCCACTCACTAATTAGAATTTAATATTTTGGTAGAGTGGTTTGCATTTTTATTCCTCATTGTCAAGAGTCCATATAACAGACTTCCATTTATACCTCCAATTTAAATTATTCAGTCAATTTGTCAAAACTGATTTAAATTCAGCTGGCCATTACATCTGGTAGCTTAGCTAAACAACACTCATAAAGGAATTCCATCCTAAATATATATGGATATTGAGCATTGAAAAGAGCTGAACAAGTGATAACTAATATATTTTGTTTTGGGCAGCAAAGTACACATATTTATCTTTAACAGAGTGACCCACCAGAGCACTGTCAGACAGCCAATCTGATAAAGGTCAACTATTGAGCCCCTGAGTCACTTGGGCAGCTATACTGGTTTTTTAAAAAAGAACTGGAGTATTTATACTTGAACACTATCTTTTTTTAACAAATCAGTTAAAAAAGAAATTAAATTTCACTGAAATAAATGTAATGCTTAAATGCTTATTATTTTGGGGGTTTTGTTGCTCAAAGGAGATTGTCTGTGAATACTGAAAGCAAAAAAAATAAAAAATTAAAATCTGTTACATTTTACTCTTTTTCATTACCTTGCACTTTTCACTTAGCCAGACTAACTCTCCCACACTGTGATTAAAATTGGAAGGAAAGAACCACTTTTAAAAAAAAATCAAGAGATTGAAGATGAAAATACATGATTTTTCTTTAAATGATCTTTGTTCAGTAGGACAGGGGCTACAGTTTCATAGCATAATTCAACACCTTGAGTGTCTTATTCCTCCATAATTTTGTAATATGTGTTTAATTTAACCATTGAATTCTAGCTGCTTTCAATGGCTATGTCTACACTTACTAAATTTAGTTCGAATTAGTTAGTTCGGACTAACTAATTTGAACTAATTTTAGTTAGTTCAAATTAGCTTAATTCGAACTAGAAAAAATTAGTTCGAACTAAGCAAGTGCCATTCATGGCACTTGCTTAGTTTGAATTAGCGATCTCCATTGATTTAAATGGGCTGGTTAGTTCGAACTAAGAAATTAGTTCGAATTAAAATGGACACATTGGTTAATTCGCACTAGTTAGTTCGAATTAACCCTTACTTCTAATACCCTATTTGAAGTTATTAGTTCGAATTAAGGAAGCCCTTAATTCGAACTAATTAAAGTCTAGTGTAGCCATGGTTTTAATTAGTTCGAATTAAGATTCCTTAATTCGAACTAACTTGCCAGTGTGGACATAGCCAATGTGTATAAAAAGGGGATGCAACTAGAAAATGTATATTTAATTCTATTCCAATATTTGTCCTATTCCAAAAGCACTTTTGTATGTTTATTAACATACAAATGTCTTGATTTATTATGTATAATACACTAAGGTCAGTTTAAGTTTGAGGATATGTCTATACTGCAAGCTTGCTGGTTTTTGTTGCTCAACCCCATCCCCATCCATACACGCATCCTTAAAAGCATATATATGAGCAGTTGAACTCATGCTAATATGCTAGGTTGGGGATATGGGCAAAGTATGTCTTGAGCTGCTCACTTTGCAGTGAGGAAGGTATTCATGTTTAGATTGTCCTCCAATGCCATACCCATAATTCCCCATTTCTTCCAGCCCTTCTACTTGTTCACTTCTTCCTTGCCTTCTTTGCAATGGAAGCCACCAGCTAGTTTATATACACTTGCTTGATCTTTAACCCTTCATTTCCATGTGATCTACTCTAGTTCCTGCCCAGTTCAGCCTAGCTGTACCAAACAGTAAGATGTTCATCCTTGAATGTGCTGGTAGCTGGCCAGAGGACCACCCCAGGGTCATGGCTAATGGTGTCTGATTACATTGAGGATCATAATTTTGGGAGGAGAATCTGAAATTTCTATTGATATGGAACATCTAGAAGAGGTTGGTGGAGGTGGGCAGCAGCTGGAATGATGTGTAGTGCAGGATGTGCATCAAGTGTCTAGTGACCCTCTCCTGCAAGGCTATGGAAAGCTACAGCAGGTCCAGTCACCAGCCTAGATGCACCTTCTGTGAGTTGGTTCAACTGCTTGACAACTGCCATAAGCATGTCGCCCCTCATTCTCCATGACATGAGCCTGAAAACAGACAGGCTGGAGGAAGAGGCAGGAAGAAGTTATGGAGGCAACACCAGAGAAGACTGCAAAGGGAGCAAAGGGCAGAGTCTCAGGAAGAGGCTACAGAACTGGAAGTCCAGGATCAGCCCATACAGCCAAGCTCATAGCCTAGTAGGTGTCCTGAGTGAATTTTCTGAGGACTATTCAGGGATGGTCCTGTGGTCAGTGACAGATTTAGGCACAAACCAAATAAGCCATGGCTTAGAGCTTCACATTAGGAGGGCCCTCTAAATATTTCTGTTATAATGTAACACACTTTTTTCTCTTAATTTTTTATGGTATGGGGCCTCTCACTTTTGACATATCTTAGGGTCTCAGCATGTCTTTATCTGGCCCTGCTTGTGGTATAGTCTGGAAAAGGAGTGATGCAGAAGTAGGAACTGGATTGGCAACTGGGTAAAAGGCGCCTGCCATCTTTATCATTGTCATGGGGAAACTGTAACATAAGAGGCAGGGATTTCTCAATTATGACCATCAAGAGTATCAAAAAAAGCAAGAGAGGAGCAAGAGGAAAGAATGGTTGTCAAACAGGGATTAATAGCTGTTAGAACAACTGTTCACCATCATCGCTAAAAGTGTGCAGTTGCCAATATAAACTCCAATTTTAGCTCCAGTACCAGCTCTGTTATCCGGTCCTGTGCCATCACCAGTGCCCCGAGACTTTTCACCACAGTACCACAACCTGCAGCCAGTGCACCCCTTGGAAAACTCTGGACTTGGTTGTCAATGAGCAACTCTATGCACTGGAATGGGCAGAGGTACCCTTTGCATTCTATCCCTGCACAACCTATGCGACTTGTGCAGTCATGTGCAACACGCCCCATGAACTAGGCTAAGAGGAAGGAGAAGAGGAGGAACACAACTCGTATCTAGTTTCATTATGAGTAAGAGTGAACAAGGAACTTGGCCTTCAGTTAATTGCACTTTTTTTTTTTTTTTTTACTGTTTTGCACACATTAGCATTCATTTCACTTTGCACATTTGTAAATAGCCACTTGTGGACAGGCAGCCTCTGTGTCTGAAGTAGGTTTATTAATCTTATTTTTTTTCTTTCAATATTTTTGGCTTTGTTAATACAATTGATTTCGTTGTATAATATGTTGGTGTTTGAGAACATGGAAATGAACCAAGATGGTGGCAGTTGTAGCTAAAATTTTTAATAAAGTGTCAAACCTTCAGCAGTCTGTGGTAGCCAGCTTCCAAATGCCAATTTCACCTTGCTTCTGGATAGTTAAGGTTTCTCACAACTGAGTGTTTTGTAGCTGTATGATTGGGGCAAGCTCCTTACACAGCTCCACGATGGTGGCCTTCCTCATGTGGAAGTTCTCGAGCTGCTGTTGGTCATCCCAGGGCTGCGTGACAATGTGACCCAGCCACATTCTGCTAGTTGCCCTCTACCAGAAGTGCTACTCTACAGATGGGAAACCCACAATGGTGGCAGAAAGCATAGGTCTCTCCAGTCTGTAGTTCTGCCACTTTCTTTCATAGTTCAGAAACTGCTGCTGAAATGTCATCCAGAGTCTTACAGAATGTCTGCCCTGCTACATTTCAGCTTCAAGCAGGAGCAACTTATTCAATAGATCCATGCCTTGGCACCAGCTGGAAAGAACAGAAGTGAGGGAAGTGCACAGCTGCAAGTGACTCAGCTAAATGTATTGATGGGCTTTCACATAGTGGTCTAGGAAGGACAGATGAGTTCTCCCACAATCCATGGCATGCCCATTCCTAGCAATGGGCTAAAACCCCTGAGATATCCCCCTAGAAATGCCAGTGCCAAACAAATGTAAATGCAATGCCAATGTGAATGTGTGCACATCTATGGACACATGCAGCTCTGCAGTGTGGATGCTCAAAGTGGGACTTGGATGACAAGTGTGGGTGCAAACTGTTGTGTAGCCATATCCTAATACATAACATAACTCTTCCTATTTCACAGTATCATACAGGTCAGAAAACCAGGAACATCCACTTCCTTTTGTTAAAAGGGCTGCTCTGTTCCGGATGGCATGGATGCTGGGTAGAAACAATAGGGATAGCCAAGAGAAGAGATGACCAATATTGTGAGGAAGGGATTTAGCCATATTTTTTTCCATACCTTGCTTTTATGAGGGTTAGCAGTGGGAATGGAGAGGAAAGATTAGATTTTTGGATATGTTATATGTTTGAATTTTGTGACAGTGCAAAACTGGGGGTAATTTTAAGAAAATAAAATCCAAAGAAAAGAGAAAAGGGGGCTATAACAATTAATATGTAACCCAGCTATGTGTTGGATTAAGGACGATTCAGATCTGTTAGTTGGTTGATCTCTTTTCTTTTATCAGGTCAAATTCTGCCCTTGTGTACACATTTGAAAGCCCTGATAATGTACGTGGGAGTTGCCCATGTGCTGGCAAAATTTTGATCTCTGTATAATGCCCAGAGAAATACCATCAGCATTTTGATTTTGCTACTGTTCTCTTATTTTTCCGAGCCTCTCATGTATGTCATCTCATTTTTCTAGTCCTTACAAAAGAATGTAAGAACTTGGAATTTTCCTTATTGGATCAGACTGGTGCTGCCTGAAGCTCAGTATTTTATGTCAGTGCAGACTACTTCACAGGGAAAGCACCAAAATCTATTGTGGACAAATACGGCTTAACCTGAGGGAGTTTCTTTTTAACACCCATCAGTTAGTGATTGGCTTGTTCTAAAATGAATGGCCATAATAATGTACACTACCTAATGTAACTTTGCAAGGTTCATTACACAGATAATTGTTTATTTATCTATGTTAAGTTAGGTAACTGTTTACATCACCATCTTTTGTTTTCTATGTGGCTGTTATTGTCCAGCTCATAGTAGTGAACAAATGTCTTCCATGATGCACATAGCTAAGCACATACAACTCGGTGTGAACATCAAGCTGTATATGTTACTATATGTATTAATCCTTTATTATTCAATTTTTTTCTTTTAATATTCATATTCCTTGTACAAATATTTCACCCAAGGTAACAAAAACTTATTTATCTGAAATATTTCCTCCTGGGCAGCTCTTATGGTCTGTGAAGCACACATATGTGGTCAGTTAGTTTCCTTTTGATATGTGCATATAAATTCTATTATTAAAAATGGAAGTTACGTACAGAGCAGCTACTGGAACTGAGTACTCCTCCCCCACCCATAAAACAAAAGTAAACTAGCCCTCTCCCACCAAGCCCTCTGTTTTGTGCAAGGTTATAAAACTCAGTGGCTTACTGTCACTAATCTATACACCAGCATCCTAATGGGAATTACATATGTGCATCAACAGTAGAATAGATTAAAGAAACACAAGACAGTTGATAGAAATAGACTAAAGAAATAATAGTCTAAAGAAATCTAGAGTGATATGATGGCTAAAGTAGAGTCCAAAGAAACTCACTGGTACCATATATATTCTTGCTTTAAGTGATTACTGCAAGTAAAAACAATATTGTAAGTAATTGCTAATTGTACAATTATTGACATAGTACTGGTTTTAGAAAGTTGACATCAGAAATTCTTTTTCACTTGGTAAATGCAGCTTTTCTGTTTGTTTCAATTTCTATCTGTGCTGCTTATGAAACTGGAAATTAGTATGGATTTTTTGTTTATGTTCTTGTTTGCCCAGTAGCACCCTCAATGATGTCAGGATTATTTTGGGATAATAGTTTAACTGTTTATAGAGTATCATCTGAAGGCACACAAGATGGTATATACACAGTGATATTTTCCTTTTTATGTTTAATGTGTATTAATATTTTTCTATGGCACTGGAAGAATACAGTGTCTGGAGCTGGCATCCACTGAAGCAAAATAATTTTCTCTTTCAAGGGCTTTGAAAGGCTATGTCTACACTTGTTAATTTAGGTTGACTTAGATAAATCGACTTAACAAAGTTGACTTTAAGTTGACTTTGTTAGGTCGATTTAGCATGTCTGCACTTAAATTTTAAGTCGACTTTGGGGGGACCCTACAAAGTCGACCTAGAGCATCCACACTGGACACCTAGGTCGACTTATAGGCGCTAGGTGGACCTGGGACAGGTCCACAGTGACAGCAGGGGGGGGCACCCCTTGCCAAGTCCAGTGGACTCAGCCTTTGCCCCATTGTACCTGGGTACAATGGAGCAAAGGGGGACAGGGACCCTGACAGGGCATAAGGGCAGGGTGGGCAGGGATCTGAACTGCCCTGCCCTTTGGGGGGGCATGCCAGGCCCTGTGCCAGCCCCCTTGGCAGGGAGGGCAGTGGGGGAGTCCTGGGGAGCCCCAAGTTGACTTAGAGTCGACTTAAGCCAGTGTAGACCTGGAGTAGCCCTAAGTCGACTTTAGAAAGTCGACTTAAGCCAAAAGTCAACTTAAAAGGAGGTTTTACAAAGTCGACTTAATTTTTCCTTAAGTCGACTTAAGGAAAGTTTAGTGTAGACGCAGAGTAAATTAAGTCGACTTAAGCAAGCTTAAGTCGACTTAATTTACAAGTGTAGACTCACCCAAAGGTGCCACTTTGGCAACATTGGGATTGAAGTTTCCTATTTAGTCACCATCTTCTTTTTATCTCTGTTCTCTAGCTGCCTTCCTGCAGGATGAGTGGGGAGTTAATTTAGCAGCACTCCTCACCCTATGTTGCTCCTATTCTCCATTGGCTGGAGGCCTCTAATCCTGCCCTCACTTTCCGCATCTCATCTTCTCTCTAAAAAGCAAACAGTCAACAAGAAGAAGATTGTCCACATGAACTCCTCTTTCCCTTAATGTAGGCAGCTCCTCTTGTGCCCTATGAACTCTTGGTCTCCAGCACTAGGCTAGAGAGAATTGGATGCTACATCCTTAGTTGAGCTTCATGAGATAGAACTAAATCATTGCAAGTGGTGACCTTAGGGACATTAATTTTCCTGTCCACCTGCACCCACGCCAATATTGCCAGGCTCAGAAGCTCATAAATCTTGAATTACAACCCCAAATCATGAAACTGTGCTTTTTTTTTTTTTTTTTTTTTTTTAACTTGCATCATGCTTTTTGGCTGTCTTTTGAATTCTCCCTGTCCTCCAACTCTGTGTGTGAGAGAGAGTTAGTATTACCAACTTAATTTATAAAGTCAGGTGATCTGCCCCTGCCATAGGAGCTGTCATTGGCTTTTTGATGGTGTGGAGTTTCCAGCTTCTCCCAAAACCTCAAAATTATAGTGAATTAATTATGCACGTCCCCAGTCCCACCTCTGTCCCTGACTCAGTGCTGCATCTTTGCTCCTCTGGCCATTCCCAGTATTATTTACTCTCTCTCACCCTTACCAGGCCTGCTGTTGCCTGTCTGGAAAGGTGTAGCAGGAGAGGGGCAACAATTGCCCTGAGCTTCTGGGCTCTTTCTGTGTCTCCTTCTCCCTCCCCACCTGTGAGAATGGTGCCAGCTCCTGAGAGGTGGGGACTCTGCCTGCTTCCTGCAGTAGCTCTGATTGGGGGCTTTTCCTCAGGAAGCAGGGAAGTGGGGAAAGCAGCCAATCAGAGGGAGATTCCCCTATTAGGCAGGGCTGCAATTTTTATGAAGGCAGGAACTTCTCTTGTCATGGCCAGATTAGCGCCATTGCTTTATTATTAATGGCTTCCCAGGTATTGAAGAGAAGAGAAAGCACCTAAGCTCTTACAGGTGGGTCTGCTGAACGCCATACAGTCTTGTTCTGCATAAGAAGCCTGGAGTCTTAGGGAAAGCAGGTCAGATAATGGGAGATCCAAAGCCAGGAAACCTATAGAAGGTTGAAAACCAGGCACTGGTTATAGTATTACTCTGAGAACCTAAGTAAATCAGGGACATGTGGACCATCCTAGCCTGTTAAAGGGTCTCTGGAATCCATCTTGGTTATTGCTGGCCCAGGGTGTAGATTCTGTAGCACTAGTAGCAGAGGGAGCTGAGACAGGAGTTATGGGAAGAGTCACTTACTTCCTGCTGAGGAGATGGCAAATGGAGATAGGGACTCATCTGGGAAATGATCTGTTTCAATTTTCATGAGAGACCCACCCCTCTGAAGGGTATGGAAGCCAGGAAGAGACAGAATTATTCTGATAATGTAGTTTTACTGTTTGTGGAGCTCTAGTCAAGGTGCACGTAAAACATGATTTGTAACAACAATATTGTTCTTTTTTATGTTTAAGGCATAATTATACTTTACAGTAACATTGAAAGAGTAGCAGCTACGGAGCTAAAGGCCCTGTGAGGAAAATGTTTTTGGTTTTTTTTTTCCATTTAAAGTGTTTTGGAAGATGCCAGATTAACAACACTAGAGATGGAAGCCTCAGCTTTGTTCACCACCTGCTTCTGTCTCTACTTACCTGCTGCCAGCCTGCTGGAGGAATGGGGTGTTAATTTGGGCTACTCTCTAAACCCCAGCAAAACTGGATGGATGGCCAGCAAGCTGTGGGCTCTCTCTAGAGAACCATAAGCTCTCTTTCAACCATGCAGCTAGGTGAGGGAAGGAGAATTTTGGAGGGAACTGGACTCACTCTTACACAGGGCCCAATGGAAGGATCTTTGCTGCACATTTGTCCAGAGTCTATGCTGTTTATCAAGGTGGAGAGAGAAGGGCTGGACTGAGGGCTCCAACCTCCACTTCTCCCAGCTGAGAGAGAAGGGCTTCAGAGTGGTGTGTAGGCTCCATGTCACACACCACAGCTTCCTGCAGGGTTTATACAGAGGATGGAGAAGCATATCAGGCTGGTCCACATGGCTTCTCTTCTTTCACCATGGCAGCCAGCAGAACCCAGCTGAGGAAGGCTCCTTGGCTACTGGCTGGTCCACTTGTTCTGGATCCACTTGCTCATTGCATCATCCCACCTGATCCAGATTAGGTGAGGGAATGGCATTGGTTGGTCCAAATGACTCCAGGGACTGGAAACAGGACTATTGCTTTTCAAGTCAAAATTGTAGGACTATGTTTCTTCCTGTTCTAAGGAGGATTGATTCAGGGACAGAGCCAGAAGCCAGATTCTTAGAGGGAAGGCAATGATCTGCAGACCCTTGACCCACAGGTCTCCCCCCCACCCATGTTGCCTTTCTTTGCCTTAATATACTTCATTGTTCAGTTTTCCTCTTTCCTCCTATCCCCATCTGATTTGGTAATGGAACAGAAAGAAGGGAGGACCAAAGCATGAAGAGTATTTTAAGAGGGGTCTTGTACATTTTTTTCTGTCTCATAGATTCCTTTGTCTCTTTTGTGGTAGATGGCATTATAACAGTCTGTTAGGATTGGTTTTCCTCTACAAGGTGGGAAAAAAGTAGCACCCAGCAAATATTCAGTGGGCCTAGTGAAATTAGAGAAAAGAAACAAGAGCAAAACATGTATTATGGCACCAAAAAGGTCAAATCAAATGTGTGCTGCATACAGAGAGGTATCATAGCATAGAGTGTGGGATGGATATGATATAAATCTTTTCTAGACATTTCTAGTGGGGCCACACCTTAAATGCATTGAGTTTTGGGCAGAGAGATAATGATAAAATAATGAAAGAGCTAGAGACAGTGGAAAGAGTTTGAGTTCACATATTTATAGTTGAGTCGCCATAGAGTTGGTGAAGACATGAAATTTTGTAAACATCTGAAGAGTGTGATCTGAGTATATTCAGAAAGTTACAAAGGCAAAGGAGGGAGATAAGCGCACAGAACTAGAAGTAATAAGATAGGATGAAAAATAGAAAATATAAACTGAATATCAGGACAAAGTTCTGGACAGTGAGGTCTATTAGAATGAGGAATAACCCCCCAAGGCAAATAGTGGAAACCTCGTTGTTTAGGAATTTATAAAACAGCACTGGAAAAAGCACTATTAAATATCCAATAGGCAGCAATCTGGCAATGGCAGGAAGACAGATCAGAGGAGCCAATGGCATTCTCTGCCATTTCTAACACTTACGATTCTCTAAAAACATAAATGTTGACTAAAAAAGTAAAAAGGTTAGGAGCTAGAAAAGGCCATTCTGCCTAAAGCGCCCATCTTTGTAAAACATTTGGACCCTTCTTTTCTTCTTTTTAAAATCATGTCTATATCTACTGTATATTATCAATTTATGCATTTTTAATATGGTCATGAACAGAGTACCAGACTCAGTCTTCCCCTTCCAAAATAAAAATCTGATGAAAGTAATGAATGTTTTCAACACTTCTATTATGTTATTTGGGGAGGGGTAAGGGGGCCTGGTAAGGTAATTACAAATGAATTTTTAACAACACTATAAAATAGATTTGGTTAGGTAATTTAGGCTCCCTTACTAGGTCCTGGTAACAGAAAGGTTTAACAAGACATAAAGTCAATAGAAATCTTTCATGGATTTAAAAATAAATAAAAAATTAGAGGGTTACATGTAATCCTCTGCAGTTTTTGCAGCTAACAACTGCAGTGATGTACTGTTTCATGAGAAGCAGAAAGTGAAACTGATTTGGAATAGGCTGTAAATAAATGTTAACATGACTAATTTATTGTTTTTCAATCCCCAAGCTGAGTGAAATTCAGTAAGTTAGTAAAGAGCATAGATGGTAGAAAGTTAGATTTTAACAAACTATTTCAGTGCTGATCATGTAAGCTGCAGTTTGTAACACAGATGTCAACATTTGTTTTTAACGAATATGATTTTTAACTGGAGAGGGTTCCTTAAAACTGCTTAGCTATATTTTTAGCTCATTTTGTATCTCGGAGTCAGAGGCAAACTTAAATTGCTCCAGGAAACAATAGGCAGAAATGGAAAGATCATGTGACAGATGGGAAGGGCTTAAGAGTCAGTGGGGAACTAATCCCTTCCAGGGCCACTTCACACAAGTACCCAGCTACTTAATGGTAAGCGGGCAGAGGGCAATGAATGGGCAATAAAAAGAAAAAACCTGTTCCTACATGGGGCATATGAGTCTCCTGCTCTGTTTCCGCATATCTTTACCAGCGTTCCGCATATGTTTCTTTTCCAGCGTTTGCTTACCCCGCTGATTTTATTATTTTTTTGTCCAACTGATACATTTTTAAGAAGCCCAGCTCAAAACGGTTTTAAACATCTCCAAGATTTAGAGCACAGGGAGAGAAAATCATCTGGACTGCATTAGGATTTTCCTGGCAAATTAACGCTGACAATGTATCTTCATTAAAAATCTCCAATAACAGCAATGGTAAGTTAAAATCATGCTTACAGGATTCAAAGGGGCCTGTAAGCTTTATAATAGTTTTTCCATCCCTAAGCGAATGGTGGTGCTAGTACTTCATTTTTCAGCCACTGCGTTTCCTCATTTCATGGTCATATCAGCCTCTGGTTACTGCCAGTAAACGGATCTCATCACAGCTGAGAATATAGGCACACATGCACAGGAGCCATTCAATGGGCATGAAATTGTAATATTTCATCCTCTGGTTTTTACTTAAAAACAAGAAGACTGGTTGCAAGTTATACACTCCTGTGAAAGAAGGTAATCTTGTTTGTCTCTTGGTCATTTATGTCTTGAGTTATATTTATTGTAACTTTAATCCACATGTTTGTGTATACATACAGTGGATAGATGTGCATTCTTCCATGTTAACTAATGCATCTGTTGTGTATTTTACAATCTGGTTCATGAGAGCTGATGTAAGGGGTTCTGACTAAGCCTGCTGCAGTGGCAACTGACATCTGGGACAGTAGTGAGCTTTGCTGTAGTGTGAAAAGGGTTTCCTTTTCGGAGAGCAGTGATGACAGCTTGTCTTCTGCACTCCAGGCAATATATATCGTTCCCAGTTTCCTGTGCATGAAGTATCATAATGTAAGAATACCTGTTGGGATCACACAGGTCTTAGTTCAGTTGATTTTAGATGGGCTTGAAAGAGAATATTTGAGCTAAAGGTGATGCTATAACCTATTACATGTGTGGTAACTAGTGTATGGATTCAGAGTGTACCTAGTGAAGAGATCCATGTGAGGACAAGTAAATATTTGTCAGCTGCAAGAGTAAATACAGTTGCTTTTAGGTTTAGAGAGGTGTCTTTCCGAAAGTGTTTGTTGACTTAGAAAATTCCATGCAGCACAAGCAGATCAGTACCATTGCTTTGCTCATCCAAGCTCACACTGTTGTGGCACCGACTTCTCATCAGTGGACCGCCAAAATTCGAATGGCTTCAAATGTTGGAGCTATCGGGTCTGCAGGGTAATGCTGGGAGGGAGGCAGTGGTGTGTTCTTATAGTTGTATACTGTGTGTAACTGCCAGATGGAATTTTGGAAATGCCTGGGTAGACCACCTCTTTTAAAATGTCTTATCCTGCTTTTCAGTAAAAGAAGGGAGGCTTTGGATTTTAAGCACAGGATCATATTAAATTAAAGAACTTTTAACTGAGAACTCCCCCCCTCCCCCCCAGAGTTGGGATGCCTGTGTATTTATTGCTCTGTTCTGTTTTCTAACAGCTGTCTGAGGGAGTAAATATTTGTGGGTATTTAAATAACTGTAAGTATTTACCCAAACCTTTATTCATAGACAACAGAGTCCTGTGGCACTTTTAAAGACTAACAGATTTATTTATCGCATGAGCTTTCGTGGGAGAAAATCCCACTTCGTAGTTGTCTTTCTACAATAGACTAACACGGCTACCCCTTTGGAACTTTATTCATAGACTCTTTCAACTGCACCTCACCCTAGACTTTATTTATGCACTTACATTAACACACACTGATTGTGTCCATAGGTTTGTCATTCAGAATGAAGTGAAGTCAGGGTGCTAGCTCACTATAACATCCTAAGATGCTTCATCTTTTGCCCAGGGCCATGTACCACTTAGGCTGCTTCAAACAGCTGCAACAACCGTGGCAAAGAGGACTGAATGCTCCAGTGTGTTGGCTTTGCTGCAGGTAATAGAACAAGACAAATATGTTTAAGCCATCCAAGCAGTAGTTCACTTTGCTTCATCAGAAACTACCTTGCCATTGCGTTTTTCCCCCCAGTTTTCTTTTCCAGTGTTCTGAAGTTGAGTCTTCCCTAGGCAACATGCACAAACCACAAGTTGGAAGCAGCAGGGCTCCTTTTCTGTGTCAAACATAAGGAAACAGAAAAAAAAATCATAGAAGAGACAAAAATGCAGATAGTGCTTTGTATTACACTGGTGGGTGGCATTTGATGCGTTTAATATTTTATCCATGTGAATACAAGCTGAACAGGAACTTCAAGAAAGGCAGTGGATAGATCTCCCCGGTCTATCTACCTGAATATAAGCACTTAAATGTGGTATTTCTATTCAGGGTTCACAAAGGTTTCCTTTCTCCCTGGCTGATCTTTCTCACAGAATGTAAAGCATGATGGATTGGTAGCTTTCTGGCTTGTTTTTCATGTTGAGAATGACAGTGAATTTTCTATAGTTTCTCAATCAGCCTAAAGAGTGAACTGTATAGAATCTGAGTTATCATTCTAGCTGGCTTTTACCAATGTGTTCTCCTCTTTCCCCGAGCATAGAATGAGAGGTAGATATGTCCCAAATATGAAAATTTTAATTTCCACTTCATAAATTACCATGCCTCTTCAGCATTTGTTGTGTGCCTTCTGCTTTTACTTTGACAGGGCTAGGAAGAAATACCTCTGGGAAGCCAAATGCTTTGTCAAAATTTTAATCTTTGATGAACAGTTCACATCAGCTCTTGCTAGAAATTTCTACCACTGCTCATCCAGCTGAAAAAGAGCCACTCAGGGGAAAGACGTTCTAACAAATAGTATCTTTTCACCTTGGATTTACAGGTTGGGCACAAAGAGGAAGATAACATTCTCACTTATCATTAAGTCCACCAGTCTGCTACATTTAGATATCCATAATCTATAGGTCAGTCTCTGTAGAGACCACAGAAAAGTGGTCCACATCTGTCAATGCAGTGCTGGTACACTTCAGGCCCCACAATGAGAGACAGCAGCTGTTTATGTTCTCCCGCTTGCACAATTAATGTAAACCCTGAGTGAGAGTATTGAAGGTGCACAACTTGGGGGGAAGGAAGGGGAATTATTATTTTGAAAGCACACACTCTGCAGCTGGTGTTCCCATCATACCATGCTAATTATAAAGGTAAAGAATGAAAATAGTCAAAAGCAACTGAAAATGTTGTTAAAATTGAAACAACTTTGCAATTATGGTGCCTACTCCTGAGAGAAAATTCTGTCTATGTGCTAAGCTTCACTTAGCACATGTAGCAATTTAGAAATTTTGGATTCAGAACAGGAGCTTCAGAGAGATGTTATTTTCCCCCTTTGTATTCCAGGAACAGAGTGAATCAGGAGATAAACAAACAGACAAAATTCCAGCTTGTCTAGCTGAGGAACATAGGGAAGAAGTGTTTTGTAATTGAAAAAATACCTGGCTAGGTGTCATGATTTCTGGCTCTTAATTTTGCCTCTGCTACATCTATGCTAGGGCTCCTCAGGCTGGTTACTTAATGCCTCTGGACCTCAGTCTCCCTATATGTAAACTAAGTTTAATACTTACCTTTCAGAGAGTTCTCAGTGAAAGGCAACATGGAACTGAAAAGTGTGACTAATGAAATTAACTAACGGCACAGTGGGGAAGCACATGGTGAGTGGTAATTCTGAAACCTTACAAACCAGAGCCAAGTGCGAATTCTATCTCATGCTATATAATAATACTCTACCGGTACTGCAATTCCATCAGAGGTTCTGAATCAGATTACTACTTCTTTAGTGAGGGAAACAGGTATTTTACTTCTGATGCCATTTCAATTGACTACCTTATCAGACTTTATTTAAAACCGCTCTAAGAAGATACACCAGAGCACATAGCTATCAGGAAATCAGTGAGTGTCATTAAATGAGATATAATATCATATATATAGTCATAGGCTATGTCTACACTTACAAAAGCTAGTTCAAATTAGTTAATTCGAACTAACCAATTTGAACTAATTTTAGTTAGTTCGAATTAATTTAATTCGAACTAGCATGTCCCCACTAGAATGCTAGTTCGAACTAGCCATGGCCATGCAGGGCACTTGCTTAGTTCGACTTAGTCAGTTGCAGGAAGGTCAATCTGCCGATTAGTTCGAACTAAGCAGTTAATTCGAACTAATGTGGCCGCATTTGACTTAGTTTGAATTAACGGATCGAATTAACCGTTAATTCAAACTAAGCAATCAAATGTATTAGTTTGAATTAAGGAAGCCCTTGATTCGAACTAATGAAAGCCTGGTGTGGCCAAGGCTTAAGTTAGTTCGAATTAAGCTTCCTTAATTTGAACTAACTTGCAAGTGTAGACATAGCCATAGTGATTAAATGATAACATGTATGTGATCTGGGAAATTGAAACTTTAGTTCAGATGGTTCCTGGAGCAAAAATCAGAGTTCATTTTGTGGTGTTAAAAAATAGTAATAAGAAATCAAAGACATACACAGAAGTTAAAAAGAAGTCAAAGGGAAAAAATGTCCTCCTCTTATTACTCTGAATTTTTTCTCACAGAAAGGTTAGAATTCAGAATCAGATGCAGCTGGTTCAGTCTATTATATACAGACGTGTGCCCCAGTCTAGTCCCCTGGATTAGATAGAAACAATGAACAAGAGGGTGGTAAAGGAAACATGGTTCTTACTAAATCAAGAAGATTTAAAAAACAAAAGAAAATGGAGAAAGAGAGAATTTAATTTAAAAATAAACAAACTAGAGTCTTTTATAAGACCTGACAATCAACGGTCTCTTAAATATATTTTACTACCCCGAAAGAGTGTGACAATATTCAGATCAGTTCTCTGATGGGGAATTCAAACCACCCATTAACAAATCTTCTATGGCAGCTGCATTTATAGGAGATATACCAATGGAAGAATTAGGGCAATTCTCAATGTGACCAGAGAGAGACATTTATGATCAGGCTTCGAAAGCAGGTGGCCTTTTGACACACTTGTCTTTAGCTGAGATCAATGACAGGTGGAGAGGAGTTACATAGAGAAATTCTCAAAAAAAGCAATTGCAATGGGAAAAGTTGCCTTCCTAGGTAATACCACAAATGGAGGAGTTCAAATTATTCATAGGAACAGCTTTTTCTGCCCCAGTTGACAACAAGAATTATCAGAACAGATTGTTTACATGGTAAAGATATGGGACTAGATGTTCAGAAAATAGAATGTCTGGACAGAATTTGGGGACTAGGGTATATCCTTGAATTCTGGACACAAAACAGAATTCAGGACAACCACTCTTCAGAAATTAGTCAGAAAGGAAGAGGAATAATGTGTTTTCTGAAGGATGTGGGAGCTTTCAAACATACACTATCGTAAAGGATACTCAGTAGAACTCATGTTATTTGTCCATTGCATATGCAGTCACCTGCATCATAAAAATGTGTGTGTGTGTGGGGGGGAACCACACACATTTTAATAATTTATGAAGTATGGATTTAACAGACTTGGGCTCTTAATGAAACTAGTGTCAAGGCTGGTGTCTGCAGCAGAGGAATAAATTATTTCTATAGGGACACATGTAGAATTGTTCCTTAGAGTGATTTGGAATAAATTAGTTCTATAGGGAACAGTACAATAGAGGTTAAAGATGTACAGATGTGTTAGATCATTCAGTCCATCTCCACACACATGTAGAATTGTTCCTTAGAGTGTAATTTTTAGTGTCTTGCCCAATCCAGTTTTAAAAACCCAATTACTCTGGAAAACTATTCCACAACCTAATAGATCTCAGTCAAGAAGATTTTTATTCATCATATGGTTTTATCATTCCCTTTTAAAAATTTCATATAATTATTCCTGTTTATGCATCTGTACACTACACAAAATAATTCCTTTCCCACCATGGCACACTTTCTATATTTAAACTGTTGATTCTTAATCATCACTTAGCCATGCTCTGCTTATGCAGTTCTTTTAATCTCTCTGCATAGGTAAACTCTGCAGCTACCTGTTGATTTTTTTTCTCTCCTCTCTGAACTCCCTCCGATGGATCAATAACTTTTTAATAAATTTGATAAAAATGTGTGTGCTTGCTCCACAGACATTCAGAGAAGGCATATCATCTTCCTACTTTTTGACCTGATGCCTTTTTTTGGTTATGATTATTTGTTTCTCTTGTGAGATGATATACAAATTTATATTTAAAAAACCTTAAGGCCCTGCTCCTAAGATCTTAGGCTGCGTCTACACTGGTAAATTAAGTCGACTTAAGCTTGCTTAAGTCGACTTAATTTACCCTGCGTCCACACTACACTTTCCTTAAGTCGACTTAAGCAGCTTGCTTAAGTCGACTTAAGGAAAATAAAGTCGACTTAAGGAAAATAAAGTCGACTTAAGGAAAATTAAGTCAACTTTATAACACCACCCTTGAATTAGACCTAAGTCTTAAGTCGACTCCCTAGAGTTGACTTAAGCCAGTGTAGACGTGGAGTAGCCCTAAGTCGACTTAGGGCTACCTCAGGGCTACACCTAGGTACAATGGGGCAAAGGCTGAGCCCCCTGGCATTGGGCAAGGGGTGCCCCCTGCCCCTGTGGACCTCCCCTAGGTCCCCCTAAGCCTCTAGAAGTCGACCTAAGCATCCAGTGTGGACACTCTAGGTTGACTTTTTAAGTTCCCCTTTAAGTCGACTTTATTTTTAAATGTGGACACACTAAGTTGACTTAGTTAAAGTCGACTTAAATTAACAAGTGTAGACATAGCCTTACTGTTTAGAAGACAAGCAACAGATAACAGTGAAAAAAGGATAAACATGCAATGAAAGTTTCCTTCTACCCAACTGCCTTCCCGTTGATAGCTTGGCTAATTTCTTATATGCGTAGCAGTAGAAATGAGTCGTCTGGAGGAGGCGAGAGTCATGGACTTATAGACCAGTTCAGAGCCTTTGTTCCAAACATGAAGGGAGACATGGAACACTGCACTGAGAGGACTGTGGGAGAAATGGATTGGCTGACATAACTGGTGAAGCAGAGGGGGCTGGAGGCAGGAAGAATGTGACAAGGCAGAGCAGATAAGTAGATAGAGGCAGAATTGTGAAGAGCTCAGAAGGTAAGGCGAGATGTTTAAATTATACTCCAGGCTGAACAGTGTCCATAACTCTCCCAGTTAAGGTCCTGTGCCTACTAATGACTGACTCTGTAACTCTTTTGTCTGACTCTGTAACCAGTTAGTGATGAAATTAGTCTTAAACATAATGAATGTTTGTGCACAACATGGTGAATGATGGCATCTGTTAGTGTTTCACCCTGTTTAGCAGTCTAGGTTGGCAGATAGCTACACTCCTCATTGGGCACAACTCAACTAGTTATCTTACCAGACCAGATGGGAGTGGTCTCAACAAAGTTAAAACCAACCAAAGATGTATGTGTTCTACTAAAACCTGTGTGTGTCCTTTTTGTGTGTGTGTGTGTGTGTGTATGTGCAATACCTGCTGGCCCTTCTAATCAGACCTGGTTAACCAGTTTGTCAGCTCCTCTATCCTCCCAGCTCTGTGGCTATGTCTACACTTGTAAATTTAGGTCGACTTTAGCTAAGTCAACTTAGCATGTCTACACCTAAATTTAAAGTCGACTTTGGGGGGAACTTACGAAGCCGACCTAGAGCGCCCACACTGGATGCCTAGGTCGACTTCTAGAGGCTAGGGGGACCTACGGCAGGTCCACGGGCGCAGGGGGGGCACCCCTTGCCCAGTGCCAGGGGGCTCAGCCTTTGCCCCATTGTACATGGGTACAATGGGGCAAAGGGGGACAGGGACTCTGGCAGGGCATAGGGGCAGGGTGGGCATGCCAGGATCCCCCTGTGCCCGCCCCTGGCAGGGAGGGCAGTGGTGGAGTCCTGGAGTTGCCCTAAGTCGACTTAGGGCTACTCCAGGTTTACACTGGCCTAAGTCGACTTTAAAAAGTCGACTTTAGACTTAAGTCGAAGTAAAATGAGGTTTAATAAAGTCGACTTAATTTTCATTAAGTCGATTTAAGGAAACTGTAGTGTAGACGCAGGGTAAATTAAGTCGACTTAAGCAAGCTTAAGTCGACTTAATTTACAAGTGTAGACGCACCCTGTGGGTGCTAGGTCACCCTGGAGTACATTGATGTGTGCGCTGCTCTGCTTAGGGACTAGAGGATGCTGTCTACTTTTTCCCGTAAGCAACATTACAAGCCTGATTAGAGCATGTGGTAAGTGCGGATGGGTAAGCAAGGTTAAAATATTTGTTATCCAAAGGGTGGTGTACTGTCTTTGCTCTACTTGAAACAATTTTCTGCAAGTGTGTTACAGGCATACTAGTAGGGGGTTGGGTGGGGACCAAAAGATTCTTAGTGTGCCAAATCTCTTTTACATAGACAAGGCCACAGATATGAAAAATTGCTACTTGATGAACACACCTCAACTGTGTATATTGTAACCAGTTTGGATGACAGTAGTCTTAAATTTGTTTGAGAAACAAACATGTATTTTTAGTTTAGATAGAACCTTAGGACACCTTGTTTGTTTTGCTGAACTAGACTAACACAACTACCCCTTAAGAGCTCGGTATAATTTGTGACACCTTCTTACTAATCTTTTAATGAATATGTTAAATGAGACCATTGTTCACATTTAACACTATTGTACCTCTCCTTTTAACATGCTATGTTGCAGTTTATCATTATACGTTGGTTATGGTCTTTTAACTAATTTTCATTGCACTTAACAATGTTGCTATCCAAGACAATTGAATTAATTTTTCAGTTAAGAACTGTGTGACACTGTATCAAATGTTTCACTAAATTCCAAATATATTGCTTCTAATTCATTCACCTCTTCAACTAATTTTGTAATTGCATTTTTGGAAAGAATCAAGGATGTCTGGCAAGATTTTTGGTTTTTATTATCCAATACTGTCTGATTCTCAAATCTGTCACAATCCAGATGTTTAGTGGAATATATTTCTTAATATTAGTTCCATTATATTATTAACAATAGAGATTAAATTTATAGGATGTTTTTCTCCTTTATTCTGATACCTCTCCAGATGCTCATAACTTTGCAAAAAGAATTGGCAATGGTTCATTAAGTGTAAAAGGAGATTTCCCTAATGTTATGTTGCATATTATCTTGTTCAGCTAATAAGCGATGTCCAAATTTTCCATATATTCTCCAGCCTTTGTCTTTTCCCAGAGATACTTTTCACAAGGACTTTCGTTCTAAGTATTCTAACTCTCTCTCTCTTTCTCTCTCTCTCTCTCTCTTTCTCTCTCTCTAGATATATAAAAACAAATTTTAAAGGGGGATTAGATATTGCTATCATTTTTGAATCATAGTTAATTTCACTTTCTCATTTATTAAATGGTTTATTTGCTCACTGATGTGTAGACTGCAATCAGATGTTACATGGCTAGGTCATAAAAACACTTTGTCATAATAATTGGGTCAGTAAATCATGCAGTAAAAATGTGTAGAATCATACCAAGAGGACAGGGCTTCAGATGTTTCCTTAAGATAGGTTAATTAAAAGTTGTTTAGGAAGAGAAGGAGTTATTCACAAACAGGAGCAGAGAATGAATCCTTTGTGGCCAAAACTGGATGGATGGAATTATGTAGTGGTACAGAAAATTTATAAAGTCATCAATTTTAAGGAGAGATAGGACCAATAGGATTATCTTTGTGCATAACATAACACACATAACCTCACCCAGTAATTTTTATGTCAAGTCCATAATCTTTGTTCGAGCTATGGAATCTCTTTTAAAAAGTACGAACGCTTTACAGTTTAACATGCTTTTTTAAGTCTAGACACCAGACCTGCATATAGTATCCAACAGCAATCTCACTACCTCTGTACAAAAAATACCACCTTCCTATTTCTACTTAAGTCCCCTGCTTATGCATCCAAGGATCACATTCACTCTCTAAGTCACAGCATCATACTAGGAGCTCATGCTCAGTTGGTTATTTCCCCTAAATCCATTTCAGTGTCCCCACATTCCAGGATCCTTTCTCACATTTTGTGTGACTTAATTTCTTTGTTTCCAGATGCATTACTTTGCTTTTAATTGTACTCAAAGGCATGTTGTTCAAAAAAGCCCACCTTATCAAGTGATCCAGATTGGCCAGTATATTGATTTATCTCCCATCATTATTTGCAACTCCACCATTTTAGTGTCATAGGCAAATTTTACAAGCGGTGCTTTTATATCTTCCTTCAGATCACTGATAAAGATATTGAATACTATTGGGCCATGAACAGATCCCTGCTGGAACCCATTAGAAAGACCTCCAATTATTTACTTTTTGGATCAATTAGTATTTAATCTATTTTATACGTGCTACTATGTGGGTATAAAGTCAAATGCATTGTAGAAGTCATAGAATCATAGAACCATAGGGTTGGAAGGGAACACAAGGGTCATCTAGTCTCACCCCCGTCAAGATGTAGAATTTGTTGTGTCTAAACCACCCAAGATGGCTATTCAGTCTTTTTCTGAAAACCTTCAATGAAGGAGATACCACAGCTTCCATAAGCAGTTTGTTCTGTTGTCCTACTGTTTTTATAGTTAGGAAGTTTTTCCTGGGTCTGCTTTAAATCTACTATGCTGTAGTTTGAACTCATTGTCTCGTGTCCGATCGTCTATTGCAAGAATGAATAATTTTCCCCCAACTTTTTTATGGCTATTTGAAGTATTTGAAGACTGGTATCATGTCCCTTCTTAATCTCCTCTTCCAAACCAAACATACGTAGTTCCTTCAACCTTTGCTCATATGACTTGCATTCCATCCTTTTGATCATCTTTGTCACTTCCTTCTGGATCCTTTCCAGTTTTCCTACATCCTTTCTATACAGTGACCAAAATTAGGTGCAGTACTCCAGCTGAGGCCTGTCCAGCACTGAGTAGAGCAGTACTATCAACTCTCTTGACTTGCATGCTGTTCCTCTGTTAATACAATCTAAAATGGCATTTGCTTTTTTTTTTTTTTTTTGCAACATTGTTGACTCATGCTGAGATTGGGTTCAACCACAACTCCCGGGTTCTTCTCAGCATTGTTGTTGCCAAGCCAGTTATGACCCCATTCTGTACTTGTGCATTTGTTTTTTCTTCCCTACGTGTAGCACCTTGCATTTATATTTGTTGAATTTCATTTTGTTGTTTATATAGCCCAGTTCTCCAATTTATAAAAATCCCTTTGAATTTTAGTTCTATCTTCCAAAGTGTTTGCAACCCCACTTAGCTTTGTGTCATCTGCAGATTTGATCAGTACATTCTTTAGTCCAACATCCAGGTTATTAATAAAGATGTTCAATAACACTGAATCCAGAAAAGAACCCTGTAAAACCCCACTTGAGCCCTCATTACTATCTGACATTCCATTAATGCGTAGTCAAGTTCCAAAGGGGTAGTAGCCGTGTTAGTCTATTGCAGAGAAACAACAGAGTCCTGTGGCACTTTTAAAGACTAACGGATTTATTTATTGCATGAGCTTTCATGGGAGAAAATCCCACCTCATCAGATGCTTTGAAGATGGAAAACTTACAGAATGGGAGGAAATTAAATGCAGGGAAATGTATGACATAGGATCAGGTCAGGCTGTAACAGCAAATCAAAATAGATGTTAGGATTCAAACACTGGGGAACAGCACATATAGGAAAGTAAGGTCAAATCACCTGTTGTAATGAGAAAAACATCCGTAATCCCTGTTTATCTCCGAGGCAACTGAGTCGAATTTACATATAAATTCGAATTCTGCAGTTTCTCTTTGAAGCTGTGATTTGTTATTAATCTGTTTAAGCACAGCTATTAGCAAGTTGTCAATGGAGTGAGCAGAGAGATTGAAGTGTTCCCCTATTGGTTTTTGAGTGTTGCAATTTCTGGTGTCAGATTTGTGTGCATTTGTTCTTTTGCGCAGAGACTGTCCTATTTGTCCAATATATAAGGCAGAGGGGCATTTCCATTGGTGGCTAAGCAGATGATGGAGTAGGTGGCTTGATTTGGTCCTGTGATGGTGTTTTTAGTGTAGATATGAGGGCAAAGTTGGCAGTGTGGTCTGTTGCAGGGATATGTTCCTGCTTTAATGTTTCTGTTGTTTGATCTGTAGTTGCTGGTGAGTATCTGTTTATAAATATAATAACAAATTTTAATGGCTACTTTCATTTTCCACCAGGATATTATTTTAACTGAGGAAACCTTCAAATGTGATGGGGGCTGTATGTGATTTCCATGTATGTAATAAAGCATTCTTAATTCCCAATTACCTTTCACATTGTTGTGTTTAATTTTTTTCACTCACTTTCACACATGATTCTTTTCAGATTAAAGAAACTGGCCCTTTTAAAGCACCCTGAACATATATGGCTGGCCTGGACTATATTCTTTTTGCACATATCAAATTAAATTAGTTTGTGATCACTAGCACCTGGACAACCATTTATTTTTAATTCAGCAATCAAGTCATCTTTACCCATCCAAATAAGGTCTCATGTAGAATATCTCAGATTGGTTGCCATGCTGGCTTTTGTGCATGACATAATAAGAGGAGGGCTGGTTGACATGTCTAGCCCAACTTTCAGCCTGAGGAGTAGGAAAACAATATTGTGATCTCTCCTCTTCCTTCCAGCTTCCAGCTGCTGAACTGAGCAGATGGCCGCAGAGAGACAGAAGACTGCAGTGCAGCCTCTTGCCTCTGTGGTGGTGTTCTGTCCTGTAGCTGGGTAGGTTGGAGGCTGCAGCTTGTCTGTGTAGCTGTCTCAGCTTCTTCTCTGCTTAGGCCCATCTCTTGCAGTTTAAAATGTTGATGGGAAAAGGACCAGCAATGTCTCTTCCAGGAGGCCCAGGGAGGTAGAGATCAGGAGGCACTTGGAGAGAGGAGATGTGGGCATGGTGAAGAAAAGTGGGTGTAGAAGTGGAGCCCTGAGTGGCAGAGAGGGAAATGACAGGGGGAAAGAAAACGGAATGGAATTCTGGTTGGGGACAGAGCAAAGGGGACAGGATGCTTGTGAGTTTCTGAGACTTAAGGGGCAAGGCTACTGGGGGAGGGAAGGAGATAGTTGAAGACCTACTACAAAGGAGAAGAAAGAGATTGGTGGAGGAGCAGAATGAGAGAATTAGACATGTGGGAGAGGAAAACAATTGGAAGAAGGATTTAGGGGAATGAGATTTTGGATGAGAGGGAGGAATGTTTGAGGAGAGAATCATACAATGAAGAAGGAGACTGGTAGTGGAGGGATTTAGAGAAAATGTTCTCTGTAGTGAGAACAGTGTAATGTATGTGCTGCCAACTCTTATGATTTTATCATAAATTTTGCAACATTTAGTGAATTTCTTGAGTCCCTCACTCATGCAGCTGTGATTATGTAAGTATATCAGATTTCGTTTAAAGCAATGAGTTTCTAGCCCTCATAGTTGCAGAAAGACACTGGAAAGCAAGACCCTTAAAACTAAAAAAACAGATGGCAAATAAAAGAACCCTATATTTAGTATTTTATAAAATCCCATGATTTTTTAAGCCTTGACTCCTGATTTTTGACTGGGTTGGGACTGGCAATAGTAAAGAATGAGAGTGAGGAAAAACTGGGAGCAGGAAAAATGGTGGGACTGTGAGAAGAGATGTAAGAAATTGGTAGGTTTAGCATAGGGAGAGTGTGAAGAAAGAAAATAAAGCAATATCACCTATGTTAGCTGAGTCAGGTGCATCCATCCCACAGATCATTTAGCTGTTTGGTGAATATGATCCATAAACTAGTATGGTGTCAAAGTAAGAGCCCATTCTTACTACATTGATTATAATTGCAAAGGTGGTATTTCTGAGTTTTACCTGTGGTAATAAAAATCTTAAAGCCTTAGAATTGCTGATCCAGAATCATAATTATTTATCTACATAAATAAAATGCAAAATATTGTGGGTATTCTATGGTAAAATCAAATCAAATGCAAATGACCCAACATAATAAAGGCTTTTTAGAGGTGGTGCAGATAGTGCTACTTGAAGTTAAGATTGCCCGGTGCTTTCCAAAGAAGACCCTATTTTCAGTTGCTTGAAAGTTTGACAAAACTTAATCACTTTGGCTAAACTTTCCATGAGACTATGGGGTCTGCCATGGACTGATTTTTTTTTTTGCGGAGGGTGGGGGTGGAAATTTCAGTCAAAACAGGTCAGGACAATTCCGAGAACTAAGACACTTGAAAAGAAGATGATGTGGCCATGTTAACGGAGTGTAATTGTAAAGCTCAAGCTTCCCCATGCTTTGAGCAGGGACTTGAAATTTAATAGAGGAGTCAACTTGGTGTCAGAGATCTGCTTTTTGCCGTCCCTGTGCAAATTCACTCAAATTTAGTCAAGTTGCGAGTCTCTGCAGATCTCAGTTTGCACACAGTAGATACCTGTTAGAGTTTGGTAGCTAAATTCTCTGAAGATTTCTTCTTCAATGAACATGCTGTAGCCTGAGGGTGCAAGATCTGAGCAGGACTTTCCCGGTAGCTGTTCCTCTTAGCAACCACTGGTTGCTGTGGCTCCAGGTGCTGAAAGCAGGGAGACTTTGTTCTCAATGCTCCTCCAGCTGGTGTGAGGAAGAGAATGTGGAAACATCCTGATGTGACTGAAAAGTGGCAAGGAGTTGGGCTTGGGAGGTGGAGGACATGGTGGAGGGAAAGATTGGAAGCAGTAGAATGCAGAGACTTAAAGCCAGTGGAAGGGGTGCAGGACTGAGACAAGTCAAAGACAGCTGGTGGTGGATCAGACTGTGACTGGGATGAGCAGGAAGAAAAAGGACAAATTTGTAGCTTAAGCAAGTGAATGCTGGTCTGAAGAATTGGATTCTACTTCTGCCTCTGCCATGGAGTTCCTAAGTGATGTTAGGCAAATCACTTGAATCAAACTTTTCACAGGTGGCCACTAATTGTGTGTTTCTCATTTTCTGGGTTCCTGACTTGAGGCACCTGGGGTCTGATTTGTGGCTCAGCACTCACAACTGTAATGGAAATCGGTGAGAGATGTAGACTTAACAAATGAAGTGCTATAACATGAAAGTTCTCTGAAAAATCAGGTCCTAGGCCTTTCATATTGGGCATTCTAAATTAGTTTACATTTTTGACATAAATGTGTCTCTCCCTCAGTTTCCCATTTTTATAATAGAAATAGTAATGCCAGCTTGCCTCACAGGGATGTAGTAAAGGTATATTCATCAATGTTTCTGAAGACATCGGAGGACAATCTACACACTGAAGGATGAAGATGATACAGTGAAATGTTGAGTAGTTGTTCATTAAGTGACTACTACCTGTCCTGTATGACTGACTGAGGTAGGAGTTCTATGGTAAAGTTATGTCATTTTGCAGTTAATATATACCAGAAAGTCCATCCCAGTAAGATTTCACAGGCCATCTTAATTGAGAGGTTTCCTAATGTTTGAGTGTGTGAATTTAATGTTAATTTAATTTTTTGTATGTAATAATAAGTCTTATTGTAATTATTAGCCTTAAGCTGGGCTTTAAATCAAAGACTGAAAAATATGCAAGGACATTGAAAAATAATATGTTATGTGAACTTCAGGAGGTTAGAATCATAAAAGCTGGAGGTGGAAAAAGTTTGTTAGATAGTTTGTTCATCCTCCTACCAAGGTATAGTAAGATTATTCCTTACAAGACACTTTCTAGAGTTTTGTTTAATTTAGTTTTAAATGCTTTGAGAAGTGAGTCTTCCAGTGTTTATCTTGGGATACTCTAACATAATCTATGGACAACGATGGCTAGAGAGGGTTTTTTGTGTTCTTTTGTTCTGATTTTTTGCTATTAGTATGATGTTTGATTGCTTATGGATACTCTTAATTAATTTTTACTATTCTGTAGTTAGATTTTATCCCCTCTTCACCTATTTCTCATTCTAAATGTATTATTTTAATTCTCTGTATTGTAGCTTTTTGTACTCATTCATAATGTGGAATTTATCAGTTAGATACAACAGCTAGACTACAGTGATATGTGATTAAACCAGATAGAAGCTTTGATCTTTCTCCCTAGGCTTGAGTGAAAGGCAGAAGTTCTGTGGTACATGAAACCTGACCAAAGGTTAATCTGTTCTTATCAGTTCTCATGTGAAGATGCCTGTGTTAGCATATTTGGTCATTGATGTTCTAATAATATAGATACAACTGACTTGTGCTTCACTGGTTTAGTCTGATGTCATTCAGTATCCTGCTGGGGTTGTCTTTCAGGTGGGGCTCTCTAATAAATCAGAGGAAGCCAGTTCTCCTACTCATTTATTTTTAATTAACCTTTTAGTATTTAATAAACCTTGAGCAGTTTTTTCTTATTCATCTCTAGTTTCTTAATTATTTTTATTCAAGAGACAACCAAATCACATCAAGGAGTACAGAGCTTGTTCCTGTGCTCACATAAGCAGCGTACCTTGGGCACAAGATTCAAGGGGTGTTTCTTGGCCTGCATATTGAAGAAAGTGTTAACTGCCTATGGGGAGCAGCTGTTTCCTGCACTTGTAGAGCACTCAGTCCCACAAATGTAGATATCAGTCCGTCTGTCCGTGTAAATCTGTCACTGTATACCTGGTGATTCTGAAGACTTTTAAATACAATTTGAAACTTTCCACTCTCATTTTTTTTATTGGGAAGAAGTTTGTAAGTTAGGTCATTGCTGCCTGATGATTGAAAAGAAACAGAATGAACTAATGTTTTAGAAGAAGAGCAATGTTGAAATGTAAAAAGAGGCCCCTTGCATTATACATATGGAGTCCTTATATGAATAAATATATTTAAAACCATATAACAATTTAAATGATGCATCAAAATATAAGAATGGGAGATGTTGCAGAGAAATTTGTTGAGAGATACTTTATGCTAAATTGTTTAGGGGAGTGCAAAAGAGAGAACAACATAAAATAATCTCCCTATATTTCTTTTTCATAACTTGTGCTGCAATGGGCCAGCAATGCCCCTCTGTCATGTACATTGGCCAAACTGGACTGTCCCTATGCCAAAGAATAAATGGACACAAATCGGACATCAAGAATGGCAACATCCATAAACCAGTAGGAGAGCGCTTCAATCTCCCTGGGCACTCAGTAGCAGACTTGAAAGTTGCCATACTCCAACAGAAAAACCCATCAAAAACAGACTTCAGGGTGAAACTGCAGAGCTGGAACTGATTTGCAAATGTGACACAATCAGATTGGGTCTGAATAGAGACTTGGAATGGTGAGCACATTACAAAAAGTGATTGTCCCTGTTCACACATTCACACCTTCTAATCAACTGGTTGTGAATGGGCCTCATCTACCCTAACTGCATTGACTTTGCTAACACTTGCCCTCCTTCATCCTGGCATGTGTATATAGATCTCTCAGCTGTAGTTTCCACTTCATGTATCTGACGAAGTAGGTTGGAGCCCACGAAAGCTTCTGTCCAAAGAAATTTGTTAGTCTTTAAGGTGCTACAGGACTCTCATTATTTTTCATATCTGTTGCCCTTGCTTTTGACTTGACTTGGGTTTTCTTGTGAATATATTTACTGAAACCACAGCTTGTTAAGAGATTACATTTTGAGAACATTGAGGGGGGGCTTTGGATTTTGTTCTGTTTTTTTCTTTTACCTTCCCACAGACATACATGTTCTTTAGGAAGATGTGCTTCAGCTCCTTCTGGGGTCCGTCAACACTGCTTAAAGTTGTAGTTCCCAAACTGAGGTTCATGAACCACAAGTGATGCACAAACCCCTTCTTGGTGGTCTTCAGAATAGAATATCTTATGAACCAAGCAATAACATTTTGGAGGTTTGACTGCTGGTCATGAAGTCTGTCCACAGGGACGCTCTTATTAAGTAGTCCACAGAGCAAAAATCTTGGAGATCTAGGGATTTAGAGCAACATTGTTTCTCCCGTACCCAAGCTCTAGTGAGCCTGAATCTCTTGTATGACGTTATCTAGCTGCCATTAGTCAGCTAGCTAAGCCTGATATAGCCACTCAGTTTGAATCAATACAACCTATTTTGATTTGTTGAAGTAATCTGACCTGATCCTATGATTACACTTCACTGCAGTTATCCCTCCTTCCTATAGTGTAATTTTTCCCTTTTCAAGCATCTGATGAAGTAGGATTTCTCCCACAAAAGCTCATATGATAAATAAATTTGTTAGTCTTTAAAATGCCACAAGACTCCTTGTTGTTTTGCTGAAATACACTAACACGGCTACCCTTTTGGAACTGATATAGTCAGATTTTGATAGACAGCTTAAACTGCATTATAATGTTTAGTCGCTAGGTGGTACTGTATGAAGACTAATACAGCGCATCTTTATATCAAGTGCTGGGGACAAGCTACATTCTCGTTTTAGAATAAAGATGTTGTTGGCATCCATTTTGCCTCTAGCTTTGTGCAAAATATAACACTTTTCAGACTAACCACAGAAGATAGGAGAAACATCACCATCCAAGAGGCGATTGTCTAGCTAAAAGATCCAAATGCTGTAAATGCCCCCAAATTGGGCATTCTGCCACACAAAGGCAGTTCAGGACATCTCCACTGAGCCATTTTTTCTGAGATCAATCAAGTGTATCACTTACCCTGCTGAGCGAGCCTGGAGAGTGGAACTGAATATTTCTAGAAAGACTGTTCATTTTAAAATAGATTCAGATGCAAATGTAACTGTCATATCAGAAAGGACTTATAATTACCTTCAACCCCTCTTGGAGCTGAAAACAACAGGTAAGTACTAAACTGACCTGGAGGTATTTTGAACTGCAGTGGACAATTTTCCACAGAAAAAATTTACAAGGACATAAACTTTAATTTCAATATATTGGATTAGAGAATTGGAGGCTGACAATCTTCTCAGTTGCATTGTGGTTTCCATGATGAGTCTATTGTGAAAGATGGAAGAAGTTGATGAAATATTTGATTATACTGGACTTTTAAAAGGAAATCCAGTAGAAATCATCTCGAGACAAGACTGAACCATTTAGTGTACATACACTCCACAGACTTCCTATTTTATTACTTCATGAAGTACAATCTGAGTTAAAGATAATGGAAAAGAATGGCATCAATGGTAGCACGATGCACACTGATAGTACCTGCAGTATAGAAAAATGGGAAGACATGCGTTTGTGTGGCTCTGAATGGAAGCCAGCTATATTCTGCTCTTGTACACTTATAGAAGAAGAAAAATATGTAGAGGTTGAAAAGGGGTGCATGACAAATGTACAGGCATATGAGAATTTCTGCTGGGGTTGCCAAGCCTCCAGGATTGTCCTGGGAGTCTCCAGTATGTTCTATGATGAAACTCCAGGACTATGTGAAACCAAAATTGGTAACCTTAACTTCCACAGGTATTTGTGTGGTGTGGGTTCCTTTAAAGAGATAACTGAGCAATAACTGCTTATAACCCTTACTAACAGGAAAGGCGTGGATCAAGTACTGCTGAGATGCCAGTGCCTTTTGCTTAGGCCAATGCTATTTAACCTGATCGCTGAATGAATTGTTCATAAAAATCTGATAAGAGCAGACACACTATCACGGAGCCCAGCAATGCACCAAAACACAGAGCTTACAGACCAATGTCTGGTGGGAGACTCTACCTGCTACAAAAAGCGACATTGGCAGATAAGAAACCACAAGAAGTTTGTTGTTAAATTCGGACAGAATGGCCCAAGTATGTCATGAATACCGGGGCTATGACAAGTCTACTCTGATGTATGCAAATTAAGCAAGGCCATTAGCAATGGACTAATAATTAAAGATGACCACATTGTCATCCCATCCTCTGAGAGAAGTAATTTGAGCCCTCATCAATGAAGAACATCAAGGACTAACTAAATGCTGTAAATGGGCCAATCAGCTAGTCAGCAAAGACATGAAGAATACAATATCCATTGCAAATGTTGCTGAATTGACAGACCAACAGAGTGCAGAGAGCCTCGAAAAACACATATACCAGACAGATCCTGCAAGAGCCTTTCAGAAGATGCACACAAATTCCTAAGATGTTACTACTTAGCTGTAGAGGATTGTTTTCCCAAATATACTGAAATATTAGGATAATTGCAGTGTTATTGAGAAAGTAAAGAGCGCATTTTCCCAGCTACTGATACAGAACAGGCTGCAATTCATTGTAACTGAATTTGGAATTTAAGTTCTAAATCAAATATGATTTTGAACATATCACTAGCAACCCATATTATCCACAAGCAAATGGAGAGGCTGAGATGGCCAAGAAATACTGAAACAGAAAGATCCATTCCTTGCTTTTCTGAACTACTGATGAATACCATTAGCAGCCACTGGCTATAACCCCATCCAGCTTCTGATAGGAAGGCAACTCAGGATTATAGTTCCAACCCTGTGAAAAAATTTAGCTCCATAGTGGCCAAACCTGAGAAAAATAGCCAAATTGGTTGAAAAGAGAAAAAGAGCTTTTAAACACTTTTGTAATAAACATCACTCAGAGAATTGCCTGATCTGGAACCTGGTGACTTTGCTTGTGATGAATATGATGGAGAATTCCATGTGTTGCAAAGAAAAAGAATGCATCACCAGATCACACATTACTGAGACAGACTGTGGGGCATCCAAAATAAACCATTGACATCAGTTCATTGCAGACACTAGGCAACCAACTGAGCAAACTCTACAAATTAAAGATGCAGAGCAAAGAGAAGAATCATCATCTATTCCAAATCTGTCAGAGAGAGCCACTGCAAAAAAATAAGACAGTCTAGTCATCAAATTGTTACCCATTATGGCCATATAGTTAAAAAAACGTATGATTTAGGTAGGAGTAACAGACAGATCTGTGTTGAGATTGAAAGTTATTTTTAAATAGTTTTGTAGTTTTAAAATGGTTAAAAGCAGAAAAATAAAAATAAAAAAAAAGGGGATTATATGTTGGAAATCTTAAACTGCATTATAAGGATTAGTCAGTAGGTGGCATGGAGTGAAGACGGCTCCCCTTTGATACTGTAGCACGTCTTTACCCAGCGCTGGAGACAAGTCTACATTCTTTTTTTTATAAACACGTTGCCGGTGCTGCTAGAGTCAATTTTGCCTCTGTCTCTTTGTGACTAATTTGAGAAGATTATCTCTTGATAAATTAAGGTAATTTTTCTTATTCCGTTTGCAGTTTAGAAGAGACTTACTTTGTAAGTAATCCTATTGATGTGAATCCTTTTCCTATTGGATTGCTCTATTTCAGGCTTGCCAATATTAGATTTGCCTTTCACTGTGGATTTCCTGATTCTGTTAGAGGTCAGCAGGCAATTCTGTAATTTATGAGGAAATCCATGTCCGAGTGGCTGCCTTTTCTTCTTTCCCCTTCCTTGTGTTTAAGAGCAGCCCCCCCCCCAGAGGACTTAGGGGCCTGGGGCAGATTTGATGTGAGGCCCCCCCCCCTCACTGTTCCATACATACAAGTCATGAGGCAGGGGCCAGGGCAGAGGGCCCCCTCCATGTTGAGGGCACGGGGCAAGTTCTTTAGTTCTTCAGTCTCTTCCCCAAACATCTAGTTACCACTTCCCCATAGATCCTCTTTTCCTTACTCATACTATCCCTTCCTCCCCTGCAACTCCAGTTATTTTTAGATTACAAAGGAGGAAGAGGGTGGACAGAGAGACCACCTGCTACCATCACCTCGTGGGCGAGGAATCTACCTGCCCTGCAACACACATCCTTACCCAAGGACTATGTTGCCAGTATCTATCATACCCTTTCCTGCCCTGAACCCAGTGGGAGAGCAGCTGGCATGCACTGCCCATAGGTTGTAGTTCCTTTTCACACCATTGGAGAGAGGAGCTGGAAGCCTCTCAGCAAACATGTTAATAAGTTTTAGGCAAATACATATAATGTTATACTAACAGGAAAATGTAAAAGCCCTTTTTGGTAGATGTTAACAAGAATGCTATTTACTGATATACTCACTCTGAGCAAGACTATTTGAATGCTCAGATTATTTTTTGTTTTAAATAAGTCTCATTCCTGTGCTCTAAGTTAACAGTGAGGTTTATCTGAGAATTAATAGCTTGGTGTATAAATTGCCTTCTAAACACATCCTGCTGCTTTGAAAATAGTACATAAAATACTATTATTTTTGTCTGGAAATGCCAGGTTCACTTCATTCGTGATGACTGTGGAAAAAACAGTAATAAATAAATCCACTTTTGTGAGCTGTAGATCTCCCGTGATTTGGCAAAACAAATAAAAACTGAAGAGCTGTATCACTTAATGCTTTTCTTTCCAAAACCCCTGCTCCTTTCTTTCTTCAATAGAAATGTTTTTTTTAAAAAAAAAAAAGCTCTAGAGAATGTCTGCAAATTAACTTTAAAAATATTGATCTTGGTATGGCTAAAGAAAAAAAATTCCATTGAAAAGGTACTGCCTATAGCTATTAATGATTACGGTGTTTACTTCCAAATGGTTCTGTCCCCTTAAAACACATTCTGGAGTTCATGCTTTCCTACGAGTTTGCTTCCTTGTGTCTGTAAAAGTTTTTATTTTGTTGGTCACTTTATAAGAGAATCATATCCTGCAAGTCTCATCATCTTAAAATACATTGCACTGGACTGTGTAACATTAGACTGAAATAGTGAACATACTGTAATGTGAAATGCCTAAACCCTGGGCCCCGTCTTGTGGCCCCTCTGCACCTAGTACCGCCAATGATGGCAGTAGGATTTCTGAATTGGGTGGCTGCAGGATTGGGCCCACTTAACTTTAATAATGAAGCTGTGACAGCAATACAAAAAAGGACAAATAATTAAAATTGAAGGATGGCTGTGATCTTACTTCAGATTGCAATGGAAAAATCACAGAGGCTTATGTTAATAGTGGAATGTCAGCTTTATTTTTAAATTGTCTGACTTTTATTGAAACGGTACTCTTATGCACAACTGAGTGGCTAACTTGGCTGCTTAGTGAACAGTGTATACATGAATGTACACATGGCAAGAGCTCTGCAGAAGCTCTTTGTTCAGACCCTGCAAACTTTCATCTACTCAATTTCTTTTGCCTTTGGAGGCCCTTTGTCTCTTCCTCCTTACTAATTTTCTCCATTCCACATTTTTATACACACACCCTTGCTTCTGATTGACTTCACCTAAATTCTCTCTTTGTGGTTGCTGTTGTGAGCTGGTATCTCTAGTTCCATCTTCTAAAACAGTTTCCTCTAAGCAGAGACAGCAGAATGTATAGTGGTTAAGATGGGGCATCAATCTCCTATTGCTTGCTCTATATAGCATCCTGTATAGTCTGTTGCTTGCTCTGTACAGCATTCTTTTTTTGACAGGAGGCCAGCACTGCAGGACGATGCCTTCAGGCTTCAGCTGCTGCTGTGTACGGAGGAACTGACAAAGACAATGAATATGTGAGAGAATGCTAACCACATCACGGATGTGGCAAATATCTCAAATAGGAAGATCCTATAGACATTAATAAAGAATCTCCTTTTTATAGAATTTTAAAGTTGATTATATCCCTGCTATACAATGCAATCATTCTCTACCAACATTTTATAGATTAATTTAAAAAGTCTATAAAAAGAAAGTGATTCACTATTAAAATGTGTAGGTTTTAAGAATAGTTTCTACATAACTATTTAATTTGTATAGAACTTCCTGTTCTATTTTATAGCTTACAGTTTCAAAAATGACTAGTAATTTGGGGTATCTCTATTTTTGGGTACCTAACTTTATGACCCTTAGGGTGCATCTACACTTACAAGTTAGGTCGTCTTAAGGAGGCTCAAGTTGACCTAAACAAAGCCAAGTCCACACCGGGCTTTCCTTAAGTCGACTTAAGCATTTCCTTAAGTCGATTTAAGGAAAGGTTAAGTCAACCTAATAATACCTCATTTTAGGTTGACTTAATGCATAAATTGACCTTATTAAGTCGACTTAAGCCAGTGTGGACGGGGATTAGTGCCTAAATCAACCTTATTAAGTCAACTTAAAGTGTTAAGTCGACTTAATAAGGTCGACGAGGGGCTATGTCTACACTAGAAAAGTTGACTTTAAGTCGACCTTATTAAGTCGACTTAACAAAGTTGACTTAACTTTTCTAGTGTAGACATAGCCTTAGAGGCTTGATTTTCAGAGGGCATGTATTCATTACTTTCAAAAAATCAGGTCCCTTTAATAAATCTGAAGTTGGATACCCAAAGACTGAAGCCATCATGAATCACTAGTGACTTTTGAAAATGTAGACCTAGGTTTGTCCATGAAGTAATTTACAATATTGAACATAACAATGGGAATTTATTTTCCGAATGTTCCTTTAGTATTATGAAAACATTCTGATAGTTGTATGCTTGATTGTGTTCCTATCTGTGTCCCAGTAACAGAACTCCTATATAGTTCAGTGAGAGAAAGTTAAGGATGTTTATTAGGTATCCTGTCTGCCATGTGCTTGCCCTGGGCGTGGGTAAAGTCTTAGCTATTATGAATGGGTTATTCCAGGGCTAGACAATCCAGGTATGTCAACCATATTTTACAAAATGTATTTTGTTATTTTGCAATATATGTAAGTTTCACCTAGCGAATAGAAGAAACGTGCTAACGACTCCTGACTCCCTTGAAGGCTACTTATTTAAATCTGATCTAAAAACTATTGGCTTCAATGGCAGTCTTCCCATTGACTTCAATGGATTCTGGATCTAGGCTGTATTGTCCAGATGTCATAACATGGAAATGAATTGTACGACTTTCCCATTTACAGCAGGATGGAACTTTTGAATTGGAGTCCAGAAATTTGGATTATTAAATAGCTGGTGGTAGGGAAATGTGACCCTCAATGAGTGGTGTTTTATATGCTGGGGTTGAATCCATAGTTTATTGGTAATAATCAGACAATAATATAATCTGTTGGCCATAAATTCTTTAATTTGAACAAGTTAGCTCAAATGAGATTTTATGTAAAAATCTGAGTGCTAGAAACCAGTAGGATTCTTTAATTTAAGTATGTAGGTGTCTTTTCCATTATTGTGTGATTGCTTGTTGGCTTTTTTTTACTACTTGAGGCCATAGTGCTGAACATATTACAGAGGAAATTTTGCTTATCCATTTTTAATTATTTCTGAGCATGAATTGCTGTATTGAATTTTCTGGCTGAAGAAAGAAGGGACCTGGATAGCACCTATCAAATAAAGGGCTTGGTCTTGCAATTCTTATTCAAGTAGAATTTCCATTGTAACAGCACTGCATTTCCAGAGTCCTCTGGAATAAGCTGAAGTCACAAAGTTGCATTAAAAATTGCTTATTGTGTATTTTTTCCCTCTGACTTGTGCATACAGTTCAAACAGATTATCTTGGTAGCAATATTACTGAATGGGGCAGGCATCCTCGTGGAGGATGATGCGGAAAAGGCTGAAGTACTCAATGCTTTCTTTACTTCAGTCTTCACAGGGCGGGCCAGCTCCCAGGCTACTACACGGGGTAACGCGGACTGGAGAGAAGAGTGGCCCTCGGTGATGGAAAGTCAGGTTAGGGAACACTTAATGAAATTAGATGTGCACAAGTCCATGGGGCCGGATGAACTGCATCCGAGGGTGCTGAGGGAGTTGGGGGAAGTGATTGCAGAGCCGCTGGCCATTATCTTTGAGAACTCGTGGCGAACGGGGGTGGTCCCGGAGGATTGGAAAAAGGCAAATATAGTACCTATCTTTAAGAAAGGGAAAAAGGCGGATCCGGGGAACTACAGACGGGTCAGCCTCACCTCAATCCCTGGGAAAATCATGGAGCAGGTCCTCAAGGAATCCATCCTGAAACACTTGGAGGAAAATAGAGTGATCAGGAACAGTCAACATGGATTCACCAAGGGCAAATCGTGCCTGACCAACCTGATTTCCTTCCATGATGAGATGACTGGATTTGTGGATGCGGGAAGAGCCGTTGACGTGATATACCTTGACTTTAGCAAGGCTTTTGATACGGTTTCCCACAGCATTCTCGTTGGCAAGTTAAGGAAGTATGGGTTGGACGAGTGGACCGTAAGGTAGATCGAAAACTGGTTAGATCAACAGGCTCAGCGGGTAGGAATCAATGGCTCGATGTCTGGTTGGCAACCGGTAACGAGTGGAGTGCCCCAGGGGTCGGTCCTGGGGCCGGTTCTATTCAACATCTTCATTAATGATCTTGATGATGGAATAGACTGCGTGCTTAGTAAGTTTGCGGATGACACCAAGTTGGGGGGGAATGGTAGATACTCTGGAGGGCAGGGACAGGATCCAGAGAGACTTGGACAAATTGGAACACTGGGCCGAAAGAAACCTCATGAGGTTCAACAAAGACAAGTGCAAAGTCCTGCACTTAGGACGGAAAAATCCCATGCACTGCTACAGGCTGGGGACCGATCAGCTAAGTAGCAGCGCTGTAGAAAAGGACCTGGGAGTTATGGTGGACGGGAAGATGAATATGAGCCAACAGTGTGCCCTTGTTGCCAAAAAGGCCAATGGCATATTAGGCTGCATCAGTAGGAGTATTGCCAGCAGATCGAGGGATGTGATAATTCCCCTCTATTCGACACTGGTCAGGCCGCATATGGAGTACTGTGTCCAGTTTTGGGCTCCCCACTACAGAAAGGATGTGGACAAATTAGAAAGAGTCCAGCGGAGGGCAACAAAAATGATTAGGGGGCTGGGGCACATGACCTATGAGGAGAGACTGAAGGAACTAGGCTTATTTAGTCTACAGAAGAGAAGACTGAGGGGAGATTTGATAGCAACCTTCAACTACTTGAAGGGTTGCTCCAAAGAGGAGGGAGCTAGGCTGTTCTCGAGGGTAACAGAGGACAGAACAAGGAGCAATGGTTTCAAATTACAGCTGGGCAGGTCAAGGTTGGATATTAGGAAAAACTTTCTCACTAGGAGGGTGGTGAAGCATTGGAATGGGCTATCTAGGGAGGTGGTAGAATCTTCATCTTTGGAGATTTTTAAGGTTCGGTTAGACAAAACTCTGGCTGGGATAATTTAGGGGGAGTGGTCCTGCTTTTTAGCAGGGGGTTGGACTAGATGACCTCGTGAGGTCCCTTCCAACCCTATTATTCTATGATTCTATGATTCTAATATTCAGTTCGACTGAGACTTTTAGGGTATGTCTGCACTGGCAATTTACGTCAAATTAAGTAGCCTTAAGTCGACCTAAATTACTCTCTGTCCACACTGGACTTTCATTAAGTTGACTTAAGAAATTCCTTAAGTCAACTTAATGAAAGCTTGGGTTGAATTAGTAAGGACCATCAGTTAGGTCGACCTAACCCTTAAATCGACTCCTTAGGTCAATTTAAGCACAGTGTGGACATGGATTAACCCTTAAATTAACTTTATTAAGTCGATTTAAGGGCAATTAGGTCGACTTACTAGGTCCCCGTTCAGGGTAACCACTTTGTTAGGTGGACTTAATAAGGTCGACTTTAAGCCAACTATTAGGTCAACTTAACAAAGTCGACCTAACTTTTTCTAGTGTAGACATAGCCTTAGATTCTTAGTCTCTGAAATGCTTATCTAAGGTTGGGTGAAATTCTGATAATCTGGCAGCTGGGAGGGTGGGCATTAGATATTGTCCCATCCGTAAAATTTCTTGGTTTCTTGCCATTCCATTACACTGTATAAGGAATGTGTGACGATTGTTTATTTAGAATATTGTTTGAGAGGCAGTGAGTTATTCCAAGTGTTTTTCAATAGTGTATCAATTTGGTCCTGAGTGTGTGTGTGTGTGTGTGTGTGTGTGTGTCTAATGTTTCAGTTTTCAAAATTTTCTTAATGATACTGTGAAATTCTGTACCTTTCAGTTTGATCCGGTAAGACCTCCTTTAAATTTTGGTAATTGCTTCTTAAGAAAACGCTCCCTTGTTTAGTGTTTGTTTTTCCCATAGAAATTGTTTTATCTAGTGATTTTTTTTCCAACAGCTGGGATCCCTGAGCTAACTTTAAAGTGTAGAATAGTATCTTTTGTGCAGATACACATTTTAAATAGATGGAGGCATTCCAAGAGGAAGAGGAGTATATTGTGTCATTTTGGATTTTTCTGGAGGAAGAATGGGAGGTTCTCCCCTCCCTCAATTGTGCATACATTCCTATTTCCAGTGATAGGTGCCAAAATCCATTAGGTGAACACTTACACTGAGAATCTGAGAGTTATGTTTCCCAGGAGAGTAGTTCTGTGAGAATAACTTTGGCATGTATGCATATTAATATTTGAGCCAGCTGTACCACAATATTAATTTAGGAAATCTCAAAAGAAAGGTTTGGGATGAATTTAAATAAATTAGGTGATCATCTAAACACCGGCTTATCTTTATGTTCATAGAGGCCAATTTTGACACCAGGGGTTTTAGAGTTTGTTCAAATGGGTACTGGTTTGACTACAGTTACATATAAGAGAGGTGAAAGAGAGTAGCCCTATTTGACTCATCTTTTTAATTTTAAAAGTTTAGGTTATATATTGTTTATAATAATTTTTTCACTTGGTTGTTGGGATAATAAATGTATCCAGGATCTAAATTGCAGAATAAAATCCCAGAACACTCTATTGAATCATCTTTTCTGAATCAGGACAGGATAAACACTTCTGTATTATTCCATTATAATTAGTTGATAATACTTTACAGCCTTTTGATATTGTTGTTAACCAGACTGTTTTAAGTAAATCTGAATTAATCTGCATTTATAATAGAGAATAAAAGAGTATTAATCATTTTGCATATATTTTGACAAATTTCTGCTATCCTTAAGAGACTTCCTTTGGTAACTTAGTCATATTGATATGATTTAGTTTTTCAGATATTGGTGGTGAGGAATATACTTATGTTTGTGGTCTGTATATCTCTTATAACTAGGGAGCTATCAGGCTATTGCACTTAAAAACAGACAGGGAATAGCCAGTCAGCTTTGCTGCTTTGCATCTTGAAGATATTTTATTGCTCTTTTTATTTTGCCTTCAGGAAAATTGTCTTCATATAGTCAGAGGTTTTGGGGATACGTGTAAACCCTGTAGTAGGCTTGAAAAAATTACCCAGTATCTACTTGCATGAAGACTAAGCCAGTTAGCCAGAGTATAAATAACTCTCAAGGCCCTACACCTCTTCCCCTTCAATTTGAAAAAATAAAGAGTTCTGCCCTGTATTTAATTGCAACATACTGTCAATCAAGTTGCTATTAAATACATTTTAAAATACAAGACTTATTATTAGGGCTTGTCTGATAGCAAACAGCCCCTTCCAAGTCCTAACATATTTGTCAAATATACTCGATGAATTTCTCTAGTATTTTCTGCACAATATCTGCATTGGTATTAGGCTAACTATAGAGCTGGCTGAATATTGCAGAAAAAAGCATTTGTAAAATTACTTGATGTGAATATGGCTATTTAACAGTGCACTCAGTTATCAGTTAGTTTTACAGTTCCACCTCTGCTGCTGGGTGTCATTCTCTCCTCTAAATACTTTTTTCTTGATTCTTAAGATTTTCACCTTGTATTTTGTTGTCTGTCTTTCTTAGAGCTCATTTTCATCCTAATTCCTTTCCTTAAAACTGTTTCCTTTGTCTTCTAATCTCTCCCGCCCTCTCCCTCCATCCATGCCTTTCCACTTATTACTTCAAAAATGTATTTCTGTCTTTACCTTTACAGTCCTCTGTCTGTGTCCTTCGTTGACTATGCTTCCTCCAAAGGTCGATTCTCTTATTGCTATAATTCCATTTCTATGCCACCAGTTTTGGGTAGGTATGTTCTAGCATTCCTCAACATGCTACTGTGATGAGTTTTGTGAAATGCACCATTTTAGGTGGCACTGCTGAAAAAATAAAAGTTGGGAAATTAAAACCTGCAATGTCACCATCAAAATATATCTTTGATCATGAGATGCTATTGAAATGACATAGAATTGGATTTGGAAGGGGCAGTTAGAATCTACTGAGAGTGATTCCATTTAAACCTTTCTGATCATTCTGAGGGAGTGGTGATGATTACTTCTTCCCAAGTACTGTCAGCTGTGGGTCCAGTCCTGGCAAGGTTCAGTCCTGTCATGCTGTGTTCAACATATACTGGAAGTCAGTGGAGGAGATGATCTAGATGGTAATGTCAAACACCAACGACACTCAGCTCTTCATCTGACCCAAACACGGCTGTCTCCAGTGTCTACATTCTGGTATCTCTCAGAGCTTGTGATGAAAGCCAGCTAGTGGCAGCTCAACCTGAAGAAGTAGGAAGTGATGCTGACCATCAAGGGGAAAGACTCTGAGCCCTTAGTAAAAAAATATGATGATTCTTTTAGCTGAGGTCATCTGACTAGCTACTTCTGACTTGGTCTACAGTCTCAGGGTCTGTTGCTTTATTCATCAGAGCAGCATCTTTCATATTTGGCTAATGGAGACAATGCTTCTTTCGGTTCATGTTAGGTATGGATCTAGCCACAATAATACTTTTTTGCCTAGGCCTTACTGATTAATAGCACATAGGGTGGGATTTTAGCTGCTTGATCAGATTCCTCTCAATATTCTTTCTGGAAACTGGGTCTCAGGGTGAATGCTTGCATTTTTGACTCTTATTTGGAATGACAGGGCCCACTCCTGCTCCTACTAAAGTCAATGGAGAACTCCCACTGACTTCAGTGATGCAGGATTTGATGCTGAATAACTAAATCCAAACTATTAAGGTGTACGTAGATGATAAAGTGATGGGTATCTTTGCATGTTTGACATATTCATAATAACACATTCATAGTCCTCTTTATATAAATCATGTAATAAAGAATAAAATGTTTTTATAAGAAAAAAATTAGGCCAAAGCAGTTTGAAAAGGTTGTCTTTGAACTTGATAGGCAGTTACATTAACTAGAGACATTCTTCCATTCCTATACTATGGCAAATTTTTCACATTTTTCCTTTCAAATGCTAATGAGGAAAGGGTTAGTGAAAGTGGGGTTCACCTAAAGGATATTGTAAAAGGCCAGTTTGTGATACCCAGAGTCACATTTGATTGTACCTTACTCCATGAGAATGCACACTGTAATTAGTGGAACTTCTCATGGAATAAAATACTACTTAATATAAAAAGTATCAGAATCTGGCACAAAATAATTTACAAAATGTTTGCTGAAAAAAACTGCTCTCTCTGTCAGAACAAATGTATAAATTAATTCTTTGGTATGTATAAGCAGGTTTTATTTTTAAAGTTTCATCTGAGCTCATACAGTTCAAACAAATTTCCTTTTGGACTACTTTACCAAAGGGAGGCTAACCTAATTTATCATCTCTCCCCTGCCATTAGCAATTTCCTCTTCTCTTCAACAATGTGGATCTCTGAGCTAAGTTTTCAGATTTTGTTCTCTGTATCTACTTTGCTCCAAAAGCTGTCTGAATATTTCCTTAGAAAGGGTTGGAGTTTCAATATTTTTCCTTGGCGCTGTAAGATGAGGGTCATTCCAGTAAAGAACTTTCCAGTGAAACAATAAATTCTCTGTTGCCCTTGTCCTGCCATCATATCATAGCAGACATCCCTTGCTGTTTGATCACCCTCCCCTACACATTCTTGCTCTTGCATCCTTCTGTATCCCTCCCCTTTCAGTTAAAAAAAAAAAAAAAAGAAAAAGAAAAAGGAAAAAAAAGACAGAAATATAAAACAAAGGAGCACTTTGCAATTTATCAAGTTGAAGCTGCCGCAATCTTCAAAACTCAAAAAGAACCTGAATAAACAGTGGAAAGGTTACCTGCTGTGAAAGTTACCTAGGGAATTAGTAGTAAGTCTTACTACGGTGCCACTATGTTATCTGCCTGAATCTTTTAAAGTGTCTGGAAAAGCAGTTTCTTTGAATGTTGCAATTAAGCCGTGACCTTGAAATCAGACAGTGTTTTATGATAGTATCTAATTTGCATTTAGCTGCTAGGACATCGGCACAGTTTGTTAGTCTGGGATCCTTTGCACTTTATCTCTATTTATAACTTGGAGATTTATGGCACATGTTTTAGTAATTTGTAGTTCGGCAGCCATGAGTTATACTTATGAAAGAATGTGAAAACTGGACAGCTCTGCCTCAAATGTTGTATAGCACTGCCAATTACCTCGAGAAAATATGCATTTTTCTTATGACTTCCCTTTTGGGTACAAACAGTATGACTGAGATATAAAAACCTTAGATGAGTATGAAAACAGAGTATCAGAAGTTCTTCAGTTTTTAAATGAACCAGATCATATATTTTTAAGGTCTTGGTAATTTATTAAGAATTTTTAGTGCAACTATCAGTTTCAATTATACAATGAAATTTATAGTAGAAAAGAGGATTGATATTGGGATATAATGATCAAAGTCATAGGTTAAGGATATTGTGGCCCATTAGAGGTCACTTTTTCAATCAAATGGACCATATCTTCCCCTATAAATTAGACTTCACTCTAAAATATGTGCACTATATTTTCTCATTTAACATGTATTTTCTCTTAGACCTGATGCTGATTCAGTTTTCCTCTACTGAGGCTTTTCTATTTTAGTTCACAGGGTCATGTGACCCTCTAAACCAATAACAAACCTCCAGAAGTAATGCCAACAGCCTTCTTGGATAAATGTAAGTGAAAATAGCTCTGTTTTTTCAGTTTCTACCCCTCACACTCACTGTTATATGTTGTTTTTTCTCAAAACATTGCTGTGCACACTTCATGGTGCCTGTGGGAATGCTTAAAAGTATTGTTTTAACTCTTTTTACTAACGTCGATTTTATTTACTATGTTCCTTTCTTCTCCGTGTCCTGCAAAAAGCATCAGAAAACCAAGGGAATGTATTCCAAATGTAGCACTAAGTATGTAATAAATTGCCAGTGAAAATATCTAACGCAGGATTATTTAGTTTTAAACGCTCCATAGCATGAAAATTATCCCATGCTGAAGCTGCAGACACATGACTCTCTCAGCCAAAATTGATCAGCTACAATTTTAAATGAAATTATTAGATCTCCTGATCCTATCTCAACGAGTTGCATTATACTTAACAATTAAAGGGCTTAATAAATTCAATTCAAGGAAGTAGTAAATATGTATAAGCAGAGAGAATGCAGCACCTTGAGGGTAATGTGTTTATTATTTTCATGAGTCACAAAGACTACATGGTACCCTTTAATGAATGTAAATATTTTATGTTGATCCTAACAGATGCTGAAATTTATTTACACCATATGATATTTAAGTAGAGTTCTTTCTATTTTTTCCACAGTTATGAGTACATGCTTTAACCTAATGTGAGGATCTTTATCTGAGCATTACCTTTTCCACTAATAGGATTTTTATGACAAAATTTGCAGCTCAATAAGCAAACATGATCTCTTAATTAATTATGAGCCTTCTTTCTGCATTGTGGCCATTTTTTCTGAGAGAATGCATGTTTGTTCTCATGAGTAGCAAATACATGTTGTATTTTGCTGCTGGCTGCGTCATTATTTCAAAAAACTATAGACATTCTTTTTGGAACTTATAGATAATCTTTCTAGGCCTATTTTTGTTTTGTAAGTTAGTGTGGGGTCACGCCAATTACTAGTTTGGGGTTTGCAGAGAATTTGAAAACAAACTTTTTCAAATGATCAGGTGGGCCACTGTCAAAGGGCAGAAGGCAAATATTGTACTGAACAAATGAGAGGTTTGGGAATCTTAACAAGGAAAAAAAAATGATGAGGAGTACTGCCTGTTTAATCTAGATCCTTGCTTCGGTGTATGCGATGAAAGGTAGCCATGTATTCAGATATCTGTTGTATCTGATTTAAATATTCCCCTCTGCAGTGCTGGAAACCCAAACGCAACAGTTTTATGTGTTAATGAATGATATTTCAAAATGAAAACAGATTAGAGACAAAAGACTATTTGCACTACTGAAGTTGAGTGAGCTTCAGGAAGCAAATAGATTTACTAGCATTTTGATTGTTAAGTCAAGAACAGTTGCTTTTGGGGATAGCTCCTTTGTGTCAAAGTTGCACAAGCTGGGAAGAGGAATGTATTCAGTTTTTGCCATGTAAACAAATATGGTTCATAAAATTTAAAAGTATATTTCTAATTTTATTTAACAAAACTATAGTTTTCCTCTAAGATGCTGAACAATTCCTTCCTGGAGCTGAGTGTCCTCAATTCCCACTGACTTCAATAGGAATTGAGGATGATCTGCACTGTGTAGAATGTGCTCAGCTCCTACCAGAACTGGGCCATACTTCAAAATATTCAGAATGTGAGGCAAGTCACTGTGACAGGCTGCTCCCCAAATCCGGTCTGGTGTGCTGCTATGACCCCTCAAACCCACTCCTGAACCCCAATTCATCCCACTCTGCTAGGTGACCACTCACGCCAGAGTCAGTCCACATCATCTACCAGCGTGTAATTGGTCCCAGGCAGTGGGTGTAAATCCCTCAGCCACTTAGGCGTTGGTCTCCAAGCAAGCACCTCCAGTCCCAAATACTATCCCAGGAGTCACTTTCTTACAGGGATTGGGACCCACTCCCAATCACCATAGGCTCAAGACCGACCACTTAACAAAGAAGTGGATCGTGTCCAGGGCTGTCCTGGGGGGAGGGGGGGGGCGAACGGGGCGATTGCCCCGGGCCACACGTGCACGTGGGCCCCGCGCTGTCCCGCTTCCAGCAGGGCAGTGTGGGGCCCACGCGCACAGCAGCCCCTCCTCCCATGGCCCGGAGGGCTACCCGCGGCGCCTTGGCTGGCCCTCCCCGCCCCCAGGGTGAAGCAGGCAGGCCCAAGGGCAGAGCATGTGGGCCCCGGCCTCTGGGCCGGCCTGCCTCACACTGCCGGCTCCTCCCAGCAGGTGGCCTCGACCTCCCAGTCCTGGGCCGGGGCTGCCGGCTCCCTCCCGCAGGCAGCCTCCCGGGCCGGGACTGGAGCTGGCTCTCCCCCCCTTCCCCTCTGGCAGGCGGCCTCCTGGCCCGGGGGCAGAGCTGGAGCTGGCTTCCCTCGCCCCCCCCCCCCAACAGGCGCCCTCGGCCTCTGGGGCCGGCTCCGTAGGGGTAGAGTGGGCTGGTCGGCCCGTCACGCTCCCCTTTAGCATGGGGGGTGGGGGCCCCGATTTGGCCACTTGGCCCTGGGCCCCGCTCCCCCCATGGGACGGCCCTGGTCGTGTCCAGCCTCCCAAATCCACTCCCGGTAAAGACCACACAGCTTTAGATAAAACAAATACTAGTTTATTGATCATAGTACGATTCCAAGTGAGAACATGGCCAATCAAGGCAGAATCATACTATAAATGAGTCAGGAGTGACCAGTATCAAATAGAAGGTGTAAACCGTATACTACTCTAACATCTCTACCTAAACTGATCTCACAGTCCAAGATTATGTGCCAGGTGTTCGGCCGTTCGGTGTTTTACAGCCATTCTCTGTAGTGGCGTTGCTGGCGCTGGGCACGCCGGGCACGTGCCCTGGGCCCCGAACCTATTTTGGGGGCAGCGATGCCCCTGATGCTCTGCCTCTTACAAGGCAGGGCCCAGATCTTGCTTGAAGTTGGTTGCAAGGTGGTGTCTTCCTAGGTGAAAGCCTCCAGCTTCTCCCTCCAAACAGTGTCTGTGTCTTTGTTTTCACAAACTGCTGACAGCCCCTCCCCCTCTGTCCTGAACCTTTCCACCTGCTCCCCCCCCATTAAAAAAATGTGGTAGATTTTCCATGAACTAGTGATAAAATGCATCATATGAATTAAAAATAAAACAGAATTCATTAGACTCTTTATGTTATTCCCTCTGTTCTTGCTGCTTTGTTTTCTGCTATTTTTCCTTGTAATTTCTTTGGTGCTTATCCGTTTGCCTCTGTCTTTACCTTCCACTTTGTTAAAAAAAACAAACAAAAAAATTCCAGCTGTGCCCACACCATAAAACCAGTGAGCGTGAAATCAGAAGGCCGTGTATATGAATTCTAAAATATTTTCCTTTCCCTCATGTTATACCCTACTCTGTTCTTGGTGTCGCCTCAGTTAATCTTGACAAGTGTCATTCATCTAGAAAGACCATTACATGTGTCACGATCTCAGGGTCGGCCCAAGAGCTTTTGGCGCCCTAGGCGAACTATGACTTTGGCTCCACCCCTTCATCCCTCCCATATTCAGTATAGAGAAAAATGATAGAATATTTTTTTAAATAGAAAAAAAAATTAACTTCCATCTAATTTGGTGCTCCTTAAAGCCTGGTGGCCTAGGCAACCACCTAATTTGTGTATTTGGTCGGGCAGGCCCTGCACGGTCTCATTCCAGCAAACTGAGAAGAAGTCACTCCATAAGCAGTGCTGCAGGCAATCAGCAAGTTGTCCCCTTCATCTCCAACTCCTATCGGCTAGGGATTGCTTCTTGTCTTCAGTTCAGACAGTCAAATGTTTCTCTTACCCTTCCCTTCTCCAAGCTACCTCTACTGACTCCTTCAGTCCTGCTGTGCTGCTCAGTTGCAGCAAATAGAGGTAGGTAGTAAACAGCAATAGGTGCCCTGCCTTGCTGCTTCCTGGTTCTGAAAGAGGCATAATCCAACCTCAGGAAGCAGCCAAGGTAGAGAGGGACAAGTCTAGAGAGAATATGAAGGAATTCAGGGAGAGAAAGGATTGTGGTTGAGATTCGACCCTTTAAGGCAGAGATGTGAGAGGAAAAAATGGGGCAAGATCATCATCAACACACACATACGCACTTCCTGCATATTGCCATGTTACCGTATTTTAGTATAACTACTTACTGCAGCAAGGAACATGGCGCAGGCTGAACAAGGATTGCAGGAGCTAGTAAGGGAAACACTGAAATCTGGAAATGGAAGAGAGGAAGACTTTTTCACAGTTGCCATTATTGGCTAGAGGAACACATTATAGCAAAATAAAGAAATACATTGCACAATCCTGCTCTACGTAGAACAGCCCAGGATGTGAGAGGCAAATGTGGGACAATTTGCCAAATCTAAATAAACAGTGAATATAGTGACAAGTAAAATCAAAGTAAAAACACCTTCAGTTTTCAAATGGGAACACCAAAGCATTAAAAACCAGAAAGCTTATTTAACTAGTTTCACAAGAACATTGAGATAGTAATATGTGAACGTCAATTTTAATTAGAGAAAGGATACAGAATAGTTATAATTCAAAATCCCTTTGGAAAAGCTGATTAAATTTCCAGTTTTTTTCCTGCCTTCATAATCTAGGCTTTGATTTAGTACAGCTCTTAACCATATGCGTAAATCCCATTGGCTTTGTCTACACTTGCTAAACTTAGTTTGAACTAACTAATTTGAACTAATTTTAGTTAGGTCGAATTAACTTAATTTGAAGTAAGCAAGTGCCATTCATGGCACTTGCTTAGTTCGAATTAGCGATCCCCATTCATTTCAATGGCCGGTTAGTTGGAACTAAGAAATTAGTTTGAATTAACATGGCCACATTGGCTAATTCGAATTAGTTAGTTCGAATTAAAGCCTTACTTCTGAAGCCCTATTTGAACTTGTTAGTTCGAATTAAGGAAGCCCTTAATTCGAACTAACTAAAGCCTAGTGTAGCCATGGCTTTAGTTAGTTCAAATTAAGCCTCCTTAATTTCATAGAATCATAGAATCATAGGGTTGGAAGGGACCTCACGAGGTCATCTAGTCCAACCCCCTGCTAAAAAGCAGGACCACTCCCCCTAAATTATCCCAGCCAGAGTTTTGTCTAACCGAGCCTTAAAAATCTCCAAAGATGAAGATTCTACCACCTCCCTAGATAGCCCATTCCAATGCTTCACCACCCTCCTAGTGAGAAAGTTTTTCCTAATATCCAACCTTGACCTCCCCAGCTGTAATTTGAAACCATTGCTCCTTGTTCTGTCCTCTGTTACCCTCGAGAACAGCCTAGCTCCCTCCTCTTTGGAACTAACTTGCCAGTGTAGACATAGCCATTGATTTCAATGGGATATAAACACCTGTTTAAAGTGAAGCATGTATTTAAATTAATTTCTAAATCAGAGACCTATGTTGTGGTTTGTAGTAACAGAGATGCAAAGTTAAATAGAAATTAAACTTGACTATATCTCTTTTGACTGGATTCTTTCAGTCTGACTTCTTCTGTGCTGACAATGCCCTTAGCAAAATGTGATTAGAGTTCATACAGTATTCCTTTCCAGATGGAAGTTCCCACTAGACTTCTAATACTGGTACATCCAATCCTCTTTGGTCAGTGTTTAAAGTAGTAAATTATAATAGTTCTCATTGTTTTGGATAAAATTACTAGATACTAAGGCACGAATGGCTGTATCAGTTAATTGCTTAGCACTCAACTAGTTGGTCTGAAAAGCAAAACAAACTTTGATATATTTTTACAGTATTATAAATCATACTATGTGATATTAAACATTTCCTAAATTTATAGGATGCATTAACATTTCATTTGCTTATGAAGTGGTGTTCTACCTTCTGTACATTCTATCATGAGCAGTGTGGTCTTTTGATCTCTTAGTCTCCAAAAATATGGTTTCCCCCCCCCCCCATCATATAATATGCTAAATTTATGTGGGTCTAGTTAATTTAATGAATAATTTCTTGGAGTATGTCTGCCCTGCATTTGGGAAATCTGATTGAAGCATATGTAGACATACTTGGGTTCGCATGGGCAGGCCCAGATTAATCCATTACTGGACCCTAGACAAACATACATATTTGGGTTCTAATATGACCCCATGCACCAGATTGTAATGCCACTTGCTCAGATTTGCCTGAGCTACACTTTTCTCATTATGGAGAGATGGCTGGGCTAAATTTGAGTGAGTGATGTTATGACACAGTGCACAGTGTTGCAGCACCAGTGAGGTTTGGCCTACTCATGAAGCAGGAATGGCCAAGTCAAATTAGCCCCTCTATGACCTTCCACCATCCCCAAATTTGGGCCCTAGATATGTGCCTGGATTGTCTATACGTTAACCTGGCCTTGAGCATGAGCAGTGGCTGCTTAAGTATGTAACCACGATCCTGGATGGTCTGGGCAAGTCTGTTCAGTCACCTGTGTTGCCATGGCTTCACTACTGTTGTTACTGGAAGTAGTTTGGCTCTAACTAGATCAGGTATATGTGCTGTAGTCACATCTCCCAACTGCAATACTATAATATACTCTTAAGTTTGAAATTTTAGTTGTTTGTGTTTTGTGCGGTTGTCTGTGCAGTGAGCGAGTTTAATTTTATTATTTGGTAGACTGTGTCAGTAAATAAAGGGATGAGGCTCAAGCTTTCATTACTGGGGCCATATTTTAAAAAATTCTGGATTTTTCAAAAGATAATTCTCACTTGATCTTTTTAGGAGTTTGATTTCATTATTGAAAATAATTGTCTAATTAAAATGAAAGTCAGACTAGAGTTTATGGAAAATGGAAAAGTTCTAAAGATGGACTTATGGAAAAGTCCTGAAGAAATTATAATCTTTCCTTAAAGAATTTTTTAATCATTTTCTATAGAACTGAATAGAAAACTATATCCTATGCCAGTGGTCTTCAACCTGGGCGATACCACACACTAGTGGGCCTTTTGTGATTTTTAGTGAGTGCTACAAAAATGAAGGAAGGAGATAATGGCCATGCTCACCCGGCTGTAATTTATAAAAAGTTTGTATGAATAATGAATGAATACATTTTGTCTGAATGAAATTTGTTTGATATCCTATTTAAAATATCTGAGTTTAAAATATAAATACATTGAAAATTATAATTAACGATTAACAGTATGACAGTGTAACAATTAATTTAATGACTGTGGCAATTTATAAAAAGTAACAATTTATGTAGGTGGGCAGCAAACTAACTTCAAAGGTGAAAATATTGAAAAACTGTGTGTGTCATCCCAAAAAGGATGAAGACCATTGTCCTATACAACGGTTAATGTACATAGATGAGAAAATTCTCAATGCAATTCTAAAGACTTTTAGACTAATTTCTATAGCACCTATTACATTTCTGTAGAGTCTTTTTAGTTTTAATATTTGAAAATCTATGCTATGGTCTAGGTGTGATTTGTAAAGTCATGTGAAGTGACGGTGACTGCTGGAAGAGAAATATCAAGCAACAGACGTAGAAAGAATACAAATGCAAAACATGTAGACCGTCAAATTGCAGTGTGCACATACTGATTACTTTGGTTCATATCACCAAAATAAAACATGGATGTGATAGATTCCAAGGCTAGCAGAGACCACTGTGGTCATCTAGTCCAGTGGTTTTTTTCCAACCTTTTTCCATTTGCAGACCCTTAACATTTTTGGAATGGTAGTACAGCCCTCTTTGGAAATGCAGCCTGTGGTCTGAGGACCCCTACTACAGAAGGCTTAGAATGAAAGATGACTGAAGAGAATTCAACTATTAATGTTGCATATACTTGGCCTGGCGTTTGACACGTGTGAGGAAGGGCGCTTAAGTCTGGGCTTCTCTGCTAATGACAACGCTTCTGGGTTTGACCTGTAGGTGGGGGTATTCACATACTTTTGATTGATCAGAAAAATAGAATGCCTTTTTTAGGATCTGAAACTTGATTTTCCTAGTCACCTTTTACAGACCCCTATGGGCCCACAGACTGATTTAATATGATCTCCCCCCAGTTGTTTGGGCATAGTAGCACTACTTTCCTAGTCCCTTGTTTCCTGCTGCCCAGAAGCATCTCCTCTGCCTGAGTCCCAGCAGCACCACTTCCTCAGCATCATCCCCCCTTGTCTTTTGCTGCCCTGAGACCCTCTCTTTGCTCCAGAGCCATATATGAAGACAGAGCTTATTGGCAAGGCAGGTCTGTTCCTCAGACCTGAGATTCTTGCACAGAGCTTTGCCTGAGTCCCTACCCTGAAAATCACAGGATCAGAGGAACTTCTCATGTCATTGTGATACCTCCTCCTGCAGGCACCAAAATCCCATGACTTGTGTTCAGTTTGTAAGAGTTGGCACACTGCAACATGGTCTTCCCTTGGTTAGTCAGATGTTCTCTGCAGCTGAGGGAGTTGCCATCTGATCCTCTCTGTCTCTCATGCCATTGTTATCCTCAGCATGTGTCTCAGCTCCCTCCTGCCCCCACGCTCAACTGCAATGCTATAATCTGCCCTCTGCTCCCCTCAAACTTTCCATCCATCTTTCACAGTGTCCTTTCTGCCTGTGTCCAATCTAGCATGTGTAACATAATCATAGAATCATAACGTGGCAGCCATTTTGCATGTGGGCCTGTGTTGAATCTCATTGAAAAGAGGGTGACATGGCAGCCAACTTTATTAAGGATAACTTCACCTCCACATGCAGATGAAGTGTTGGGAAATGGTGGTCATCTTGCTGGCTTGAAGCCATTGACAGTTCTAAGAAATGGTATCCATTTCGAACAAGGGAAAATTTGTGAGTTGAAAAAACCATGCTGGTAGCTGTTTCCATCCCTTGATGCTGATTGTATAGACATTCTAGACATGCTTCAGAGGGACAATTTTGAAATATTTTCAGGGTTTCTACCTCTTAGGCACTGAAAAAATGGCTAGCTTGTAGGTCTGGGTCCCAGGACTGGGAAGAACTGTGCAGAGAGGCAAAGCTCATGTGATAAATAAATTTGTTAGTCTTTAAAAGTGTCACAGGACTCTTTGTCTGTTTAGCTTTCAGAAAGTTATGCAAGATTTGGAGGGGTTCAGGGGAAGAATTTGGGTGCTGCTTCCTCATTGGCTGATGTCTGCCTGTGCAAAGCAGGACATGGATACCAGCAGGACAAGTGTGGTGCACTTCCAGTTGTGACATGAGCACACAAATAACCTGAGAAATTATATCTTGTGACCAACAAGACACTAGAAAAATCATCCAGGCTGGTAAAAAACAGGTCAGGTGGCAACTCTAAATCTTATTATTATGCAGATTCCTATTAAATTCCATAGGACATTTTCATAATGGTGGTTAAGGATTTTTGTTGTTCTGCATTGTGTCTTAGACTAAACTGTCCTACAGGTCTCTGACAAAATTGATCAAATTTCATGGCCAGGTTTACCAGGATATGTTCTGTGCTGCCTAATTCTCTGTCTTCAACTCATATGTAGCCCTTCCATAGGGTCAGCTAGGGATCATTTTACAAGCCCACATTATTTAAATCCAAAATCAGTGGTGGCTTGTATATGGGTTTAATTTTATCAGACGTCAGAAAGTTTGTGAGGGAGCAGGATAACTGATTATGACTTTGTCAGATTTGTAGTTCGGAGAAAGCTGAAAAGCACTGGATTTGGTTTTGAAAACAAGCTAGTTGGGATTTTGTTTTGCAAAACTAAAACCAGAGATGTTTTATAGTCAGGTCCCATTTTATCTGAACCGAGTTTGGGATGGTAGGATTCAGATAAATGGTTCTGGGCTCATTTCTAGGCACATCATTCTGTTTCTGATGTAATTATTTGTTATATTATTATAATTCAGCAACTCCCTAATCCTCTCCAAGAATACCACAAATCTCAGAGAGCTCTGCTGCTTGCTGTATATTTGTCCCTGCTCACTGCCAAGCCATATCCCTGTCCTGGTAATAAATCATTCTATTTCTATTGCTGTTAACGATTTCTGGCTTTGTGTAAAAGGCCTTTTCAATATAGGCACTGATGTCCTGCCTTTGTACCCACTTTTGGATGAGAAGGAAAAGAGAGGTCTTGACTGCTGATGGTCATTAAAGATCCCATGGCATTTTTCATGTGAGTGGAAGTTGTCATGTCAGTAACATGGCCAATTTACAGTTTGGATTGTTAATTTTTTCCTGTCCAGATTCTCCTCACTGTTTCGATTAAATACATTTCAACTGGATTCACTTCTTGTCCTAAACTATTGTGTCGTGTTGCTATGCATTGTTAAACAGCTGCTACGCTCTGCGCCAGACATGGCTGCATGTCAGTGGTGTTTGTATACACAGTGATTTATCTATATATAACTTTTAAAGAACCAGAGGATTAATGGCACCAATAAATATATTGTTAGCACCTTACTTTCTTGGGCAGTCTTCCTGTCAACAGTGCATTCCTCATTATACCCTGCTCATTTTCAAAATACAGTACAATACAATACAATACAAACTTTTTTTAAAATAAAGAGAGTAGAGCATATGCATACTTTAGAAAGATTACTCACATGCATTCTGGAGTTATAGTTGACAGCACTGGGTTGTTTGGGGTTTTTTTAATTATTCATTTTCTTCCTAAAGCTTTTTCTTTCAAAACATAGTAATATCAAGGATACACTATCCCTTGTTTTACAAGGAGATGTCTTTAGAAGTGCAATAGAGAACATTAATTAACTTGAACGTTGATGGGGATTCAAATAAGAAAGCAGCTGTTTAAATACCATAAATCAATTATTGAAATAAGTGGTGTTTTGATGAAAAGGTAGAAAAATCATATATAGTGAAGGTTGGGTTTTCTCGCCTAATGGATAAATCCTAGGCTCTGTCAAGGAAACGGCCATGCAGATTTGACCTTCTAAGTCTTAAATGACTGACAGCTAGACAAAACATTGACAATTAATTAATTATGTTCAAGACAGAGTTTTTAGGTCTGGGAAAGGTAATACACTGTCTCATCATCAAATTTCTGTTTTCTGCTGTTGTGCAATACAGCATCCTTGAACCCAAGCTATTGTGTTTGCAAATAGCCAGAGGGTTAAAAAACTAAAGCAAAACAGAGGAAAGACTTGGCATCTTTAGTGATACACTTTATACACTCATTTTCCATTAAAAATATCTTAAACCTAGCCCAGGTCTGTCATGATTAAAAGTCTCTACCATGTGTTTAACTTTAGTCACCCCTGTGAAATACGCTGGTGATCCCACTCCAGTTTGATGTCCACTTCATAAAATGCCACCATCACATTGTGATGTTGCAACATCAGCAAAGGGGCTAGGTTGAACTGGCTTGAACACTGAATGAAAGTCTCATTCACATAAGTCCAGGTCTGGACTGATGGTACTGATAGAGGAATGTGGGAAGCTTGAATTCTTATAATCCATGTCACATCTATTCAGTAAATAAAGAATTTTGTCTCCTAGGTTATCATTCAACACCTTTCATGATAATATACATGCACACTCACAAATGCACAGAGTGTGAGAAAACACTCTCTAGAAGCTTGTCTGTGGCAACTTCTCTAGGTTGCTCAGTGGGTAGCAGCACTCTCCAGTTTCCACACTACTATGGCAAGGGCTTGCAAGAAGTACTTTGGAAGCAGGCTTACAACAGTCTTCTGCAGTGTCTATATCAGAGGAATTTTTTCTCAGGAGATATCCCTTTTTCATAGAATAGAAGACCAAAAGGGACCACTGTGATCATCTTGTCTGACTCGTATGACGTAGGCCATGTGGTCTCCTGAATTAATTCCTGTTTGAACTAGAGCATATCTTTCAGAAGAAAATTCCTATCCTGACTTAAAGATTGACAGTAGCAAAGAATCCACCCCAGATCTTGTTAAATTGTTCTTACTGATCAAATTTTGCACCTTATTTCTAGTATGATATTGCTTTGCTTCAACTTTAGGCCACTGGTATACCTAGTGTTTTTTTTTTTTCTAAAAAAAAAATAAGGTGCTGGTACTCGGCCGGCAGGGGCGGTGTGCTGGGGGAGCGGGGGTGTTGTCAGCAAGGGAAAGGAGACCCGCTCCTTTCCCCTGCTGAGCCTGCCCCACCCCCAAACCCCCAGCTGAGCAGCAGGACTGGCAGGGGACAGGAGTACTGCATTCTTTTCTTCTGCTGATCCTGTCCCCCAGGAGCACGCTTCTCCTGCTGCTGGCCGGCTCTGCTGCCCAGTTGGGGGCTAAGATCAGCAGGGGAAAGGAACGTGCCATTCCTGTCCCCTGCTGGACCCGCTGCCCAGCTGGGGGCCAGGGTGAGCAGGGGAAAGAAGACCTGCTTCTTTTCCCTGCTGATCCCAGCCCCCAGCTGGGCAGTGGGGCCGGCGAGCAGCAGAAGCGTTGCACTCCTGGGGGCCCTCTTCTTTCCCCTGCTAAACCTGCCCCCCCAGCTGGACAGCAGGGCCGGCAGAGGACAGGCATGGCATGCTCCTGAGGCTGGGATCAGCAGGGGAAAGGAGTGGGTATCCTTTACCTAGCTGACCCCAGCCCACAGATGGGCTGACAGGGGAGAGGAGTGGCACGCTCCTGGGGGACGGGATCGGCAGGGGAAAGGAGACCCACTCCTTTCCTGTGCTGATCCTGACCCCCAGTGGGCCGGCCAGGGAATAATAGGTCCCAGTACGCTGTACTGATGCATATCACCAGAAAAGAAGCCCGGGGTATACCTTTGTGTGCTAGATTGAAAGGCTCTCTATTACCAAACTTGTGTTCTCCGTAAAGACTGTGATCAAATCATCCTTAACATTCTCTTTAAGCTTAAGAGATTGATCTCCTTGGGAGCGTCTACACTTGTGAATTAAGTTGATTTAAGACTGCTTAAATCGACTTAATTTAATCTTCGTCTACACTACAATTTCCTTAAGTCGACTTAAGCTGTTGCTTAAGTCGACTTAAGGAAATTTTAAGTCGACTTTATTAAACCTAGTATAAAGTTGACTTTACTGGCTAAGTCGACTTTATTAAGTCGACTTAGCCAGTGTAGATACAGATTAGCCCCAAATCAACTTTAAGTCTACTTAAAGGGCCCCAGGGCTCCCCCACTGACCTCCTTGCCAGGGTGGCTGGCACAGCCAGAGCCTGGTGTGCCCACCCACAGGGCAGGACACAGAACTGCCCACCCCACTCCTATACCCTGCCTGTCTCTGTCCTGCTCAGCCCCCATTGTACCAGGGTACAATGGGGCAAATGCTGAGCCCCCTGGCACTTTGGAAGGGGTGCCCCCCCACCACCATGGACCAGTCCCAGGTCCACCTAGCAGCTAGAAGTCGACTTAGGCGTCCAGTGTGGACGCTGTAAGTCGATTTGGCAAAGTCCACTTTAAGTTGACTTAAAGTCGACTTAGCATGTCTATACTATAAAATTAAGTCGACTCAGCAAAGTCGACTTATTTTGACAAAGGTAGACATAGCCCTTGTGTCTTTCACTATATGGCTTGTTTTCCTCTCATTTTTTGACTCTTTTCTGAGCCCTCTCAGGTTTGCCAACCATTCTTCTTGTTTTGTGGACACCAGAACTGGACACAGTAGTTCAGTAGTGATTGTACAGGTACTAAATAGGGAAGTAATACAGCTTGCCTACTCCTACTTAATATTCTTATGTTTATACATCCAAGGATTGCATTAGATCTTTTAGCCAAAGTATCTCACTTGGAGCCCATGTTCAGCTGATATCCACTGTGACTCCCAAGTCTTTTTCAAAGTCAATGTTTTTGAGGATGAAGCTCCCACTTCACAAGTATGGCTGCAATATTTTATTCTAAATGTATGTCATTACATTTCATATTACACACAGCTTACAAAATTGTTTAGATTGCGCTATCCTCTTCAATTTGTTGTTTGTCAGTTTGAACACTTATACTCTTTGGCTTTTAAATTTGATATAAACAAGCCAGTGGGAGTGATTATTTTACTCCAGGTTTAGTAACAAAGAATCAGAGAGGGACTATTACCTCCCTGCTTTGTGCCATGATATCCTAGCACACAGATCCTAAAAGCATTTTGTCATTTTCTTGCAGCTGTATCACAATTATCACATTGCAAACACAATTAATTTCTTATTTACTTTATCATGATGCCTCTTAGAGTACTTCTGCTTATTACTTATTATTATTATTATTATTCCACCCATTAAGTATTAAGGTGTTCCCCCTTGATGTTTTATTTTGTTTAGGGATGTGGAAACCATTGTTTTGGTACTGGTGTTTATGTAAAGTAGAGTGATGTTTATGTTCTGAAAGCCACATTTAAAACAGTGTTAGAGTGTTTTGCTTAAAGGGAAAGTTAAAATAGGAGGTATAGTTCCAAACTGGGCTGTTGGGCCAATTGTTCATTATGTTTATTAGTAGTGCCATTCTGAAAAATAATAGAGTGGGGTTGGACAGGAAATACTGACAGAGAAAGAAGAAAAAGAGAGGAAAAGATGGGATTTGGTAAATGCATGCAGAGATGGCTAGGGGACCTTTCCCCTTAACTGAGTACTGAGAAGCACAACCCAAAGGGAGTCTAAGGCCAACTGAGATGCAGAAGAGCCTTGCCCAGAGAAGTTAAGGATGTATAAAGTGTAGTTGCTGTTAGTGACCATTTCAGTCTTACTGCCATAAAGTTCTGTTCAGCTTCTTCAGAGAGTGTATCTGCACCTATACATTTCTTCCAACATATTTATCTGTTCAGAACTCAAAACCTCAATTTTCCCACATTGAATTTTGTTTTATTTTCTATTTTCACAATTTTTCAAAGACTGCTTGTATTATTTTTTGGCCCCCCCCCCCCCCGGAATTTAAAACTCCACTCAACTTAGTTTATTCTGCAAAAATCATTGATACAGATCACAAACTGAGTAACATGCATCCTAAATGAATTGGGTGACATGCAGCTTATTTCCTCTCCCAGATAGTGAATAAGCTATGAAATAATGTGCACCTCACCAACTCAATATATATATGCATGTTACTCAGTTTGTGATATTCATGGCAATGTTTTTTTCAAGCCAAAATGAACAATTCAATTTTTTCTTACATTTTCAATTAAGATTTTGAGAGGCAGAATATCAAACACTATGATAGGATTTGTGACAGGTGTGTGGGAGCCTCTGGAACTCCTCAAGATACTGTGCTTTTAAGGTCTTAAGAATCTGTTGTTCTTGCAGTCTTTCACCCCTCCTCTGTTAGCTTCTGCTTCTCCTAAGTGCTGTTGGCTCTTTAATTAAGGGTCTGGTAAATCCAGACTTCCCACCTGCCAGTACATTGCAACACCTTCTAACCATAAAGTAGGAGTGTTATCTCATAAAGCAAATTATATTTTTACTCTTTTTCCCCTGCTCTTTCTTTTTCTCTACACCATCGGTTCTTCACCTATTTTTCTTCTTCTCTTTGTTCTTAACTAGCAAAGCACTTAAGCATATGCTTAAATTTTAAGTTCCTGGTGCTTTTCTGGATGAGGGCCCTAATCACAGTTGTTGGGTTTTTTCCCCCATTATCACTTTTACTCTTTCTTCTTTCTTTTCACTGCCCTCTCTTCTCTTCACTTTATTTTTTTTATCCTGTCTACAAGTTCCACATTGCTTTCTCATGTACTTTCCCTTCTTGGCTCTCTTCCTCTCCTGCCCTCCCTTTTCAATCTCTCTCCCTCTTCCTTCTCCTACTCCCATCTCCTTTTCTCTCCCCACAATATTTTTGGCCCTGAAGTATGAGTTACACAAGATGACTTTATACTATCAAGGTTACTATTCTTGGCATTGGGTTCATCCAGTGTCTGAAGATAGCATTAGAAAGCGGTCTCTTGTATTGAAAAAGGGACCACACTTTATAATGATATTGACATCAAAGAACATCAAAACCATGAAGTTACTAACAGCTATGAATTGTTTCTTTTTTTATAATCTAAGTCCTGGGGTAATGATGATAGAAACTGAGCAGGTGCACTAATTACATTACTAGATGGGGGAAAAAATCTGGAGGTTATACTAAAAAGATAGATCTGTTCTTTTCTACTTTGTAAAAATATTAGTCCTGCAGTACTGGAAAATCAGATTGTCTGAGACTGAGAAATATATCATGGAAGTGAAAGCCAAATTTATAATGTAAGGGAATAGCTGTTCTGATTTGCCAGGGTTTATGGGTTCTTGCAAAATCATTGAAACCCAAGCAGTTTGAAACCATGAACCTTACTCCCTTGTACATCAGAGCCCTGATGTTACCTCCTACTTTGTGACAGCTGCTTGCTCTGTGCCTGTTTCTTTTTTAAGAGATAGTATCTGAAAACTCAAATAACTCTAACTTGCTGTTCAAGGCTTTTTGTGAGGGACTAGAAGAATTAATGTTTCTTTTCTCCTGGAATGACTGTTATATTTCAATTGCAAACTAAAATGAACACTTATAAATTGCTAACTAATTTCACAGGATATTAGTGTGTTCTGGGGAGCACCAATAAAAGAAAATACTTGTAGAAGAGCTTGCACAAGTGGTTTCAATATCTCTGTTCACTTTTTCTTGGTAACCAGAAGAGAAAATAATAGTGTATCTAATTTAGAGTGACCAGATAGCAAGTACAAAAAATCAGGATGGGGATGTGGGGTAAGAGGCACCTATATAAGATGAAAGTCATGTATATTGTGACTATCCCTATAAAATCAGGACATCTGGTCACTCTAATCTAAGCATGATAAAATAAACAAAAGAGAGGCACAAGCCGCCATTGTGACCCTCTGCCCTGTAAGCATACCTGCCAACACCAGAAAACTAAAAATAATGAGATGGGGGACAGGGAGGAAATGAGGATACATCAATGAATTCCATTGAAGCAAAATGGAGTGAAGAAAATGGTAAATATCAAGAAATAAAATAGGGTCAGTTGTATGTTTATGAAGTAAGCACTGTATTGCAGGAGGGTGAAAGATGGCATGGCTGAAGTACAGGACTCAGAACTGGGTCATTGGGAATAGCCAAAACAACTTCCATTGATTCCTTTACTCCCATCCTGTAATGGAGACTTCAGCACTCCTGCTTACATTATCCTTAGTTCTATTGCCAGCTCTTCCTTGAACTTCTTCTGTGACTCCAGAGAAATCATTTAACCTTTTTGTGCCTCAGTTGCCTCATCTTTAGAACAGGGATAGTGCCTCATAGGTGTGTTGTGAGGCGTGATTTGTTAGCCTTGGTAAAATTCTGAATTCTTCATATGGTAAGTTTTCTGGAAATGTAAACTAGTGTCATCCTAGTGTTATTGGCCATTGGGTTGCATATGTGTCAAGGATTTGGTATCCTTACCTTTTTATGGTATGAATGGTTTATTTTTTTCCTTAAAAAAAGCTTGCTTTTTAAAAGCTTGCAGATTGTATTCAAATAACACATTATTATATTGCTCTTTCCCAAACTTCAGTACCATACTACACACTATGTGAAGATTTCTATTTTAGAAATTCCTCATCCCTTTTTTCTTTCTTTCCTCCCACTGCTTTGTCAGCTCTTTGGATCCCCTTAGTTACATCCTCCACCATTACTGAGACAGTGACACTTTCTTCAACTTTGCTGTTATTGAAACAGAAATGAGAGCACACGTAACAAAGCAAAACCTTTTAAATTTTCTTGCATTTCCCTAAGTATTAATATGATTTTGTTCTTTATTCTTGTGCATCATGGAGATCTATAGAGCCTCTCTCTGCCCTTTGTATAGCTATTATTTTACCATTCTGATTGCCAGGAAATTGAATAGAAATACACCCTTCAGCGTGGAGTCAGATCTGTGGAGTAGCCTCAGGGCTTCATTATCCAGGGCCTTACCTACATTCTGCTTACCCTTAAATATAATTGATGACAACTAGAACAAAAACATTTTGTATCTACAGTAACTTCATGAGAAGAGTCACACTGAGGGCTCATCTTGCTCTACTTATCTTCTGCTACAGTTTCTCAACTTATGAGGTTAGGGGGTGCTATAGCTTCAGGGACTGTAATGTGTGGAGTTATTAGTCATCATTTAAGATTCCTAGAACTTGTTCTATTGCTCTTTCTCTCTTACTGGATTTCTGAGAAAGTCTCTCTCTCTCGCTCTCTCTGTTAAGTAACTCTTGCAGTTTCATCCTTGTATGAGCAAGCATATGCATGCCCTCGCCCATCATCTGTCTCTCTCTCTGAGACACAGAAACAAAGAAACATTAAAATCCACCTGACAGGCAGGTGATTAGGTGTGATTAGTTGCATTATATATATATATATCAGGCAGGTAATGAATAATGTGATTAGTTGCATTATATATATATATCAGGCAGGTAATGAATAATGTGATTAGTTGCATTTTATATATATATATATATAAACAAGTTGACTAATTGACTAATTTAGGCCAAGGTGATTATTGAGCATGAAGGTTATTTAGAATATACCTTCACATGGTACAACTACATTGCATATGCAGATTAATTTATATACCTCTTATTGTTCTGGCTGAAAGAAATGCTAAACAGATAGAGCCGGAGTGTGCAGGTGTGAGATGCTGAGTCCATGCAGTGGAGGAGGGTTTTCAGTATGGAAAGACATGAGATTATAGCTTCTATTTCTCAAATACAGTGCACATACCTTTCTTTTGTTTTTCCCAGTCAGGAATTTTGAAGCATTTATTCTGCCATCCTCATCTTCAGGAAGGAAGTTTTATACCAGTAAACTGTTACTCAAGACTAGATGATTTGAGTTACATGGATACAAAGGCAATTAAAGTGGTCAAAAGCTTGTTATTTTATTCCCTCCCTCTCTAATCATTCAGCACTGCATAAATGGTGAGGGGAGTGTGTGGAGCTAATCAGCTTTTCATAAACAGATAATATTGTGTACACAAATGCCCTTATAGCCTAAGCACAAAGGAGAAGCAGCAAATTCACAGAGATCATCACAAATGTGTTTTTGTTTGAATGTAAGATACTCTAATGAATGAATCATTGATTAACCAAAAGGGTTGTGGATGGTAAGCCCTTGGTCATGGTTTTTTAATCCCTGAAAAGTTTCCCCGAAAGGAAAATTTCAGATTCTTCACACCAGCACAAATACAATCTATTTTAATTGTATTTTTGTGATAATTTTGATTGCATCATGATTTTAATAGTCTTTCTGCAGTTCAGTTATATAGTCTTTCAGCTGTAAGAGAGAGGCAGTAAAATGATATATTGATCTCCCATTGCTATTCTAGAATAAAACACAGATATGCCACAAAAATGCAATATTATACACACATCCACATGCATGCAACACATGCACAATATAATGTACCTCTTTCTCTCATGCAAACTGTCTCACACACACGCTTCTGCAGTGTTGAAATTTGTTTGGAGAAGGGTCTAGCAGACTCTGAAGATCATCCACATTCACTTAAAGAACTGCCCAAAAATGAAGGGCTTTGAAGGATGGAATCTAATTTTCTATTTTATATAATTAAAGGGAAAAAAAAGTTTGAGAGACCTATTTTTAAAAAAACAAACAAACCCAAACACCCACATTTTTACTCCTAAGAATGAGTCATATTTTGCCTAAAAATGAACAGACCACAACCCAGAAACCCAGTTCTATGTGCAAAATATCAAAATCAGGCGGTTGCAGGAAAAGTAAGACTCCGAAGCTGCAATCAGAACCACACGAAGTACTTACAGTCCTCATAAAAACACTGGGGCGTTGCGTGTGTGCGAGGCTCATGCTGCCTCATTCTCACTGCAGGACCAAAGCAGACAGCTATTGGTACAGTTATTGTGAGAATCATACTCAGTGTCCTGATCTGGGACTGTAATCTGTCAGTCAGGACTTTGTTCATATTGCTGTTAGTATACTATTCCTTCATTTTTATAAAGAAAACAACATAAACAAAAGTTGAAATGGCACTCATGGAACTGTTTGAATGTGTGTGTTTGAATGCATGTGGTGAACACATGCTCTGATGTTTCATGGACCTACTGGATATGTGATGGAAGCTTTTACTTCAGCCTTGTGCTAGGAAAAGAGGCTGTAGAGGGACTTTGCTGCTGATCCCTCTCTTGAGGTAGGAGAGGTTTTTTCTCCTGGTCCCTGTAGAAATAATCTATATGCTAACCTTATTACTCTGATTGGGTGCTGAAAACAGGCTTTTTACCAAATCTCAAACTCATGAGTGGGTCTCCCAGTGGATGATAGTCAATGTTAGTCAAGTGCATTTAGTGGCAGAATTTAGCCTTCTATGTTTGGCATGCAAATTCTTTTGGAAGGATTTTTTGTTAAACAGCCAAGCAGATGTAATATATAACATCTGTTTATTACTCACACTGCAATTTTCTGTTAAGAGGCAGCTTTTGCTATCTACTAGATTTGCTAAAAGCAAGCATCTTCAATTATCAGTAATCATGTGCATCTGCACGTACTTATGAATACAGCACTTTTCTGAGGAATTGAATCTCTTCATACTGTTGTATTTTTTTCAAAAGGATAATGTTTTTCTTGATTTACCCCTGAGAGAGCAATGGGAAACTAAACAGCATGTGGTAAAAGGAAGAATTCCTGGTGTTTGTGGGTGTTTTAGCAGTGCTAGTTGAGAAAATTTGAAAATGTTCCCAAAACACAGGCAGAAAGGGTAATAGCTCTGCTATGGTTATAATCCCTTAAACACTGTCTGCCTTTCTCTTTCCCCCAAACATTTATTTTCTCTGGCTTTGTTTGAGAATAAGGAATTAATTTTTACAAAAATATTTACAGCTACATTTTGGTAAATACACACAATTTCTACTGTATTATCAATGTCCACTGCCACAAATTCCAGCATGTTACCTGAAAAACAATGTGTTTTCTCAATCTACATTAAAATATGAATATGAAACCAAATTGATATGAAACAAGATTAATAAGAAGTCAAACTGCAGAAAATGTGCATCAAATTGATATGAAATCAAACTAATTTAAAATCAAATTGCATTAAAATGTACATAGATTTTCAAATGTTTTTGTAAAATGCATACAAAATTTGGTTTTCAAATGTTTGCATTTTTCTGCAAAGAGGATTATTATTATTTTAAGTTTGTAAAATATATTTAAATAAAACCCACAGGATTGAAGTCCCATGTTTGACCCATTATCCTTCGAAGGCAATAGTCAGGCTCACTGACAGCAATTCTGGGTTCCAGGGCAGAACAGGGTCAATGGCCTCCCTTGAAAGGGATGGCTCAGTTCCAAGTGGTCTTCTTCCGGAAGGTTTCACTTATTTTTTATGTGCCATGCAGGTTCCTGGGCAGCTACTCAGCTTTCCAGGTCCTTTGGACTTCCCTTGGAAAGCTGACAAGTTCCAAAGGGGTTGCTGTGTTAGCCTAATTTAGCAAAACAAATGAGTCCTGTGGCACTTTTTAAAGACTAACAAATTTATTTATCGCATGAGCTTTTGTGGGAGAAAATCTTGCTTCCTCAGATGCTTGAAGATGGGGAACTTACAGAATGGGATCAAAATAAATGCAGGGAAGTGTAAGTCATAAGATTAAGTCAGACTATAACAGCAAATCAATTGTTAGGATGCAAACAGTGGTGTACAGCAATTAGCAGTGAGGTGGGGGACGACAAGGTAAGCAAGATTACCTTTTGTAATGGGGAAAAAACCCCATAATCTGTATTCAGTCCTGAATTCACAGAATCAAATTTGCATATGAATTCCAATTCTGCAGCTTCTGACTTACACTTCCCTGCATTTATTTTGCTCCCATTCTGTAAGTGCCCCATCTTTTCAAGCATCTGATGAAGTGGGATTTTCTCCCACAAAAGCTCATGCAATAAATAAGTTTGTTAGTTTTTAAAAGTGTCACAGAACTTCTTGTTTGTTTTGTCGAACTGGACTAACATGGCTACCCCTTTGGAACTTGTTCCATTTCTGGCATCCACAATACCAGAAAGATGTTGATAAATGGGTGAGTGTTCAGAGAGGAGTCGAAGAATGATGAAAGGATTAGAAAACATGCCTTAGCGTGACAGACTACAGCAAACTCAATCTGTTTAGTTTAACAAAGAGAAGGTTAAGGGGTTACTTGGGCACAACCACTAAGTACCTACGTCAGGAACAAAGCTTTGGTAATAGGTTCATTAGTATAGCAAAGATATAGCACAGGGGTCAGCAACCTTTGCCACCCCCCTACTGGCCCCTCATCCTTGACCCCTCAGCTGTGCTGGCAGTCCCCTCTTCTGGAAAAAGTGACTGCAGCCTGAAAATTCAGTGGCGGCAACGGCTGGGGGGTGGTGTCCCCAGGTATGCTGCTGAAAGAAGCCCAGAGTGGCTTCTTTCCATGGCATCCCTGGGATGCCCGCCCTAGCTGTCACTGAAAAGAGCTGCTCTAGGTGGCTTCTTTTGGCTCGGACGGGGGGTCCTCAGGCATGCTGCGGAAAGAAAATTTTAGGAGTGGCCCCCTCTGTGACATCCTGGGGACAGGTCTCCAGGTATACCACAGAAAGAAGCTGCCTGGAGTGGCCTCTCTTTGTCGTGTGCCTCGAGAGGGGATGCCTGGAGTGGCTTTTGGCAGCAGGAGTGGCAGTGGTGCAACAGGCCGTTGCGTGCCACTCAGAGTGGGCTCATGTGTCACTGTTGGCATGTGTGTTGGGAGTTGTTGACTCCTGATATAGCAAGATACAATAGCTGGAAGTGGAGGCTAGACAAACCCAGACTGGAAATAAAGTACAAAATTTTAACAAGTTCCAGTGATTGTCAGCTATCTCACCCTCCCTGTGGGAGAAAGTAAAAGGTTAAATAGAAAAGCCAACAAGAAGGGGTCAGGAATGAGGCCTAAGGCCTAGCAAAACAAATCAAAACAGTAGGCCTAAGTTGGGTAAATGGTCAAGATGGCAGTAGTCTGACATCACAGAAATTGGCAAGAAATCAGCTGCAGCCACAGTAAGAGTGGAAAAGTATCTGAAAAGGAGGGAGGTGTCGGGTGGGCGTAGCGCAAAGGAGATAAAAAGTGATGTTTTGGCCAAGCCATGACACCTTGATGGATGGAGATGACCAGTGATGCGTGAACCTATCAAATTAATGGATGGCATCAAAAAAGGGGTACTTGGACCAATCAAGGTAAATTCGGACTCCAAAGGGGGCCAAGTCAGTACATCCAAGCAGGGTATAAAAGTAGGAGCCCTGGAGCCCAGCTTTTGTGTACCAGAAGGGGGTGATGGAGAGTCCTGTCATCAGTTGAGCTGTTCCATTGCATGGAGAGCCTGAATGCTGCTAGTATATTTGTTGGGATAGATTGCATGCCATTGTGCTACGTTGCAGTAAAGCCTAGCCTGACACCATCGTTTCTACAAAGATTCGTGATTGTGTTGGTTTCTTCGATTGTGAGTGTTATCTCAGTTTATCTCTTACACACAGGGTGCACCTAGGCTTAAGGTTAATGAGCTAAATGAGTTCTCACTAGACACCTAAGCCAAAGGTAACTCCAAGTGTTAACCAAAGGAGCATCTCGGTTTAGGACCACTGGGCTAATAAAACTCCCTCTAAAGGTCCAAGCCAGGCTTTAGATGAGGCATTATCAACCTTTTCAGGGTCGCAACACAGCTGGGAGCCTTCTCAACTGTGTGACACACCAACCCATCCATGTCTTAGCTCCACCTCCCCTCTGCAGCCCCACATCTGCCCCCTAACCCTTAGCAGCCCTGCATCCTAGCCCTGCAGCCATGTCTCTCTCCTTCCCCAGCCCGAGCCCATGTCTCTCTCCTTCCCCCAGCCAGAGCCCGCGTCGCTCCCCTTCCCTGTAGCCTGACCCTGCGTCTCTCCCCTTCCCTGCAGCCCAATCCCATGTCTCCTTCCTTCCAGCCAGACCCCCGCCATCTCTTTCCCCCAGCTGCCTGGCTGCCCTGCCAACAGTTTCTCCTGGCCCTTTCTCATGATCCCCCTCACCCACCACCATCACACTCACCTGAGGTACTCCACAGGTGTGGGAACGTGCTCCTTGGCCAGGGCCAGGGCCACACAGCAGGGCAGGAGAATTAAAAATGCCCTGCCACCTGCCCGGCCCCAGCTCCCAGTGTGCTAGTGACCAGAGCAGCCTGCTGGGTTAACACAAGTAGGCTGCATGTGTTGCAGCCCATGGTTTCCTGCTGTGGCAGCTCAGCAGGGGCTGGGCAGGCTTAGTTCGTGACACACTTTTGTATCGCAACACAGTGGTTGAGAACCACTGATTTCGATCATTGAGCTAACTGAGTCCTCACTTAAAGATCTGAGCCAGAGGTAATCCTGAAGGAACATGCGTACAGAGACTCATGCACACAGCTAAACAGACATTCGTGGCGGACAAATAACAACATTAATAAGAACACCTTCCGCTCAGCATACCACACTCCCTGTGGCTGCGTCTACACTGGTAAATGAAGTCGTTTTAAGCTTGGTTTAAGTCGAATAAATTTGCCCTGCGTCTACACTACACTTTGCTTAAGTCGACATAAGCAGTTTGCTTAAGTTGACTTAAGCAAAATAAAGTCGACTTAATGAAAATTAAGTCGACTTTATTAAACCTAGATATAAGTAGATTTAAGGCTTAATTCGACTTTTTAAAGTCAAATTAAGCCAGTGTAGACGTGGGGTAGCCCTAAGTCGACTTAGGGCTACCCCAAGACTACACCACTGCCCTCCCTGCTGGGGGGGGGCATAGAGGGAGCCTGGCATGCCCCCCAAAGGCAGGGCAGAGCCCTGTGTGACGCTGTCTGGATTTAGGGAAGCATTTATGATATTATTTTCAATGGATATCTCATAAATGCTATAATCCATAGGAGCTATGTCATGTTTGGTATCAATAAAGGTAGTAATTTGCTGGGAATGAGTATATAGTTTATGTCTAGAAATTCTATTTCAATTAGAAGTTAGGAATTTGGTGCACTGCCTTGGTGTTAATTTCCTGGGGCTGCCAACGGGGATTGGGTCCTGCCCCCCCCTCCCTTGGGAGATACCGAGAGCAGAACACTAGAGGAACAGGTAGCTGGTGAGTTGCCCACCTTACCAGAAGTAGTGGGGCTCAGGCTTCGGGCTTCAGCCCTGGAGAGGGTGGGGCTGCAGGTTCTGGCTATAGGGCTTCAATTTCCATCCCTTGGACTTTGATATGCCCTATGCCCTGCTGCTTCCTCTGATCCCGCCCCCATCTGGGGCTTAATTTGTCCCCAGACTGGTAAAGGCTGAATAAATCTGCTGTGATACTTGTACGTTTGTTAATATCATTCTTCACAGCAGACTCACTAGCTAGCAATAAATAAATTACAATGACTTGGACATGCATATTTACTTGTTTTTCCTAAAGTTAATTAAGTAGTTTAGGGAAAAGTGTGAGAGCAGTCATCAGCAAGCATTGGTGGCCGCACTCTGAGTCCACCAAAAAACAATCGTCTTGAGAACCCACAAGCAACCTTAGTTCTGGCATTTTCTAAATTATGAATATTTAGCTTTGTAACTTTAATAATGTTCGTTCGAAGTAGGGTTTTTTGGTGTAATTTCCTATGTTTAACACCTCCACCCTGAAACTTTAAAAAACAGAAATTCTATCATGTGGCACCATACTGACATTCACATGGTTCATCAGTAGGATTGGAACCTTAAATCCACTGCATAGATCTCTGCCACTTGAGCTAATGGAGTAACTCAGAGCAGTTGTAGTTTGTTATCCTCTAGGCAGATCAGCACTAGGTGGGAATGAGACACACACTTTGCAGTGGGTTTCACCAAGATTTGCTGACAACAGAGAAATGGTGAGATTCGGGAATCTAGATTGTCAGCTAGACTGTGGAGATGAGTATGATCTAGTACAGTGGTTGGCAAACCGTGGGTCAGGACTCAGTACAGGGTTGCAGACTCTCAGGTACTGGGTTGCAGAGCCCCTTGCTGCCACTGAAAGACTAGAGTACATTGCTGAAAGATGCCGTTCTTGGGTTGTGGGAATAAATGATTTTTTTTTCAATTGGGTCCTGAGAAAAAAATCATTTATGCCCACAACCCAACAATTACATCTTTTGCAATGCATTCTAGGCTTTTGGCAGAGGCAGCAGGGGGTGCTGCAACTCAGTGCGTGTGGGTCTACGACCCACTACTGGGTCCCAACTCTGTTTGAAAACCACTGATCTAGTGGGCACACATTTTTCTGCCCATTTCCTGCAAGCTTGACCCTTTCAGCCTGTCCCTTCCAAACAGTCCCTGTTCAGTTCTGTCTCTTCCCTACCGTTTTATGCTTCCCAGGCCCAGAATGGTGTGCATTCAGTGACAGGAGAAACAGGATCCCTGATCTCAGTTCCACTGCTGTGCCCTGGTTTGGAGCATCCTGGCTCTGGAGTAGCTGGAAGCAGTGGTCACGGGGAAAATCCAGCTTTGCTTTTGTAGCAATGGACTTGAAAATGCTCATTTCAGTCTGGAGAGTGGGTGCATGTGCAGTCCAGTCACACTGGCAGCTGAAAGAGGCTCAAGCGTGATCAATGAGGATAGGATTATCAGAAATTTTAGCTGCTAAAATCTAAGAAGTTTTTACTGAGCATGTATGAACTGTGATTTTTTTTTTCAAGCTTAGCCAAATTTGGGTGGATTTTCACAGGGAATGATATAAGGCACATCCTTAATACAAAGGCCCTTCCCCTGCCAAATTCCAAATCCCTGCTCTAAAGCACAGGGATTCTAAAGCTGTTCAAAATAGATCCGCAGAATTTCTTCCTAGAGGCAAAAAAGGCATTCTCCCCTCCTCCAGTTTGTTTTTGGAAATAGTGGAACTTTTTGCTGAGATATTTCCATTAAAAAAAACAAAAACAGCCCAAGGCAGATACCCATCATAGCAATTTTCAGCCTAAATGCTTGGCTACATCATAAGCAATTGAAAACTGAATCAGATAACAATAGATGGCTCTTCCAGCTCCCCACTAACATAATTAAGTGAGTTTTCTGTTTGAGTAAATTATAGTGCTTTTCAAAGAGCAGTGGTGAGAATATAATATGTGACAAGATGGAAATATTCCACTTTATAATTACTGATGAATGAACAGCAGCTATTAAATAAATTACCATGTTTCTGAATTGCGACCTGTGAGTATCTGAACAATTGTGTTTAATACGCTTTGCATAGTGTTTGTGAATGTGCACATAACACTCACAGATTAACATCCCAAGGTGGTGAACTGCAGTCTGTAGACTAAATTCTGGTTAGTCGTACTGAAGTGTGCTGGTGGGAAAAGGGCACATAGAGCCTCTTCTGCTACACTATTGACATTGCACAATACTCTGGCAGAATGCTGCTCACTAGCATTCCATGAATGCTACAAAGGGACTGGCTAATGTGCTCAACAATACTCCATGGCCTAGTGACATTGCTTAATGAGTTGGGGAGGTGGCCAGAGTCCTCCTTTCCCTGTGCATTTGCTGGCATGCAGCTGTAGGCACTGTGAGAAGGATACACTTCTTATTTTTGAAATAACTGAAAGGCCAGTGCAGTTTGTGCCACTGGGTGCAGACTTAATGTTAAAATTGCTATTTTCCTGCGTGAGAGTGCCTACACAAAAATATCATGTTTTCGTATATACTTTTCAAGCAGTGGGTAAAGTAGATCAGAATGCATGGGGGCAGCTCAACAACAGGGACGGATTATCAAAGGGACTTTAGGTGCTTAAGGGGGGGCCCCAGGCTCCAGCCCCTAAAACCCCTTTGAGGATCCGGAGACCCCCGCCGTGCTCAGCGCCGGAGGCGCAGGAGTGTAGAGAGCACTCCTGCCTTGCTGGCACTGTAGGAATGAGGAGTGGTGAGGCCCTGGAGCGGGTGGAGGGGAGCGCTTTGCACTCCTGCCCCAATCCTGGGTTACCTGGTCTGCCACCTGGGGGTGGGCCTGGGGGGGTGGGATCAGCTGGCACGGCACACAGATCTCCAGGGCCTGTGGCCCTGGGGGCTGCCGCACTGTATGCCAGCTGCCGCCGACACCTCCCCCTCCCCTGGCAGGTCTGGGGCTGGGGCGGGAGTGTCCTCGGGCCCCAGACCCACCCAGCGATGGGGGCACTGGGGGCCCATCCCCTGTGGTAGGGGTCCATGCTATGGGCCCTGCGTTGGCGGTGGAAGGCCCCCAGATGGGGAGGCCCCCGCAGTGGGGGACAGCCCAAGGTCCCCGAGCCAGTTAATCCGGTTTTGTTCATCAGTGCTGGTGATTGTGTGTCATTGATGTTGACAACCAGCGCACATTCCCGGGCCCAACCTGGCAGCTTCCCCAAAGCCCGGAGCCATACCATGGGCCACCACAATGGGCCCAAGCCAGGCTGGACCCGAGCCGAGCTGTGCCATGACCCAAGCTGGGCCCGAGCCGCACCATCCCGCTGGGCTGGGCCCAAGCCACGCTGCCAGGCTGGGGTCTGGCCCAGGCCTGAGCTATGCCTCCAGGCCGGGGCTCGGCCCAGGCCCGAACCGTGCCATGCCTCCAGGCTGGGGCCCAGGCCCGAGCCGGGCCCAAACTGCACTGTGCCTCTGGGCTGGGGCCCGAGGTGGGCCCAAGCCATGCTATTGAGCTGGGCCAGGCTGAGCCCTGGGTTGGGCTCAAGCCACTCTGCCAGGCTGAGCCTGAGCCAGTCCCTGAGCCGGGCTGCACCGCTGACCATCCCCACCGCTGCCCAACGCCCGAGGCTCCCCCCCTGCAGCAGCACTTACCTGCTGTGGGGAGTGGAGCCTCCAGACATGGCACGGACAGGTGCGGGCGGAGTTTAGCTGTTTACATTTCCCATCCCGCTCCACCCTCAGCTATGTGCTTGGGAGTGGAGCAGAGCGGGAAATCTAAAATGGCCCTGGCCCATTGACTCCAGCTGTTCCGTGGTACACGGGGAACTGCTGTGCACATTCGGCGCACGTGCCCCCTGTGTCCTATGGCAGCAATGCCACTGGCCCCCGGGACCTTTTGATGATACTCTGGAGCAATGGCATGCATATACTGAGTGTTTTCAGTATTTTGTTGTGGCCAATGACATAACAGAAGCAAAGAAAGTACCAGTCTTCCTAAGTGTTATAGGAGCTAAGACCTACAGCTTACTGCACAATTTGGCATACTCTGAGAAGACAGAAACAAAATCTTATTGTGACATAGTGGAAATCTTGGGAAGACATTTTTCCCTGAAACCACTGGTTATTGCAGAGAGATATAGATTCCACTAAAGGAATCAAGGAGAAAGTGAATCAGGTGTGCGGTTTGTAGTTGTCCTGAAGAAGCTTGCTGATCACTGTGAATTTAAGGAGATTTGAATGAGGCTCTGCATGATAGCCCAGTGTGTGGCTTGCACAGTGAAGCAATACAGAGGATCAGCTCACCTTTCAGAAGGCCATTGATATTGCAGTTTCTATGGAACTGGCCACACAAGACATGCAACAAATCAGGACCGGAGTGCATAAGATATCCCCAGAACCTACCCACAAGGCAGTGAGGAGGTGGAAATGTTACTGCTGTGGAAGACCAGGTCACCATGCATCAGAATGCTGGTGTAGAGAGCTAATGTGTAGACAGTGTGGCAAAAAAAGACACATCAAGCATGCCTGCAAACAAAAGGAAGATGATTCAAACAGAAAAGGCAGACCAGAGCAAGGGCAGCCTGTAGTCTGATGGACCAAAAAGGAAATCTGCATTCAACAGAACAGACTTAGTGTGATCAAGGCGACACCCAGTCAGAAGATGAAGAGTCAATCCACGTCTTGTCCATGTCAGCTGGCTCACATGAATACTGGGTAACCCTGCTGTTGGAAGGTAAACCTGTATGCATAGAACTGGACACTGGTTCAGCAGTTTCACTAGTCTCAGACACTGTGTATAAAAAGAAGTTAGAGCATCTTCCGCTTAAGTCAACAAAAGTTGTTCTGAAGACGTACACTGAAGAGGCTGGGGGGTACTACTGTTGTTAAAGTGGAGCTCAATGGACAGACTGCAACATTGCTACTGTTTATGGTGGAAGGCAATTCTCCAACCTTGTTGGAAAGGTCGTGGCTTAGGAAGATCCAGTTCAATTGGGCAGAAGTGCACCAAATGACTAAGGAAGAAATAGGTCTGGCAGCTCTATTAAAGAAACATGCTGCTGTTTTTCGAGAGGACCTGGGCAGCATGAAGGGAATGACTGTGAAGTTAAACATTAAGCCTTGCAGCCAGCCAAAATGTTTGAAAGCCAGAACTGTGCCATATGTCATCAGACCCAAAGTTGAAGACTTGAGCGCCTAGTCAAAGATGGAGTCTTAGTGGCAGTTACTCTCAGCCAATGGGTGACACCAATTGTTCCAATATGGAAGAAAGATGGCTTCATTCGGATTTGTGGAGATTTTAAGGTAACTGTTAATGCAGTGTTATGTGCAGAGCAATATCGTCTTCCCATATCAATGAAAACTTCACTGGCTTGGTTGGGGGACAAAAGTTCAGTAAGATTGGTTTGAGTCAAGCATATTTACAGATGCATGTCAATGAGAAATCCCAAGAACTGCTGACTATTGTAACGCATAAGGGGCTGTACTGATACTGTAGTTTGCCTTTCAGAATAACATTGTCTCCAGCTTTGTTCCAGGGGGCTATGGATCAGATCTTGAGTGGCTTGCCAGGAGTGCAGTGCTATTTTGACAACATCCCGGTCACTGGCAAGAATGAGGAAGATTACCTTGCAAACTTGGAGGCTACCCTACAAAGAGTGGAAGAGTATGGCCTATGAGTCTGGAGAGACAAATGTGAATTCTTCCAGCCCTCTGCTGAATATTTGGGGCCTTCATAAGATTCCGGCAAAAGTCAAGGCTATTGTGGACACTCCACCTCCTCAGAATGTAAGCCAGCTTCGCTCTTTTCTAGGGTTATTGAACTATTATGGCAAGTTTATTTCATGGTTAGCAATGTTACTGAAACCACTAAATAAGCTCCTTGGCCAGAACAAAGGCTGGAAGTGGACTGAAGCCTGTGATGTTGCATTTAACAAAGCTAAATGCACATTGCTAAATTCAAAGATTTTGATCTGTCCTTACCCCTACAGTTGGCCTGTGATGCCTTTCTTTATGGAGTCGGAGCAGTAGTGTCACACATTATGCCTTCAGGAGAGGAAAGACCCATCGCTTTTGCTTCGCGCACCTCAAGCAATTCAGAAACTAATTATGCCCAAGTCAAATGTGAAATATTGGGAATTGTTTTTGGCATCCGGAAATTTCACCAGTATTGTATGGAAGGAAGTTCACTCTTCTCACTGACCATCGACCTCTGACATCAATTTTTGGACCACACACAGCCATTCCACCATTGGCTGCTAGTAGTATGCAACAATGGGCATTTATACTTTCCGGACATACATATGAGATCAAAATATCGAAATTCTCTCTGCACTGCAACACAGATAGTCTTTCATGGCTGCCCTTACCAGTTAAATGTCAACATATTGGCCAGAAAGAAATCTACTTTGAACAGGTAGAGAACACACCCGTCACTGCTATTCAAGTAAAGAGAGCAACTTGCATTGACCCAGTACTGTCTCAAGTCATGGACCTAGTGATGCATGGAACATCTTTACGCGACTCTCAGGTCTCACCTGACCTTTCCTACATTTCCAGGAGGATGAAGTTATCAATCCAGTCTGGTTGCTTGTTATGGGGGATGGACGTCATTATTCCACCATTACTGAGATTACAATTGTTGGAACAATTACATTCAGGTCATTGTGGCATAGTGCACATAGAGGAAATTGCACGAAGCTATTTGTGGTGGCTTGTCCTGAATAGTGACATTGAAGAGAAGGCAAGGGCTTGCATTTCATGTCAGACTGTAAGGAACGCACCTCAGATGGCACCCCAAACCCTTGGGATTGGCCTGAAAATCCATGGCAATGCATTCATGTTGATTTTGTGGGCCCATTTGAAGGAAGCATATTCCTAGTTGTCGTAGATGCCCATTCTAAATGGCCAGAAGTCTCTGTAATGCATTCCACTACTGCCGAAAGCACTAGCCAGAAACTATGTGGATTCTTTAGTTGTTCTGGTCTTCCAACAAGTCTCCATTCACCTGTTTGTGTCAGGCTAGTAAAGTGGTTATCAATATGTTAACCAGCCAGGGGCCTTTTCCCTGTAAAATGATCTCTTTTCCATCCTACTCATTCTTTGAACTCATTGTTTCCTGTTAGTGACAGCAAACTGCTGCTGTGGGATTGGCTGGGATTTTACAATAATGGAGATCACAGAGGATTATGATCTCTCCATACAAAGAAGAAAGTGGTGAAAGGACTGAGGGATATGGGGAAACAACTTCAGAAACAGCACTATGAATTGAGGAACTAGAAACACATTGTTGAAAGGCAACTTGATCTATATTTAACTCTCTTAGGCTATGTCTACACTTGTTCAAATAAGTCGACTTTGCTAAGTCAACTTTGTTAAGTCGATTTAGCATGTCTACACTGTAAATTTAGGTTGACTTAAAGTTGACTTTGCCAAATCATCCACATTGGACACCTAAGTCGACTTGTAGGGGCTAGGTGGACCTGGGAGTGGTGCATGGTGGGAAGGGGGGCACCCAAGAGGTGTTCCCCTTCCTCGGGCACCCCTCCAAAAGTGCCAGGGAGCTCAGCATCTTCCCCATTGTACCAGGGTACATGGGGGCTGAGCAGGACAGGGACAGGGGCAGGGTACAGGAGCAGGGTGGGCAGGGCTGTGTTCTGCCCTGTGGGTGGGCACGCCAGGCTCTGGATGTGCCAGGCACCCTGGGAGGGAGGTCAGCGGGGAAGCCCTGGGGACCCTTTAAATCGACTTAGGGCTAAGCCACGTGTACACTGGTTTAAGTCGACTTAATAAAGTCGACTTAACCAGTAAGTTGATGTAAAACTAGGTCTTATTAAGTTGACTTGAAATTTCCTTCAGTCGACTTAAGCAGCAGCTTAAGTCGGTTTAAGGAAACTGTAGTGTAGATGCAGAGTAAATTAAGTCGACTTAAGCCTATTGTAGTGTAGATGCACCCTTACTGATCCCACATTTGAATTAATGCAACATTTAATTTTAAATATAGAAATAAACGAAGAGAAATTTTCCCCTTCATTTTGGCAAACTGTAGAAAAAGTGACCTTAATACTAGTTGAAGCAACACCTTTACCCCCACAAAGTAAAATGACAATACCAGAACTGTTTGTAATGCCTGTGTGGCTATGGGACTTAGCGTTGACACAGGTGATATAGTTTTTTACATAATTGGAAACCCATTGCTAAGTGCACCCTTATACACAAATTATATCTGTCTGTCCTACACTTACTGGATCTCTGATGTCCTGTTTGGGAGTAATTTCTTCAATTAGTTAACCATTCCAATTGCTTAGTATAACTGCGATGTTCTGAGTGATTAGATGTATTTGATCTGAACTGAGCTATATTTTATCTCGATCCATTGATATGTTCAAAATTCTGAACTTCCTTCATGGGTGGAAATCAAACCACAATGGTGCTTAGATGCTCATGATTCCAGAGAAATATGCAGGAGTCTCAGGAGTAAGAGAGAGATTCCAAGTTGTGGGGTCACCCTGCAGAGAACCAGCAGGGTTGGGAAGGTTCCTCCTTTACTACAGAAGAAGCTCCTCTTGCTACCGGGAAGTGGCAAAATAAATTTGTTATAAGCAACTCATCAACCCATTTTAATCATTTATTTTCATTTTATTAAGATAGCTAATTCCCATTTCTCAGGGATCAGGTACATCTATGTGATCACTGCCTCACCACCCCCAGCTCCTTCAAAAATTCTTAAATTGGTGGCCAGCCACTTGCCCAGGATGGTAGAAGATGATGGCAGCTTCTTTTGCCAATTACTGTTTTAGAGTTAGGCAGAGACAACTTGGTGGGAAGAGGGACCAAAGCCCCAAGCACTTGGGGAAGGAAGGGAGAAGGAGCGCAACGTCACCTGGTCTTGGTGGCAAGAATGAGGACTGGAGGGCAGAACCACCAGGGACTGGGAATGCAGTGGCATAGGTACGCCGGACACCAAAAATAAAAGGATGTCTGCTCAAAAGTTGGGTGTTCAGTTTGAATTTGTGCTTGAGGGCCCACATGACTATTGTTATGCCCCTGATTACAATTTTTTAAACTTGGCACTACCCTGCTTTAGTTTTAATCACAATGTTCAGCACTGTTTGCAAACATGAAGCATGTACCTTTTCTGTCTTTCTAGGTGCAAGAATGTCATTGTGACCAGGGGTCACTTTGGGCTGCCTCTGTCACCTATAGCTGTAGAAATGGGTTACTACATCAGGAGTGTGTTTAGTTGGGCCTTAAAAGCTGGAATATTTGATGTGGGATTTTTTTACTGTTTGGGAAACTGATGCAGCCCATTTAATTGGGTTTAAAAATGTGGTGGTTTTGTTAACATCCTTCCTCCTGGTAATATTCATCTGGAAGTAACCAGCAGACTTTTAAGATTTTCACATTAACCCCAAGAATTTCTTTATGCTTCCTGAAGTAGGGTTTCCTCCAGAAAAGGGCTTAGGACCTGACTGAAGGTGGGAGTGGTGAATTGAGGTCCCTGCGATTGGACCATACAGGTGGAGCTTTGACTTCCCAAACATTTTCCCCTGAGGGTATGTCTACACTGCACTTAGGCACCTGTGGCTGGCCCAGGTCAGCTAACTTGGGGTTCGGTACTCAGGCTAAGGAGCTGTTTAATTGTAGCATAAACATTTGGGCTCAGTATCTAAACTGCAATTAATCCGCCCCTTAGCCTGAGCCTCCTGGCTATGTCTACACTTGGAAGTTTAAGTTGACTTTATCTAAGTCGACTTTATCTAAGCTGACTTAACTAAGTCAACTTAGTTAAGTCCACTTAGTGAGTCTACACTTAAATTTTAAGTCGACTTTGGGGGGAACTTACAAAATCGACCTAGAGCGTCCACACTGGATGCCTAGGTTGACTTCTAGGGGCCAGGGGGACCTAGGGTAGGTCCATGGGGGCAGGAGGGCACCCCTTGCCCAGTGCCAGGGGGCTCAGCCTTTGTCCCATTGTACATAGATACAATGGGGCAAAGGGGGACAGGGACCCTGGCAGGGCATAGGGGCAGGGTGGGCAGGGCTCTGCCCTGCCCTGTGGGGGGGGGCATGCCAAGCTCCCCTTGTGCCTCCCCGGTAGGGAGGGCATTGGTGCAGTCTTGGGGTAGCCCTAAGTCGACTTAGTGCTACCCCACGTCTACACTGGCTTAATTCGACTTTAAAAAGTCGAATTTGTCCGCAGTGGGTAAAGGATGGGAGAAGGAAGCCTCCTGGAAACTTAAAGTGGTGGCCAAAAATAATAAACTTTATTAGTCCCCTCTTTGGGACGCAAAGGGTTAACAGTGGGGCTGCTTGCTGGACTAAACTCAGAAGTCAGCTTCACAGATAACAAGATAGCCCCAGGTGATTACTCACAGTTTAGCATTTCATGAGTTACACAGAAATAAACCTTTAGAATAAACCCTGCTCTTGGACTCTTTTGATAATTCAGAGATAAAGTATAACAAGACAGAGTTCAATACATAAACAATAAACATAACAATAATCCCCAAACCTACACCAATTGTAATACCTAAGGTTAAAACTGAGGTAGAAGAATTATTCACATTCAATCATGAGAAGTAAACGTGTGTGTGGGGGGAATTCGGGTTCACATACATACCATGACTATCAGGCAGGTGATTAACAACAGCATAACGTCTCAAGGCGGAGGTTGAAATCGACTCGGGCTGGCACTCTTGGGGGAACTCCTACTGCAGGGTGATCAGGCCTAGCAGTTAACTCGAGGAGACTCTCCCTGCTCCATGCGGCATGGAAGCTTTTATTGCCCAGGCCACGGCTTCCTGCCGAGGGCTGTGATTGGCCAGATTTCGCTGCAGCAGGAATTTTGGGGCGAGGGTCTGCCCGGTTCCTCCTGTCCTTATTTGTGCAAAGGAATTTTCACCAGCTCTCTAGGTTCCGGGTCAGAGCCTTCTACACCCCTGGGGGGGGGGGGGGGGCAGAGCAGCCATGATTGACTTGCCCTCCAGCACATGGGCGAGGGGGATGACCCACCCCTTTGGGAGCTGGCTGAGAGCGAATCAGGGTCCGAATAAAGCATGTTGATAGTCACAAGCCTAGCAGCCAGGAGTTCTCTATGTGCAATAAAGCATGTTGATAGTCACAAGCCTAGCAGCCATGAGTTCTTTACATGACCTGGGGGGCAGTATCTGGTATGTGACCTCGGAAGAGTATCTGATAAACAGTTTCTGTACGTGACCTGAGGAGAAACAGTTTCTATGTCTTTATATCACAAGGGAGGTGGCGGCCAGTTTATGGGGTGCTCATAACAGCACCTTAACAGAATTAAGCCTAAAGTCGAATTAATTCTAGGTTTAATAAAGTCGACTTAATTTTCATTAAGTCGACTTTATTTTCCTTAAGTTGACTTAAGCAAGTTGCTTAAGTCGACTTAAGAAAACTGTAGTATAGACGCAGGGTAAATTAAGTCGACTTAAGCAAGCTAAATCGACTTAATTTACAAGTGTAGACGCAGCCCCTGAGCCCCAGGCAGCTGACCCAGACAACCAAAGGTTTTTAATTGCAGTGTAGACATATCCTAAGGCTATGTCTACACTTACTAAAGTTAGTTCGAATTAGTTAATTCGAACTAACCAATTCAAACTCATTTTAGTTAGTTCGAATTAACTTAATTTGAACTAGCAAAATTTAGTTCGAACTAAGCAAGTGGCATTCATGGCACTTGCTTAGTTCGAATTAACGAATTGCATTGAGTTCAGTGGGCTGGTTATTTCGAACTAAGCAATTAGTTCGAACTAACATGGCCACATTGATTAATTTGAACTAATTAGTTCAAATTAACCGTTAGTTCGAATAGCATATTTGAATTTCTTAGTTCGAATTAAGGAAGCCCTTAATTCGAACTAATGAAAGCCTAGTGTAGCCATGGCTTAAGTTAGTTCGAATTAAGCTTCCTTAATTCGAACTAATTTGCCAGTGTAGACATAGCATAAGAGTCTATCACAAAGAGAAGCTGGAGGGAAGGGTCTTCTTCTGTTCCTTATAGGATCCACCCTTAGGATAGGTGAGTTTTTATAGGCATCTGCCTGAGAATGTCTCAGTAAGGTCCGTTTCAACTGATGCTGGGAGAATGGAGAGGATGTTTCTTAGATGATGCCTCACTGGTCTGGGATCTCAGAATTTCCTACCAATTAAACAACTTGTCATGCTTTGTGAGTTTTTCAGTATTGACCATGTGCTTGATTTTTTAACTTCTGTGTTTCTATGTGTTTCCATCAGTAGATTATCCTTCCCTTTCTAACTGTGGGTGGCCATTGGATTTCTTTCTAATACACACGGTCTTCATTGTCAGACAGACATTATTACTAATGAGCACATTGGAGCTCAGACATTATTCTCTAGGTGATTTCAATTAAACAGGCAATTCTAAATAGAGTTTGTTGAAAACAGACTCTTCCAAAAAGGGTTATAAATGTTGGGATTTTGACACCATCTTTGTGCAGAGGTAGCCAAAACCCAGTGAAGAGAAAACACAAGCTTCAGCTAATTTAGAAACAATATTAATCTAATATGGGAAGCATAAATCTTTCTCATTTCACTGCCTCATTCAACAGTTTAAGGGCTGATCAAGTTCTTATTCTTCTATTCTTTTTGCCTCTAGGGCCACTGGCATACACCCCAATTCACTGGCTCACTAATTTCCTTTATGAAGTCTATATTTCTTCTTCTGATTAATGTTTGCTTTCACTTTTCAAAGCATTTGAAAAAGAAACACTATGTGGTGTATCTAATCTATGGGAAGTAGACTGAGCTATAGAAAGAATATCTTTCATTTCAGCTTAAATTAGCTAAAATTTAAGACCAGTGTTCTTGGATATCTTGATTTACTTCCTCTACAGGGTTTAGAAGGGCCATTTTACAGACCGTATCTTAAAAAGGAAATTGTTATTTGTTACTAAAAAGTAAATAGATTAAAAATAAAAAAGTAATTTCAATTGTGGGGTGTATACATTTGGTATCACAGACTCCAGCTATATCTGCTGTGTTATGCACTGGAATAATTTCTGGATAACTTGTAATGATGTCTCCATCTCTACTGATCTTAAATTTCATTCTTCTGACATATAGCTATACCGCTACATGCCAGAATGTTACTGTTCTCTTCACAAACAATCAGTCCTAAAATCTATGCTCCTAATTCCTGTTCTGTGCCTCCAGCCACTATTTACTTTACTATTTTAATGCAGTGGGTCACCTCCGTGTGTTCCAGTTAGTTGCATTTTCTGTATCTTTGTTTCATGCTGAGCAATAATCCCTTGATTGTGTTTGTGTTTGTATTTGCAGTGAGTGCATGTTACGTCTGTTCCTGTGCCAGATCCTTCCTTTCTGCTACTTTTCTGGAGCATATTACATTCCTTTCCTTAGTCTTGTATACACTGAAATTGACCAATAAGCAAATCATCCATTTTATTTAGTAGTTCCCTGATCTGCATTTTGATTTTTAAATGCTCCCATTTAAGTCAGCAACAAAACTACAATGGAGTTCAATGAGATCATGATCAATCTGTTAATGAGTTTAGAGTGTCAGGCTATTTTATTTGCATTTTTTCAGTGTCATCGGTAATGTTAGTGATTTTCTTTGTCATAAAGTCCTGATTAAAAATGGATATCAGAAGGATTCTTCTTTGTCTGCCCAAGGTTGTTATGTTTGGCCAATTTATACAACTTTCTAATCATCATCATCATTAACATTAACATTTCTACATCGCCTTCCATCTGAAGACCTCTATGCACTTTGTAAAGCTTAATGAATAAAACCTTATAACAACCAGATGAGTTGGGTATTATTACCTCCACACAAGCAGCGTGTCTAGACTAGATTTTGTGATCCTGTTGCAACTCAAATTAACTGATTAACTCGAGTTGTGGTTCCATCATAACTTAAGTTAATTAATTGCCAATAGTTAAGTTTACCCATTGTAAATGCTTTGTAAAAGACAGCACACAGATGTTTCTTCTTTGACACAAACTTTTATGGAGTGTCCAGATTAGTATTTACAAAGGTGTTCTGGTTAATTGGCAAATTTAAGTTACAGCTGGACCACAGACCTAGACTACACAGACCCAAAGAGGTTAAAGGACTTGCTCAAAGTGTCACAGCAGGTTTATGGTAGGGTCAGGAGTAAAGTCCAGCTCTTCAGACTCCCAGCTGTGTGTGTTAATAACTGGGCCAACCTTTCTCTGTATCAAATACCTCCATGGATTCTCTGACGCATTTGCTTTTCAGCATGAAGTACTCATCAGATTTCTTTACCCCAATAACGTAATTATTTACTCTCTTTCTCCTACGTAAAAAGAACTTAAATAAGTGCTTGGGCGCTTTCATCATATCTTATGGGAGAGTTAATTTCTATTTTCCTTATCCTGACTGGTGGAAATGTGAAACCAGCTGAAATGCTACTTCAGTTCAGGTAACAGTAATAGATGATTGAACATTAAGGGGTAGAGCTAGGCAAAGAGTGGAAAGATGTAGTTGTGAACATATTTACCTAATCTAATTTAAAATTAAAATTGTATCTATTTTTCAGTTTGCTTTACTGTGGTTACTTAAAACTAATTTTTTTAATTCATACATTTTTGGGGCACATGTGAATTTTATTCATGTGAATTTGGTTATTTGTGCACGAATAAATATATTTGTGCAAGTAGTGCTCACTAGGCTATCCATTTAGGAACAAAGGATGGGATCCACAAAGTTACTAAAGGTCCTAAACCCCAGTCATAGGCACCTAAGTCTTGACATGAGGTACCTAAGTCCCAGTTTTAGGCTCCACTGTAATTCAGAGAACTCCCCCATCCACAGACAATGTAAGTGCTTAAACTTACTCGGCATCTAAGTTTCAAGATAAAAGTTCCCTCGGTGCCTATATTTCTGCTTCCGGGCACATGCACTACTGATTCCTCCTAGCCACTCAGTCACCTATTTCCCTAAGCATCAGAATGCTTGACAAACGGAGGGAAGACAGGCATTTGGGACCTAAATGGCATGTAGGGCTCAACCTGATAGGTGTGGTTGGAAAATTCCTATCAGGTGAGGTTCCATGTAAAATCTAACTGGAGGAGGAGATGGTTATGATGGCTAGAGTGGAAGATCCAGATGTGTGGTAAGACTAGGGCTCTGTTGACATAGGAAGGTTTCTAGGCAGTTTGTCATAATAAGTGGATGCCTTAAGGTGATATGATATGGTTGTTGAATTTGACTACCCAGATACACTGGGGTTTGAGCCCTAACTCTTGGCAGCTTTCTAAGAACATGTATGTGTACATTGTTTGTTCTTTGCCTACATTCATTCAGGGTTCCTTTTGGAAAATTTGTCTGAGAACAAAATTTGTCTTTTAAAAGTGAGATTTTAAAGTGCTCCAAAATCCATGTGCAGATTCTGATTTTGTTACCAAGGAAATTAATAGTAATAAAATAAAAGGAAGATGAAAGACTTGATTCAGCAGTTAAGGTAATACAATCATGATTCATACTTTTAACTGTTTCCTGAGCAATGGAACTGAGAGTGACTAAATAAAAGCAGAGTTAAGGTTGCCCAGTGGTGTCTCATGCTTGTCTAGAATATCAACTTCAGCTGAACTCAACCAGGAGATACAGAGTTAAGGAACATGCCATGCTCACGATATAGCTTTAGCTCTGCTCTCTTTGTCTATGTCTACACTTGTTAATTTAGGTCGACTTTAGCTAAGTTGACTTAAAGTTGACTTTAAGTCGACTTTCTTAAGTCGACTTAGCATGTCCACACCTAAATTTTAAGTCGACTTGGGGGGGGAACTTATAAAGTCGACCTAGAGCATCCACACTGGACGCCTAGGTTGACTTGTAGGGGCTAGGTGGACCTGGGAGAGGTTCACGGTGGTGGTGGGGCGCCCCTTGCCAAGTGCCAGGGGGCTCACTCTTTGCCCCATTGTACCTGGGTACAGTGGGGCAAAGAGGGACAGGGACCCTGGCAGGGCATAGGGGCAGGGTGGGCAGGGCTCTGCCCTGATCTGTGGGGGGGGATGCCAGGCTCCCCCTGTGCCACCCCCTCTGGCAGGAAGGGCAGTGGGGGAGTCCTTGAGAGCCCTAAGTTGACTTAGAGTCGACTTAGGGCTACTCTGCATCCACACTGGCTTAAGTCGACTTTAGAAAGTCGACTTAAGCCTAAAGTCAACTTTAAGCGAGGTTTAACAAAGTCGACTTAATTTTCCTTAAGTTGACTTAAGGAAAGTGTAGTGTAGATGCAGAGTAAATTAAGTCGACTTAAGCAAGCTTAAGTCGACTTAATTTACAAGTGTAGACGCACCCTTTGAGTGATGCTCTAAGATACTGATAACACATGTACTAGCACTCTATTCTTGCAACAGAAGCCTCAGAGTAAAGAGTGCATGAGCCCTGTAGCATTAATCTTAACATCTACTCTTTCCTAAAGACAACTTGGGTTTAGGGCCAGTGTAGGGAACAGGAACTACCTGAACCACACAAACCACCTCCCCCTTGCCAAAATGATTTCTTCTAAGTCATTGTCCTCTCATATTCATCACTCAACTGCAGAGACCAGTCCCTAAGACAAGAAGGCTACTGTGCTATCTTATCTCAGTGCTGAAATAAGCCATATTTGAATCTTCATGGTTTTCAGACTTATGTTCTCATATAACAGGGATGGCTCATCCAACCTACTCTAACTAATCCCTTCACTACCTAACACAGGGAATGCAGCTGGAACATGCTGGAATTCAAATCTGTGAAAGACAACACAACATACTCAACAGTGCCTTCTCATAGTATTCGTGTCTACTTATTATAACATGAAGCTTACTGAACCATTCTCACTCTCTATTGCCAGCTCCAGTGGATAGAGATAAGTTTGTGATGAAGGGGTGGCATGCATCTTAGTGTACTTGCTGGTTTTCAGAGGTTTAAATTGGAGTTCCCTTAACTTTTTATTTCCTGGTTTAATTAATATTTTTAGAGATACAGATCCACAAATATGAGCTTTATAATGCTATGTAATTTCCTGATAAATGACATGTTAGAGAGCACATTTTGTAGTCGGTAGATGAAGGGACTAGAAGCCATGACATCTTGTTCTAGCTGTCTCTTCTTTTCCACCAATTTGTTTTAGGACCTTGGACAAGCCATGTAACTTCTTTGTGGGTATAGAGGGTATACAGATACTTGCCTACATTACAGAGGTGTAATGAAGCTTATTTAATATTTGTAGGTAACTTTGAGAACATTTGTGAAAGCGGTAGCTGGAGAGAGTGTGCGGATTTGGGAAAGTTAAAAACCTAGGAGATGTGTTAGGAAAGTTGCTAGCTTAGTGAGAGCAGTTCATGGGTTAATATATTTATATGTATTACTGTGTACCACAATACACTCTAGTGAGGGCAAGCACAGTACCCAACAGTAGCCTCCTGGATAATTTGTTATTTTGCATAGGCACTGTGGCACTCCAATGCTATCTGTGAGTCATGACAACCAAGCTTTCGGATAGAAAATTATATGTGCAGAGGCAGGCCCGGTTCTAGGGCTGGGTGAGCAGGAAAATTGTGATTGCGCGCTTCTTAAAATCCCACTCTGTCTGGCTGACTTTTATTTTTTTGACCCATTGGTGATAATGATGTGTATGGTGCTGAATATGTTTTCCACCCTCACTAGCAAAATGGCTCAGGCCAGTCCTGTGATATGACAACTTTTATTTCAGAATCAGCAGCTGAAAGCCATTGCTGTTGTATGGGTGTGGCAGGAGGGCCAAAGGAGCCATCATCTGCGCACAGTATCTGATTCATTTTCCCTTAATTTTCTCCTTCTTTTACCCTCTCTATGGCCAGTGAGGGTACCTTTCTTTCTCAGCATTGTGTGTGTGTGGTTGAAATGCTGAATAACACCACCATCATGTACCAAAGCGCTTGGGAACCATTTTTCACTTGTGCTCAATCCCATACTGGCTTGGAATCAGATTTTGCTAGTACAGGTGGCACGCCTTCCCATCAGTATGCCTGTGTACTATTTTGCCGAACATCGTGCCAGGAAATATATCACAAAACACCACAGCAGTAAGCATGCTAACACAACACAAAGCAGTATGTATTAGTGAACAGGCTATCACATGGAGCAGCAGTGAAGCCCCATAGATAAGTATTTTGGGGGTCTTGTTCCTATGTGCTGTGTTGTAACTGTTGTTTGTACATGTTCCACAGAGTCTGGGCACAGGGCTGCCCCTGGCTGGAGGCACAAACATCTCTTTGTTACCCCACACAGCTGTTACTCCCGCCTTCTCTGATTAACTGTCACATTCCAACTGCCACAGAACCTTTGGACTCTAACATTCCATCTAATTCTTACAAGGCCCAATGATGACTGAACCTGGTTATGTTCTGAAAAAAAAAACCTCTCAGCCATGTGTGTAGTTGTAGCTGTTTCCATCACTTCACACTGAAAGATTTGTGTGGATGGGTATGTGCTGCTGTGAGCAGTTATGTGTGTTTCAGGTTGCTTGCATTGTTATGTGGGTGGCTTGGGGCCAGGTAATCAATGAATGAATCAATCATCCCTCAGAGAACGAATGGAATTGCTGCATGCAAATTAGCTATAGAGTAAGGGTTGGGATTGATTGAGTTACTTCTGATATCACAGTGGTCTATGACTCTTGGGCTATGTCTACACTGGGTAATTTAAGTCGACTTTAACTAAGTCAACTTAGTGTGTCCACACTGAAAATTAAAGTCGACTTAAAGGGGAACTTACAAAGTCGACCTACAGCGTCCACACTGGACTCTCTAGGTCAACTTTGTGGGGCTAGGGGGACCTAGGGCAGGTCCACGGGGGCAGGGGGGCACCCCTTGTCCAATGGCAGGGGCTCAGCCTTTGGTACAATGGGGCAAAGGGGAACAGGGACCCTGGCAGGGCATAGGGGCAGGATGGGCAGGGCTTTGCCCTGCCAGGTGGGGGGGCATGCAAAGCTACCCCTGTGCCCCCCCTGGCAGGGAGGGCATTGGTGTAGCCCTAAGTCGACTTAGGGCTACCCCACGTCTACACTGGCTTAAGTCGACTCTAGGAAGCTGACTTAAGCCTTAGGTCTACTAAGAAGGTGGTTTTATAAAGTTGACTTAATTTTAATTAAGTTGACTTTATTTTCCTTAAGTCGACTTAAGCAGCTTGCTTAAGTCAGCTTAAGGAAAGTGTAGTGTAGACACAGGGTAAATTAAGTTGACTTAAGCAAGCTTAAGTCAACTTAATTTACCAGTGTAGACGCAGCCTTGGTCTGGCATGGATACATGTCTTATGGTAGCTGTACACTGTATGGGTATAATTTGTAAAGTCAGAATGGCTGAACTCTTAAAAACTGGACAATAAAAGACCATCAAACTCAAGGATGAGTCAGTCTGGTGATATTCTAATAAAAAAGAGCCCTCAACCATACTATACAGACATTCTAAGCTTCTGAGTGACACCATAAAGTGACAATACTGGAATCTTTTTTTGTAGATTCCCTTGTTTTTAGTCTTTATGATGCACATTAATCTCAAATCTAGTACAGTTGTTTGTGCATTAGTTCCATTTAAAAAATAAACAAAAATTGAAAATTTGGCAAGGAAATGGGTGTGTGGTGGAGCAGTACATTTCAGTATTCCGTGAAAAATAATTTTTGGTTTGGATGAGTTAAGAGAGTTTGAAAATCATAATTTGAGCAAGCATAGAGGTCTTTTAAAGAACATTAGTACTTTTTTCATCTTCCAACCATTTAAAGAAAAGAGCTTCCTTGTGTATGTATACACAACTAGTTTAGTATCACAGTAAGAATAAAGGAAACTCTGCATCCTTCACTTCACATTTAAGCATGAACTCAGTGAAGGAGGAAGGGCTCCAAGGATCCCTGACCCCCTTCACATAAAAGTTTCTGTGCTAAATGGTGTAAACTGATGCTACTGGCAATTTTAAAAGTGTAGATTCTCAGATGGTATGTATCATTTATATCAGTTAGGATCTGGACCGCATATGCAAGTTGCATGAAATTTTCAAGGTAGTGGTAGCTCACCTAGTTTCCATAGAATTAGTAGAAGTATTCTTTTATTTTTAATATTTTCTCCAGACAAAAAATAATCCAAGAAATGAATTAAAAATAAAATTAAAAACAAGGTAGAGGAAATCACTGAGGTCACAAAGAGGAGCACTCACAAGTGAGGAAATGCTAAACTTACATTGTTTGCACAAATGCTTGCACAACCTTAACTTTGCTACCTTCTCTGACTGAATTATGATACAAGCCTAATTCATTAGGTCTGGCCAATCTCTGCTCAACACAGAACCTTGGGGAAGGAGGGCAAAGGTGGTTGTATGCAACATTTATTCCTCACTCTCTGTTCCTGGAAGTATCAAAGAATCAATGTAGTCCCTGGTGAAAATTAGAGCAACCTCACGTCTTCTCTTATTTGCTCCCAGCTGCAACTAATCCCAAAGGGTGCATCTATACTTGTAAATTAAGTCGATTTAAGCGTACTTAAATCGACTTAATTTACTCTGCATCTACACTACAATTTCCTTAAGTCGACTTAAGCTGCTGCGTAAGTCTCCTTAAGGAAATTTTAAGTCGACTTTATTAAACCTACTTTAAAGTCGACTTTACTGGCTAAATTGACTTTATTAAGTTGACTTAACCAGTGTAGATGCGGATTAGCCCTAAGTCGATTTTAAATTGACTTAAAGGGCCCCCAGGACTCCCCCACTGACCTCTCTGCCAGGGTGGTTAGCACAGCCAGAGCCTGGCATGCCCACCCACAGGGCAGGACACAGCCCTGCCCACCCTACTCCTATGCCCTGCCACTGTCCCTGTCCTGCTCAGCCCCCATTGTATCGTGGTACAATGGGGCAAATGCTGAACCCCCTGGCACTTTGAAAGGGGTGCCCCCCCTGCCACCATGGACCAGTCCCAGGTCCACCTAGCCCCTACAAATCGACTTAGTTATCCAGTCTGGACGCTCTAAGTCGATTTGGCAAGGTCCATTTTAAGTCGACTTCATTTTATAGTGTAGAGATGCTAAGTTAACTTAACAAAGTCGACTTAAAGTGGGGTGGGTTCAGAGTTATTACAGAGAATAGTTTCTTGGGTAACTGGTTGTTGAGACTTGCCCACATGCTCAGGGTTTAACTGATTGCCATATTTGGGGGCGGGAAGGAATTTTCCCCCAGAGCTGATTGGCCTGGGTTCTGGGGTTTTTTTTTTGCCTTCCTCTGTAGCACAGGGCATGGCTCACCTACTAGTGAATTCTCTGTATCTTAAAATCCTTAAATCATGATTTAAGGAGGTAAATAACTCAGTCATAGGCCGGTGGCCTATTGCTGGAGTGGGTGGGTGAGGTCTTGAGGCCTGCATTTTGCAGGAGGTCAGACTAGATGATTGTACTGGTCCCTTCTGACCCTAAAGTCTATGGCTGCGTCTACACTGGTAAATTAAGTCAACTTAAGCTTGCTGAGCTAAGCCTGAGTGGTCCCGGCGAGAAGGGAGCCCCGAGGTCCCTTCTTGCCGGGATCCCGGCTCCAGCTGGCAGCTGGAGCGCGGGACTCCGGTTCTCCTGGCCCGGACCACTCGGGTCTGGGGAAGTTGTCCCCGGGACCCAAGTGGTCCAGGATAGGAAGGTTCCCTTCTGCCCAGGATGTGGGAAGTCCCGAGCAGAAGGGAGCTGAGTGGTCCAGGGCAGAAGGAAGGTCCTCGCTCCCTTCTCCCCTGGACCGCTCAGGGGCTTGCTGCCTGGACCAAACAAGTCGACTTAGAGAGTCCAGTGTGGACTCTCTAAGTCGACTTAGTAAGGCCTCCTTTAAGTTGACTTAGGAGTCCAGTGTGGACTCTCTAAGTCGACTTAATAAGGTCGACTTAAAGTCGACTTATTAAAGTCGACTTTTTTAAGTTGACCTTAATTCCCCAGTGTAGACATAGCCTATGAGTCTAAGTCGACTTAGCAAAGTCGACTTATTTGGCCAAATGTAGACATAGCCAAAGAGTTGTTCTGGCAGTCCAAAGAGGGCAGCACTGTTCTTGCTATGACTTCTTTCCCCAACCATGCTCTTGATATGCCCTACACTGGGGAATTCAAGGGTGGGTGAGGTAGGCTGGCTGTACAGGCTCCATGTCATTGGGAGATTTTGTTTGCAAGAGGAGTCTTCGGCTGGCTACATAAGACAGCTTTAAGTATGCTTTGTGTTTGTGAAGCAGATTCCAAAGGGGCTACTCACATGAGTAAGGTTAGGCATGTGTATAAGCATTGGCAGAACTGGGTTTCTACGTCTCACATCGTCTGGGTTAGTTGATTTGTCTCTGTTTAAATTCCCATGTATTTTTTTTACGTACTCTTTATCAACAGCTAATTTGATAGCTTTCCTAATTTTGTAATTATTCAAACTACTTTTTTGTTGCTTAAAGAAATATTTTAAAGAGTTTAGTATCTCAGCCATTTTTGAGTCATTAATGTTCTCATTTATTATTAGGAGTATTTTATCTCTAATATTTTCCCCATGAAATATTTATTAAAGCCCTCTTTGTTCCTTTAATTCTTTTGGCTAGCATCACTTTTGCTGTCTTTTACCATCTGTTTAGGCTGGATTGCTTCTCCTCTTTTCTATTGACAGTATAGTGGCTTTCTTCACCCTCAGATCTTAAAGTAGTCTCTTTCCTTGTTATTTGTATTTTTCTTTTTCAGGGGAATTGTAATCTGTTGTAGCTTAATTATAATGTCTTCTTGGATTCCCCATGATCCTTTTCCATTCGTGGGTTTGAATATTCATTCTATCAGACTTTATGTGGTACGGGACAGATTCTGTAACCCTTATTAACACAAGTAGTTTATATTCAAATAGTTAGTTCCATTGGACAATTGAGTCTGCACTCATGAGTAAAGATTTCAGGACGGTGGGTCCAGATTTAATAACTCCCTCAAATTTATTTCTCTGAAATATATTACTCTTACACACATTTTGTGGTCATATTCTTTTCTATGCTGAATTCAAATATCTTGTGGTGAATAGTTCCAAACTTCTCTATTATTATTACATTGTCAATCATTTTCTCTCTGTTGTTAAGATATAGATGCAAGATAGATTCTGCATAGTTTGAGTCAAATGATAATTCTTTCATAGAGTGGCAGTTAGCTGATGAGCCTCCAAAGTCCATACTGTTGAGTTGCATTTATAATTTACTCCAAAACAATGACAGAACCTTGGAAATGAAAAGTTAACAGTGTTATACTGTCTTTAACTCAGGAAAAGAAGAAGCCATGGCATGAGTTAAGGAAAGAATTGAATATTGACTGTCAGTTTGAATTTTACTGAATTTTGTCATTTTAAAGTCAAAGCATATAAAAATCAAATTACATGGTGTTTTATTTAAGAGAATGCATCTTTTATTGAAGATAATCTGCTTATTATTCATCCAAGAGCCCAGAGTATCTCAAAAAATACTTAATGAGCCATTTTTTTTGCAGGCAGAAAGACAGTCTGACCCATCCAGTGTATATTTTAAAATGCTCTCTTTTACAGTTGATGTGGAAGGGGAGAGGTGAGTAAAAAAAAAAAAAATAATTTTTTTTTTTCCGTTTGTACAGGATTTAATATTAGAAGTCCTAATAAAGCCTATTTGATACTGAATTGCTTGTATAGTTCAGCAGGCATTACTGCAAAATATTTTGGTGTTATAGACAGTAGAATAAATATTGCAAAACATACAACACAATGTGAGATGAGAGGTAATCAATATCTACAGCCTCTGTGAGTTTAAAAGGAATCCTATTAATTGAGTAAGTTTGAGACATGGCAGATTGTTTCAATATGTTGAAAATCTTGTATGAGTTCTTGGGTATGAAGGTACTTTTCAGCACAGAGAACAAATACCATTACTTTCCCCTTTTATATGCCCAGTGGTGGATATAATTTAGGAATTTTCCAGAGAGTTTTAGAAGATAATAAAGCCAAATTGGAGACAATTTTAATTAAACAACTCTGAAGTATTCTAGTGAAAACCAGCCAGTATTCTGGTCAAACTATTTAAATCTGCTCTCATTTGTGATTTTTAGGTCTTTACAAGACACTGAAGTATCAAGCTTGACCGTTTTCATTTGGTGCCCAATTGCATATGTTCTGAAGTCTTTCCTGTGCATGTAAGCTCATCCAGAACTGCATGGAATAGAAACAAGATTTTGTGAACATTTAGATATGAAAGTCTAACAAAATCTGATTGCATATGGACCCCCAATTTCAATCAGTTTAAATAACTAAAGTAGTGTCATTTTTAATTGGAGTGACTATTTTGTTAAATGTCTTTCATTGGAAGTAATTACCTTGCCACCATGCTAACTATCAGAGATTCAGTTGATTATTTGCATGTGAGGGAGGTGGCTTGCTTGATGTAAATTTTTTTTGCTCACCTGCTAGAGCTAATACTTGTAATCTACAAGGGATTCAGTCCAAGTCATCTAAGCCACTGTGGTATGCTGGGGATGTATATAATTACTGTTGCACTGTTCAACAGTTGCACATATTAATAATTACTTGTCTCTGGCCACTGGTTAGCAAACCAAACAACATATTTATTCTGTTTCTAAAAAAAGAACACAAAGTCTTCATCAGTTTCCTCATACCTAGTTCTATTTTCCATTTTATCTAATTTATTTAATATCTGGTTGAGACTGGAACATGGTGTGAAATATTCACACCCTTGTGCAATGTTGTTAAGATGATCTAAGCTCGGCATAGACAGCATTGGGTTGATGCAAGATTTATTCCAATCTACCACCTCTTGGGGAGGGGGATTAACTATAGCAACCCAAGAACCTCTCCGCACAGAGGTGGAGTAACAGTTGGCACCCCTCTATAGGTTCACATGCTCTACACTTTAAATAATTTTGGAACCTGAAACTGGTGCATAATATTTATTAGGCAAAGTATCTCACTGGGATCAGTTTACATTGGTTCCACATGATCTTAATCAGCTGGTGGTTCATTTTTAGGTTATATTTAAGTTGTTGTTGGTCTATAAAAACTTCCTTGAGCTATCATATCTCTCCCAGTTTTGATATTACTGAAATTGCAATTAGTGGAGACATTTGAACTGAAGTCCCTTCAGCAAGGAGGCTGTTAGCAAGATGTTCTTCATCAGGGTCCAGTGACTTTGGAATTTAGTCCTCACACCTGGTCTTTAATATTGTAAAAGGCAGTTCATTTAGGTTAAATTGCAAGGCCCATCTATTTTCTTTTGGGAAGGGGCGAGCGGTTGGAAGGATGAGGTATTTTCAGGGTGTGGATTTTTTTTTTTTTAAATATAGGCTATGGTTAAACTGCTGGATTTCTTATTTTTATTGTATGGTTTGTGATTTTAAATGTGTTAAAGAACCCAAAGATTGGGTTAGTGCTTTTTTATGTATTGAAGTAGCAATATTAGAAATAGATAGTAAGCAGTGTTAGCTTTGTTTCTAAATCACTCTGTTGGGATGAGATACATTAACAATGTTTTATGAGGACCAGTTATTTGCTAAATAATTTTTTTAAATCGCAGCATCTGTTATAAGAAAAAATATGTAAAGCTCAAATGGACATGTTTTGCCTTATCTATGTAAAACATTAGTGTCAACTCCTATGCCTTTAGAAGGGCAGGTCTGTTCTGCTTTCTTTATGATCCTCTAACCTGGAGAGCATATGAAACAACATTACCTGTGGACAGGAGTTGCTATGGTGTAACCACTGATGCTGGCAATACAAGGGAATCATTCAGTTTTATGTGCAATTCAGATGCTGCTGCTAATGAATCTTTAACCTGATGTAGTACATCTTTTGATTCAGTCTCAGAAGTTTTAAGGAGTGAGAGATTCTTCTCATGAAATCAACTACTGAACTCAGTATGTTGCTAGTGTAGACAAAGAAATGGGACAAACTAATAATAATTTGCAGTGGAATCTTTTAATAAGATATAGGGCCCATTGTGTAACCTTCACTAATGTCAGTGAACACTTACTTTCAGTGATTTTACTGGAATTATTTGCATAAGCGTTCACCAATCATCACCATCATGTTAATAGCTAGTTTCTCCTGTAGGCAAATATTTTGATTAGCTAAAACAGCTACTTCACCCACCACTTGCATTGTGCATAAATTTCTGTTTCATCAGAGTGCAGATTTCTAAAACACATTAATAACTGTAGGTATTTATTGCCACATCACAATAAAGGCAAAACATGTAATTTAGCCATTTAATGTACATCAACAAGCAATGAGGCCATAAATCCCGAACAGGGAGAAATGAAATGTCTTTTTTGTGTAAAGAATGAAATTGATTTGTAATGTAAAGTGAACATTCTGAACACTGGAACCTTTTGGCTCATGGCTCTAGATCTTGCAAGATAGTATGTTGGAGAAGATAAACCCTCCTTCTCGACCATCCCCACCTGAAGAAGGTGTTAAAAAACTCTTGTGGCCACAATCAACCCAACCTTCTGAACCTGTGTGGCTTGTCAGGCCTGAGGGGTAACTCAACCCATTTGGAGTGTCACTCAGAAAAAAGAACAGCTATAGCTATCAGATCCGAGGCCTGGGTTACGTGTTAAAGGACAGTTTCAGAGCACCATCAGTCTGTGCCCTCTGAGATAAGAAGATAGGCTGGTTTGTTTCTCTTGTTGAAGTCCCCAGGACTAAGTCTTGGCTGTTAGCTGATCAAAATGGTGGGAGCAAATACTTCCTGTGGTGTTCGAAAGACTGCTTCCCTTCTTTTGCATAGGGGAGAGTGTGTCACTTCACAAGCTATGTGTGAGGCGTCCCAGGGTTCTGAGCCACCTTGCAGCCAGAAAGGATTGGGGATAGGCTGGAGAATCACACCATTTCGAGGAAAAGGCAAGTCTATGTGATTGGGCATTCCCTGCTGAGAAAGACAGACAGGCCTATAACTAGAGATGATCCAGAGAACAGAAGGGTGTGTTGCTTGCCTGGAGCCAAGATACATTATGTGGATCTGAGGCTGAAGGGGATCCTAATGGGAGTGGGAAAGAATCCTCTGATTGTCCTTCATGTGGGTACAAATGATATAGCTAGATTCTCATTGGAACGTATCAAAGGAAACTATGCCAGGCTGGGGAGGACTGTCAAGGAACTAGAGGCTCAGGTGATCTTCAGTGGGATTCTGCTTGTCCCTAGAAGAGGACAACATAGATGTGAGAAGATTCTGACGATCAACAGATGGCTCAGGCAGTATGGTTATAAGGAGGGGTTTGGGATGTATGGGCACTGGGAGGTGTTCATGGACAGAAGACTGCTTGGGATGGACTTCACCTGAATAGGGAGGGAAACAGACTTCTAGGAGGGAGGTTAGCTCAATTGATTAAGAGAGCTTTAAACTAGGGAGTCTGGGGAGATGGTTGGGAGATGCCCGAACAATCTCCACGCCTGATATTAGCATTGAGAGGAAGGAAAATGAAATAGGAAAGGACATGAGGAGGGAGCAGTATGGATGTTAGAAAGAAGGGAAGTGCAAATACTGGTCTTATGGGTGATGTTGGCAGTAGTACAACACTGCCAAAATTGGGTAAGGAATGTGAGTGAAGCCAAGCAGCAGAAACTAAAATGTTTGTATACTAATGCGAGAAGCCTAGGTAACAAAATGGAGGAACTGGAACTACTGGTAGAGGAAGTGAAACCAGATATTATAGGGCTAACAGAAACATGGTGGAATAGTAGTCACGACTGGTGTATGGGTATTGAAGGGGATGATATGATGGGACGGCTTAGTTTGTCAATTGTCCATTTTTTACTACTGGTGATAGATATGCCAGTGACCTGGGAAGGGGCATTAGATGGGGTGGCTTCTGAGTTATTACAGAGAATTTTTTCTTGACTGTCTGGTGAGACTTGCCCATATGCTCAGGGTTTAACTGATCACCATATCTGGGGTTGGGAAGGAATTTTCCCTCAGGGCAGATTGGCTTGGGTTCTGGGGATTTTTTTGCCTTCTTCTGTAGCACTGGGCATGGCTCACTTGCTGGTTGATTCTCTGTATTTTAAAGTCTTTAAATCATGATATGAAGACTTTAATAACTCAGTCATAGGTTAGAGGTTCATTGTTGAAGTGGGTGGGTGAGGTTTTGTGGCCTGCATTGTGTGAGAGGTCAGACTAGATGATCATATTGGTCCCTTCTGACCTTGGAGTCTATGGCTGCATCTACACTGGTAAATTAAGTCGACTTAAGCTTGGCTTAAGTTGACTTAATTTGCCCTGTGTCTACACTACACTTTGCTTAAGTCGACTTAAGCAGCTTGCTTAAGTCGACTTAAGCAAAATAAAGTCGACTTAATGAAAATTAAGTCGACTTTATTAAACCACTTTTCTACTCAACCTAAGGCTTAATTCGACTTTTTAAAGTTGAATTAAGCCAGTGTAGCCCTCAGGTAGCCCTAAGTCGACTTAGGGCTACCCCAGGACTACACCAATGCCCTCCCTGCCGGGGGGGGGGCACAGGGGGAGCCTGGCATGCCCCCCAAAGGGCAGGGCATGTGGGCACAGTGTGACACTGTCTGGATTTAGGGAGGCATTTATGATATTGTTTTCTATGGATATCTCATAAATGCTATAATCCAAAAGAACTATGTCATGTTTGGTATCAATAGAAAGGTAGTAATTTGCTGGGAATGATTATATAGTTTATGTCTAGGAATTCTATTTCGATTAGAAGTTAGGAATTTGATGTTATATCCATACTTTAACTTGTGTCATTCTGGAGGAATGCCTTAGACGGGAGAGTGTGAACAACCATCGTCTCCTTAATGTTAAGTAATCTGCCAGGTGATATGGTCCCAGGGAGTAAACTGATGAGCCATTAAGGACACAATGGTTGTATTCTTTATGTCCTTAATGGCTCATCAGGATACTCCCTGGGACCATTCTACCTGGAAAATTCCTAAACATTAAGGAGACAATGATTGTTCATACCCTCCCATCTAAGGCATTCCTCCAGAATGACACAAGTTAAAGTATGGATATAACATCAAATTCCTAACTTCTAATCGAAATAGAATTCCTAGACATAAACTATATAATAATTCCCAGCAAATTACTACCTTTCTATTGATACCAAACATGACATAGTTCCTATGGATTATAGCATTTATGAGATATCCATTGAAAATAATATCATAAATGCTTCCCTAAATCCAGACAGCATCACACACAGGGCTCTGCCCTGCCAGGGTCCCTGTACCCCTTTGCCCCATTGCACACAGGGGTTGCCCCCCCTGCCACCGTGGACCTGCCCAAGGTCCCTCTAGCCCCACAAAGTCGACCTAGAGCATCCAGTGTGGACGCTCTAGGTTGACTTTGTAAGTTCCCCTTTAAGTCGACTTTAATTTTAAGTGTAGACACACTAAGTCGACTTAACTAAGTTAGTTAAAGTCGACTTAAAAGTGCAAGTGTAGACATAGCCAATCTGAGCTTCTGTCTGTACATGAGGATGGGAGCTAAGACTTCCAAAGAAGTCTGAAAGACTGTTTACTTCCTTTGTGAGAGTCAGGGGTCTTTGCTCCTTGTGGACTATGAAAGGTTTTTTCTTTTTCACTCCATTTTATACCCCTCCCCTTTGGACAGGGGAAGAATCATTAAAGGTACAGGGCTATCCCCAAGATTGCACCGAAGGGCTGTTGTGAATCAAGGAATAATGTACAGGGTAATTGAGATGACCTCTTACCCCCGTCCAAGGGAACAACCTTGAAATAGAACCTTTAACATATGGGTATGCACATAATCTGCTAGTGCCTCTAAGGATTAAAATATATTGAGGATTGAGAATCAACTGATATTGTGAACTAACCAACATTGTGCGCACCAGACATTTCAGGTTCCACACCAAACATAGGATCCCCCGCCTTACTTGCATGTTTCACAAATATATTGTTATATTAAAAAACAAACCAACCCTAAATAGTATTGAAATATATGGCATGGATCAGTGAGAGCAAAACTGGCCACAACTTCTCCATGAAACTGTCTCATTGGCATTCCAAAACCAATAAAACTGATTTAAGGGACAAGTCTGAGAAATCCACCTGTTCAAGTAATTCTTAGATACTCGCCCTATATAACTAATACCAAGAAACATATTTCCAGAATCATAAACATGGAGCTGTTGGGTAGGCTAAGAGTATCAAACTCTATGGGGAAAAGTTATCCAAATGGTGAAATCTGTTTCTGTGACCCATAGTCATGTGACTATTTTAACTGAAAGCAAGAGTACTGACTATATATTTGGGCCTTGACAAGACAGTTATTCTTGCATCAATTGAAAACACTTTGTAACTGTATATTCTGTGTCAGGGCCATACCAAACTAGTAGGGAACTTTTATTAGTTCTCTATATTCCAAGACACTAGCCATAATATGTGAGATTTTATAATGTGGGTGTTTGCCCATGTGCAATGTTGTGCAACAGATAGTGTTGTGCAGTATTTATTCTACTATTTGGAATAACAAACTATTTTGCAATGATAGCTGATGAAAATATGAAAATCATTCAATAATGAAAAGCTGATTCTTCAGGGTGGGTATAAATTTGGAGTCTTTGAATTCTCAGTAAGGCTTCTTAAACTTCTTTAAGTAAACACATATGTGGTGATAGATGCAAAGGACAGCCACTCTCGTTATCCTGTCTTCAGTAATTGCTGTGGATAGTATAGTATAGTAACGTTCCAGTATATGTAGATGATAAAGAATAAATCCTATGTTTTAATCCTGAAGATTATTACCCTGAATACTTCATACTCTAGTTCTTATTACTTCAAGGTGTTTTTGAAAGCAGACCTCAGTTTCACTGTGGAAGGTGTGAGTGAAAGAATTTCACCAGAGATTATAAGTATTAGGAACTGTACATGCAAATACTCCTAGCAATAGTTGCATTAGTTGCTCAAGCAGTTTTGATGAACCTATTCAGCAGCTGATATTGCAAAATAGCCATTGCACTACATTATTGACTATGCCTGTCTACTTCAGAAAGAACGCCATCTTGGTGCAGAAAACAATGAACATGGTAGAAAAACAAATAAAGAAACAAGATTGCTGAAATAATATATAACTTTGACCTTTTTTTTTTTTGGCATCCAATAATGTCCTTTGATCTTCTCTGCTTTGAACAAGCTAACATCTGCCAAGAAAGAGCAACTGTTACTGAATCACTGAGGTCCTATTTGTTCCGCCTGAGAGATGACAATGCATTTTTATCTTTCTTCAACAGCATAGAGGCAACCTAGAAGACTTCAAGTAACGGCAATGCCAGGTTTTTGCTAGGCTGCTTGTTGACTTGATGACTGAATGATGTGTTGCTTCTCATCAGCATGTTGTGATTGTTGAAGCACACTCTGGATGATGGTGACAGCCCTTACTATAACTGATGGTACTTGGAAAGCACTTGAAAATAAGGGTTTTTGTGTGTGTGTGTGTGTGTGTGTGTGTGTGTGTGTGTGTGTGTGTGTACTCTTATTTTTCCCATGTTGTTGGGCAAGAACTGAAAACTTACCATATCCATAGTGTATATAGTGAGGGTTGGCTAGTTAATAGCTTTTGTGCATATGTCAGGTTGAGACCCTCTACTTTCTTCGACAGTTCTAACTTACACATGCCACTTTTAAACCACTTGTATTTTCTAGTACCAATGATAGCCTGATAGTATGATAGCCTGATGCAAGGTTTTTTTTTTCATAGCTGGGAAGGGGAAAAGCAGTCTTTACTTTTATTAAATGAACACAACCCTATGATAAAAGTGTGAAATCCTGCCAGATTTTCAGGTCTGTCTGTATTTGTGAGGTAGTCAAGTAATGTTTTCTTTGACAATTTTGTTGTTATGTCTTGGTATTATAATCCCTGGTTGTTTACATTTGGTAGGTACCTCTTGTTGTATGTGTGTACAGTACTTAGCACTATGGGTCTCCAGTTGCTTAGTAGGAGCTGCAGGTGCTACTACATTGCAAGTAAACAACAATTTTACTAAGGGTGTGCGAAGGACTAAAAATTTGATCTGTTTTGGAAGGGCACATTCTGTGTCCCCACCAGGACCTTGAGCTGGAGGAGCTGTCAGTTCCCTTCATAGCTGGAGGAGCGCAGGCTTTGTACATACTACAGCCTTATTGCGCTGTAAGGAGCTTTACTGCGCGATAAGGCTGTGAGCATACACACTTCAGTGTTGCCTGTTGTGGTCATGCTTACCACGGATCGTCTGTCCCACAATAGAGTGTGTGTGTCCACACACTGCGGGTTAGACAGCCTCCTGCAATGTCCCAGAGTGCCAATGGAGGCCACCTTGGGGACACCGGAGCTGTCGTACTTGTCAATTTCACTGCTTTAGCCGGGGCTCCCTGTAGCAGCGGGGCTCTAGCCACCGACACTGTTGGCACTCCTGGGAGCTAGAGCCCCGCTGCTGCTGGGGTCCCCACTGCTGGGACTTCCCTGCCACCGAGAAGCCAGCGATCTTGGCGGCTGGAGAGCCCCGCTGCCGGCCTAAAGGCTGGCTGGGCAGTGCATGGTGGGATAGGTGCCCACCATGCACTGCTCCTTCTAACGAAAATGCAAAGAAGCATGTGAATGCTCCTTTGTGTTAGAAGGACTAATGTGTGAATGGGGGAAAGCGCTACAGTTATAACGCTTTGCTTGTCCCTCAACAATTTATTGAGGGACAAGTCTGTAATGTGTACATAGCCTCAGGTTCCCTGCAGGGCCGGCCTGAGGCTGGCAGAGCTAGCTCCCCACTGCAGCCCTGAGACTGGAGGAGCCAGATCCCCCCCTTGCAGCTCTTAGGCCAGAGGAGCCATCAGCTCCCATTTGGGGCTGAAGGAACTTGCTCTTTTAGCCCCTGGGACAGAAGGAGTTCTGTGCCCCTTCTTATTATGGGAGGAAACCATGCCTCTGCTTGCCCCCCCACTACCATGCATACCCTTAATTGTAATGGAAATATTTTTGGCAGGACATTTTTTGTACCAGCTCCAGTGAGCATAACTGTATACTCATTAAGTCAGTATTAAGACTGGGCAGTTTCCCTAAAGTAAGGAGTAGACTTTGTGTCTGAGGTACAGAGCTTTGGAGAGTGCTTAAATACATTAGGAAGGGGTTAGCAAAGAGTGAAATATTACTTTCATGTTTGCCAGTTTTGAGTGCTGCAATAGTTGAAGATGATCAGAGAGTGAGGGAGAGAGTTCAGGCCCTGATCCAGCAGAGCACTTAAGCACATACTTAAGTCAGTGACCCATGCATAGTAAAGCACAACTTTATTTGGTTTCTCTTGTAAGTTTTGATTGAACATTATATTAGTCAATATTGTCACTTTTAAATTTTTGACAAAATATATTGAAGTATTAGAAAATTTCTTATAAACTTGTATGTTTATATCCAATAAAGCCTGCAGCTCTTTACTAGGTTGGAGCTGTCTAATAGCTTCTTGGATTGCATTTAAAGTAATGTCATTCGTTTAACTGTGTAGAATGTTTTTTGTTAATTTGGGAAACTGTATCTTCTGAAGGAACTTTTTAATGTCAGTATGACTTCTCTTCAGGAGTGTACATCTATGTAGAGAAATTCAGGAATATTTTATTAATTGGAGATAGCAGTTTATAAATAATGCACTATACTTGATTTATGCCATGATAGCCTCTTGACATTAGAATTTATATAATATAAATTGGCTGACATTTTGCCAGATTTAGTCAAAAATTTGAGTAATTTCTATTTCTTACAAATGTTTATTAATTGTTTCAGATAAAAGAATGCCCAGTTCCTTTTTAACATGAGGTACCCATTGCAGGAGTTTAGAACCAACATTTTAAGTGTAGTTTTCATGCTGCTCATTTAATAGCTTTCTAGTTTATACTCTTGTTTTCAGAAATCGCTCTTGATTCACAAGTATAGGCTATTATAATTCCATGCAAGTAAGCTTTGGAGATTTTCAGTTGTGTGGAAAATAATTGAGGCTGTTCATTTAAAAAAAATCAGTTTGTGAAATAATAAGCATGATGAAATAGGGATTATATAAAGTTAATTCAGAAATGTCCAGTTTGATTAGGGTCTCTTAGGTCTTTAGTGCCAGTCCAATGCCTACTGATAAGACTCTGATTAATTTCAGTGGACTTTCAATCAGGCGCTCAGTCACCTATCCAGAGGTAGGTAGGAGTATGATCAGAGATTATGAGGCCTGTTGCTGATTTTATCAGGAGTCATTTTATATTTACTTTCAGCTAATTCTAAAAAATACTGAATGGTGGTAGGCCTAAATCACTGAAGATGCCCCTATTCAATAATAATTCCCCCATTAACAACTACATTGTGAAGTCTATTAGTTAGCAGGTTCTCAATTCAAGTAACAGGTGCTTATTAAAGTTATGCTGTAATAGGTTTCTAATCAGAATATTGTGAAGTACTAAATCAAACAGCTCACAGAAGTCTAAGGCCAGCAAAACTCAGCGGCATATAGTATGTTACTGGCAAATTGCAGACTACATGTGTCCTCCATATTAACATATGCTCATACAAATATCACAAGTCCTGCACAATATATTGAATGGCTTATCTCTTTGCTGATAGTGTAAGCAGATCTTGAGCATACTGCAGGGCTTCATCTGGTGGTATAAAGGTTTTATGTTCTTTTCTGGTGCAGATATATGGTGCTGTGTCTCTAGCCATCTATCTCAAGGGGTGTGTCTACACTGGCAAGTCAGGTTGACTTAAGGAGGCTTAAGTCGACCTAAAAAAAGCCACATCCACAGTGGGCTTTTATTAAGTCGATTTAAGCATTTCCTTAAATCGACTTACGGAAAGCTTAAGTCAACTTAATAACACCTTGTTTGAGGTTGACTTAAGCCTTAAGTCGACTCCATAAGTCAATTTAAAGCCAGTGTGGACGGGGATTAGCGCCTAAATCGACTGTATTATGTCGACTTAAAGCGTTAAGTTGACTTAATAAGGTTGACAAGGGGCTATGTCTACACTAGAAAAGTTAGGTCGACTTTGTTAAATCAACTTAATAAGGTCAACTTTAAGTCGGCTTAACGTCGACCTTATTAAGTTGACTTAACAAAGTCAACTTAACTTTTCTAGTGTAGACATAGCCAAGGAGCTTCCTCACTGATCTAATGGCTGCATGATTTCTCTGCTGTGCAACAGCAGAATCTTGGAAAAATCTTGCTGTTATGTGAAAGAGACTCTTCTTTAATTGCAGCACTTAAAACAATTTCCATCTTAATACTTGTGGAACCAAACCAATAAAGTTTATGGTCTTTCATGGTCAGCAGGCTTCAGGGCAAATGTGCAAGGTACACTTATAATTCAAAGTTCACCATATGTTTTTAGAATTCCTAATAAAATTGAAACTAGGTTAAAAAATATAGGTTTAGACAAGTTAGTATCTTCAAGGAATCCTAAGAGCTAAATATTTTTCTTATAACTACTGTTTTCACTTTCATTTTATACCTTAAGCTGTTGTAGTTTCTTTTAAAGAAATACAACTTGCTGAAACTTGAGTTATCTAGTTCACATGAAATATTCTGAAATGTGGAAATTTTACATGAACTGGAAATTAAAAAAAAATGTTTTGTAAACATGAACACATGATGTTTCTGAAAGAAAATATGCTCCCTGGGGCCATGGCAGCTACTGACTGAAATTTTTGTCAGTTCCAGTCAGTAGCTGCCTAGGCATGAGGACAGCCTGGCTGTGTGGACTATCCTGGTCCAGAGACCCTAAGCTTCCAGACTTCCAGGATTGCTGGCTCATAGACTTAATAGGTTCTACGGTCAGAGGGGACCAATATAATCATCTTGTCTGACCACCTGCACAGTGCAGGCTACAAAACCTCACCCACCCACTCTCTAGGTTGCCCAGGAGATGTGAACCCTGGAAGCCCATGTTCATGCTGGTTTTCTTTTTCTATAAGCATGCCTTGCTGGGCTACCACTCCCTGTTGCTTCGGCATGTCTTTTCATTTAGTAGACAGCTTCTCCAGGATAGAATGCAAAGTGGATTAGAAAACCAAAAACTTAATTTGAATTATTATGGTACAGTTCTGTGTCATTTCTTCCACTCTTTTGCAGGTGAATCTATTGGATCAGTGGGGAAAAGGAGTCAATGCTCAGTGTGAATGCAGCTACTAGTTAGGTCTGCGTCATGTGACCATTCAAAACTAGGTTTTCATTAAACAAGTCAGCAGACTTAGGAACTACAAGCTGCCTGGGATTGGCTATCAGTATCAGAAAAAGAACCTATACACTCTCAAGCTGAGCGATTCATGAATTATAACAATATTCATTTAACCATAGAATTATGATTTAGTGCATTATCCATTTAGTTTTTGTTTAATGCAGTTTCAAGTGCAGTTTTGAAGTGCCCCGAAATAGCAGGTGTATAGTTTGAGATTTTAAAAGTACAACAGAAAGTTTAGCCACATGTCTTCCACTAAAGTTAATACGATATACATCTAAGTCTCTGAGACTGCTTTCAGAATCCCATATCTAGGCTTTTTGTCTATATCACCAGGAACGTCAGAGTGTGTTTGTGTGTACAGATAGCTTCTGCTTTGATTTTTTTTTTTGTTGTGTACTTTGCACACCTCAGTTCTAAATACCTGACCCTTCCTTCCTTGTCCCACTTTCCTTACTTTCTTCATCCGTTTTTGGTTATTGGCATATTTGGAGATGGATCAAAGGTAGAACAATTTTTATCTGCATACTTCCAAACTTTGAGAATTTAGATAAAATCCAATCCAATTTTATCTAAAATCTCATTTAAGTTTTGTAAATCTCATCTGCTGAAATTTTGAAAAACCATATTCTCTCCAGATTTTACAAGACACAATGAGACAGTATATTGTCTTGTAAGTATATGCTGTGTAAATGCCAGGACACAATCAGAATTTCCTAAGGAGAGGGCTCAGAGCTCTCCTTTGCCTTCCAGTCCTAAGATCTCTCCCTTGCTGCTCCCTTATATTCAGTCCTCAGCTCTCTCTCTCATTCCCTTTGCACTCAGATCTGCACTCTCCCCACTGCTTTCAGCTCCACACTCCCTCCCTTCCTGCTGCTTCACGCTGAGCAGAGGCTTTTTCCAGAGCTTTCCCCACACCTAGTTTCAAGCTTTCTCCTCTGCACCCACCCCCATGGTCTCCCCTGCCCACATACAGCCCCATACTCTTCCCTCAATAGTGCCCCACACCCAGCTCAGAGTTCCGCCTCTGCAACACACCCAGCCCAAGACGTTACCCAGGGAGATGGTCAGGCTGAAGAGCACCACCCTTATCAGGGGCAAGGTGGGTCTGAGAATCCTAAATCCTATCCTCCTTCTGCATCTCCACTTCTCTGCGAAGCATGAAAAACCTAGTCCTCTTCCACCCTCCCATGGACTAGGGGTTCCTGGTGCCTCCATTCTGCTTTTTGCCAGGGCCTGACTGCAGATGAAAAAGATCAAGCAGGTGCAATGTTACTTAGATTTGGCCTGGCTGTTCCCCCATCATTGCCCAATCTGCGACTTTAAAGCACTGCGTAGACAACCATTGTTAGCGAATCAGCATAAGTCTACTAATCCGTCATCCTGGACTCCTGACAAAATGCTGTGTAGACATACACTCCGTGTTTGTCAGCTTGGCTAGAACTGAATGCACGTCAAGGAGTACAGCACTCTCTCTGAAACCAGTAGACCTGCCAAGTACTTTGACCAGGATGATATGATGTAAATTTAGGCAAATTACTAATTTTTCAGTTCATTTATAAAGTCAGGCTACTTTGCACACCTTTTCTATGAAGCACTTTGGGATCAAACAATGAAAAAGTGCCAATATTATCAGACCTATTTCACAGATGGAACTGTGATACAGTAAATCAGAGTTAATTGTCTGGATAGATGTGTGTAATGGAATAAGCCCTGATCTATAAGCATAAAGACCTGACTTCAAACGTTGGGTCTCACAGTCATTTATTATGTGAACTGGTGCAGATATTTAGCCCCATCTGTAAATGGCTTTGAGATTTACAGAAGAAAATAATAGTATAAAGTATTGGGGCTTATCAAAAGCTTTTCGTTAGTTTTATATTCTGATTCCTATTTTTTTCCCCCAAAACAAAGGCCATACACTATGCAGAGTCAAAAATTCACCACCTTCCTGCCAATGGTTTTATATTAACAATGTAAATAACATAAAATGCATCCAGAGCTTGCTCTCCAAGCTTGGCTTGTGTTAGGACTCCCACTAGAGGACTGGCTCAGCTCATCCGCTAAATCCTTTCTGTGGACAGCCACTCCCACCTTCCTTATATTTAGGTGGGTAGCAAGCCATCTGAGACAGTGAGTCGGCAGAGCCCATTTAATCCTTTTGCATCAGGATCAACACCTGCTGCCTAAAACCTAGTTTTTACTGCTGGAGGCAAATTTGCCTTCAACAGTTTGAACTTCCCAGTTGGACAGAGGAGTCTATAAAGACCTGCTCAGTTGATTAGGAAGCTGATTAATTAATACCACCCCAGCAACTGGGGTAGTGCTGAGTCGAATGGAGGCCTCTCCCTTCGACTCAGCCCAGTGGACGGCAGTTGAACTCAGATACGAAAATTATTTTAAGTAATTTGCTTATCTCTTCAACTGTAGACCTGCCCTACATTGGGTAATTCAGGCAAACACTGAGTTTAAGGGAGTTTTTTCTTTGTTTTGTTTTTTTGGGTTTTTTTTTGCAGCCACTCTACTTCAGTTGAATAGGATACTGAGCCACTGGGTCAATGTAAATACAGATCCCATGTTTCCATCCTTCTCCTGGGCCCTGGCTGTCCTCACTGCAACCATCCATATGCGTGTGTGGAATTTATGCAGAGAGAGGCCCTGAATTTAAGGTGAGATAAGGAAGGAATCAAGGTTCCTACACCATGGTTTGTGCTTACTGTTTCACATAGAGTGTAGTCAGGAAGTGGTGAAGTTAAATTTGTGTGCTTAACTTTAAATCTGCTCTCTTCTGTATGTGCTTTATAATGTAATATACAATTATATAGTGATCTAATAGATCACTCAACCTTTCAAATAAAACCTCAAATTCCTTCTTGCAGCATGTTGCAAAAAGAAGTGCTACTCTTCGTCTGGGAGACTGTCACATTGTTTCTTAGATTATGCAATATAATACCATAGTACATTAGACAGTATTGTTTTAAATATTAGAGATACACCAAGTGACGTTAGAGGCAGCTGCCTACCTTAAACTTGTAACTGCCCTTTATTAGAGTGTGTAGCACAGCTACTGGCACTTGCATTCAGGAATATGTTGAAAGCTGTGCTTGCTTGCTTTTTTACAAGCCCTTGCAAATACACACACAAACGCATACACACGCACTTTCTCTCATTCCCTCTCTCTCACACGCACACTTACATGCTTTGGCAGATTTTTAGAATATCTCTTGGAAGACTCTCGTCATTCTGCCAGGTATGATTGTCTGATGTATGATTGTCTGTTTTTCTTTCCAGGTACTTGCATAGTCCAGCATTATTTAAACATTCTTATCTCTTTGATCAAAGTCTATAACCTGAAATGTGAGCTGGGAAGGAAGAGTAGTGGGTTGGGGGGTGGGGAGGGAAGTCTATCAAGTATGTATATATTTAAGTGTGTGCTGCTGTCCCTGCATGTTTGCAGGGGTTCACATGTATTTACTTCAGTGAAATCCTGAAAGTGCAGAAAAATACTGGCTTTTTAAGCAAAAGATTTAAATATGTAATACAATGATTCAAGTATTGTCTATAGAATTAAACCATTTATAGTTAAGCTATTTTGAAACTATTTTGGGTTGAAGACGTAAAAATAAATTTCCAGGTGGATTCCTTTTAACCCCTCAGCACACTTGAGGATTAGGGTTTCCAAATGCTGGTCTGAACAAATGTAGAATTAATTTAGTGTGGCTTGGATTTATGTTAATACATGTTACCTAGAGACTTGTATGCGTCTTCTGTGGGGGCACTAAGCCACCGTACCAGCTGAACCGTAGACCGTTATTGCATTGCTGTAGAACTTGGAACAATTTTCAGAGCTTTTCATTAGACTGATCCAGCACAAGTTGCTTCTGATAATATGGGAATAAATTGCAAGATGAAACTTGCTTGCCACACCTTTTCTCTACGATTCTGTTTTCTCATACTGAGTTTTAAATATAGCTTTAAGGGGGACATTTCAGTTTAATTTAAAGTTGGTCCTTTTGTATTGTTTTGTCTTCTCAAAATCTGATTTCTCAATTGATGTGTACTAGGTATTTGTCAATGGAAAAGAGGAAGAATATCCTCCTGATGAATTTATTAATATTCAATTTACATTTCACTTAATGAACACAAATTTTGTCTTACTGTCTGGAGTTCTACATGATGGTCTGAAAGGTGTCTTGTTTCATACTGAAGTTTATGTTCTTCTGATTTTACATGTTGACAACAAGCAGGCAGAATTGTACAGAAGAATTTAACTCAAAGTTTTCCCTATTTTTTTCATGGCACTTCTTACATTTCAGCTAAATACCAGGAATCATAATTTAGCATATTTATATGACTTTTGTCCTACATAGATACAGTACATCCATTGATTTCTGTTAAATACAGTTTTATTGGCTGCAAAAACATACACACACAGACACTCTGCTCTGCCATATCTCAGTTACAGCGTAGTCCTACCCAGGGTCATTACAACGTACACATTACATATTTCTAGCAAACATGAAAATGAATCAAACAGGAGTAGAGATAAACAGAGATAGATTGGAGCCTGGCGGGGGCATAAAAAGCGGTAAGCTGGCTGATGGCTGATTGGACTAGTCTCTTAGTTTGCTATAAGCACTGGTTTCCCTTAGCCACCTTAGAGCAGGAGGACGCTATGGAGTGAAAAATTAAACAACTAATAGGAGTAAAGTTTAGTGGAACAATTATTTGGTATCACTCCAAAGCTAATTGTTTCTGGAGTGATGTTTAAACCAATGTCAGTGCAAGGCAAGAGTTCTTGGCCTCTGGCCAGCACCTTTGTAATGCATATTAGCTCAGATGAGGAGTACTTAAAAGTTAGAGAGAGAGAGAGAGAGAGAGAGAGAGAGAGAGAGAGAGAGAGAGGAAACAGAGTTTTCTCACTGCTCATGCTGCATTGGATTTCATTGTCCTCTTTGCTGCGACCAGCTAGATACCAGTGCAGCACTGCCTCAACATGATTTTTGCCAAGGCTGACACAAGGTTCTGCTCTTTTTTCAGGTGGGCTATCAGCTGTTGATCCTTCTGCTGAGAGTAAAAACAGACATGCTATTTGCTTGCTGCCATTAATAATGACCATGACTCTTCATAGCAAAAACTCTGGAGTTGCCCTGCTGCACCAGATTCAAGGCACTGAGCTGGAGACTTTGAGCAGACCTCAGATGAAGATTCCCTTGGACCACTCGCTCGGGGAGATGTATGTGGAGAGCAACAAGTCAGGAGTTTTTAACTATCCAGAAGGCACCACTTACGACTTTGTCACTGCCGCTCCGGTGTACAGCTCTACGAGCCTCAGTTATGCTCCTGCTTCTGAATCATATGGGTCCAGCAGTCTGGGAGGGTTTCATTCGCTGAACAATGTTCCTCCAAGCCCAGTTGTTTTCTTACAAACTGCGCCACAACTTTCACCCTTCATCCATCACCACAGCCAGCAGGTTCCCTACTACCTTGAAAATGAACAGAGTAGTTTTGGAATGAGAGAAGCTGGCCCTGCAGCCTTCTACAGGTAAAGCCTACTGTTGATTTATTTGAATAGGACGTACAAATAAAATACCGAGCAGTGCACAGAATTGTGTAAAGGGCCATGTAGTCTGATCAATTGAGTCACTGGTGAATAATTAGACTGTAAATGGTCGTGTGAAATAAACAAAATGGCTATTGTGACAGTTGTGTAATTATTGCTGTAAATGGTAGAAAGTGTATTATATGAAAAATAAGCCTGATAGTGAGCATAAATGTGGCCTGGGAAAATCAAGCCTAAAATAATAAGCTGTGAAAGAATGGAAAACAAGAACAAAAACCACGCTGAATAAAAATGAGAGTCTGAAACACAGTGGAAGAGATTTCTCCACCACCTTTGCTCAAGTTCAGACCTTGTATAAGTGATGTTTGAGTTTAGCTCCTATTGTCTAGCAAGAGGCTATTTCCTCTGGCTGCCTTTAAAATGCTGTTGGTGGCTTATGCAAGAAGCATTTCAGAAATTCAGCGTCCTCCTTAGCAAAACTTGTTGTCGACTTAACAACAAACAGCATTTCAATCATAGAGAGCTTTTAGGAGCTGAAATAAATGCCTCATACCTGAAATAGATATTTGTTGTTGGAGAGAGATAAAGAGATATTGTTTCCCTAAACTAGCACATTGTAAAAATGCTCTGTCTTTTAATACATTATTTTCTCCATAGCCTCTTGTGTTCCAGTGGAACATTTATATAAAAAAGTCCTATTTGGGAATAAGAGGGAGTCATTTTGACATTAATATCTTTGAAATTTTAGATGCATTTCAGTACTTTTTTTAGATTAGGTGGTGGAATGTTACTAGTACTGAGGCCGCAGGGATTTTTAGATGGCGTATAGTATACAAAATACTTTTAAGAGATGCCTAGGATTTTATCAACTTTCCTTTTTCATTCTTAATTAAAAAATAGAACCTCTCACCTGCAACAGAACAAAAACACCCTCTTTCCCCTCTCCCTGCTCCTCCCCACCCCCCCAAAAAACCCACACCAATCTCTGCAACAAAATGAAAATGTGCTTTTCCATTATTGGGAAAATAGCAGACTGCAACTCCCTATATCCACTCTATCCTGAATTGTGATGTTTGGTAGCCAGAGTTTGCAGGATACTGTATTGGGTTATGTTAAAGGTGAATTATTTTTTCCTAATCTATGTCTCTGTTTCAGTTATCTGGGAGTTCTGATGATCTTGATAGCAACTGACTGCAGCTTAGGAAAAATTGCTGCTTGTAATATTTTGGGACAGATTCTGTTACCCTTAGTCAGTCATATTGGCTGGTAAATTACTTCAGGGGGATTGTTAACAGTGTAAAATAATACTCGGTATGAGTAAGAATGGCAGAATGAGGCCACAATTCAGGGAGGAAGATTATGGTTTATGAAAAAGATTTGTGTATCGGATGAAACCGTAAGCAGCACCTTTTAAAACAATGATAGAGCAGTGTTATAGTAAATTTGCTTTTGATGGGCTAGACTGGTTGCTTCATGTACCACGGTAGTGACTTGAACTAAGTTGGAAAAAGCAGTGCAATTTCTATCTCAGTAAGGCTGTACTTGATGGGATATTGCTCTGAAAACACTAAACTTTAGCTTTTTATTCCTTTTGGGCACAGACCGAATCACAGATATCCCATCCAATAAAACAAGTTTAACAAATGCTCGATATATGAAGATGTTTAAAGATAAAATTCCAGGGGTAAGTCAGGTACAGGTATTTCCAAAAAGGGCACAAATTTCACGTATCTTCTGTTTGTTTTACTCATTTCAGTAGTCCCATTGACTTCAATGGGATTAGATGAGTAAGTAGAGCAGGGTTTAGCCCTTTGTACTAGCATTAGCATTGTTGGAGTGTTATGGTATTTGCAATGGAGCATCACAGTAACATTATGTCTTAGGGATGCAAACTACATTCTCCTAGGCCAAATCATCTGGAGAAATAGTACTTAAGTAGGATTTGGAGGTGTAATCTGCCATGCATTGCCACGCTTTAACACTTAGCTAAAGTTTTAAAAATTCTCCTCCTCTTATTAAAGAAATTAAATACAAAATACATTTTATTTAATCAGCATGACATTTTGCATGTATATAGATGAATTCAGCATAATTTATACTGAATTTTTTAATGAACTTTTCCTTGTAATTTTCAATATATTGCCATTGCAAAACAGTTCCTTTGAATTTCACTGCATGCCAATGACACACTGTATGTCTAGCAGTGGATAATGTCTTTGTTTATGTTACAATGGCAGTCTATTCAAATCATGCGTTCAATCAGTAGCAGTGATTAATCTTTTAATTTTCTTAGAAGTTTTGCATGTGTTATTAGCTTTTCACTATTTTCAGTACTTACATATCTTTATGAAATATTACTAGGTATTTTAATAAAAATATTGTAATTATATTTTGTGTGAATAGGTATCTTGCTATCAAGTAAGAAAATGACTTCATCTGATCTTAGCTCTTTCATTTGATTTTGTTACTAAGTTTTTCCTTGTACTTTGCAATCTGTTTCTATCTTATTCAGGAAACACAAAAGGAGCCCTCCAGTGGCTAACTTAACACATGTACAACAAACAAGGAGTCTTGTGGCACTTTTAAGGACTAAAAGATTTATTTATCACATGAGCTTTCATGGGAGAAATTCCTACTTCATCAGACGTTTGAAGATGGAGAACTTCATCTTCAAGCGCCTGACAAAGTGGGATTTTCTTGCACGAGAGCTCATGCGATAAATAAATCCATTAGTCTTTAACAGTACCACAAGACCCCTAGTTTGTTTTGCTGAACTAAACTGACATGGCTACCCCCTTTGAAACTTAATACCTGTAAATTCGCATAAACAGTCACAGATTAATTACTTTCTCTTGCCCTATTCCCAAACTAAAATTTTACCCCAGAGGTCTTACACCTTCTAAGGGTCAGAAATTAAAACTTGTCTGCCCTCTGTCTGCCTTGGAGTTGGCTCCATATTGAGCACAAGTTTACACAAAATCAGATTGGCCCTAGTATCCAGTTGATTATGGAGTCACTTATAAGTCAGTAGCAAAACACAAGACCAAAATCAAGTTAATATGTTAGGGGAAACATTTTATGAAAAATCCTCTGTGCATCATTCACACTTTCTCTCTCAAATGGACCTAGAAAGCTTTCTGGTGCCTCAAGCATAGGTTAATATAGATAAATTATATTTAATTTTGCAACTACTTAATACCTTCAAAGCTTGTTAAGGCTGAATTATTATAAAATGTCTCTTGGCTGTTTCCCATCAGTGTAACCATGTTAATTCTTAACACTAATCTGAAGAGCCTCCCCACCAAGAAAATTACAATAATGCTTTGATTCCTCTCCTACTTGAGTTCATGAATCCCCACACAGGATATCAAGAATTTGGAGGAAGAATGGGGGCAGTGCTAGCCCAAACTGTTTTCTTTTCCCTGACTACTTCTGTGACTAAACCTTGTGGCTGTTTATATAGGAAGCAGAATTTTAAAAAGTACCACAGTATATGCAAAATCCAAGGCTAAAATGTTTCCTTTTCTTTTTAAATGTAGTGTGCAATGTGCTCTAGTATAAAGGTATATCCATATAGTAGTCTCTTTCGTGTGGGAAGTTTCCTTTTGATTTCAAAGTTGGCTTTAGGCACCCATAATATAGAAACACTGACCATATGTCCTAAACACTTGGAATGGTCCTGTTTATAGAGCCTGTGCTTGTCTCCCTGTCAATTTTACAAAAATGAGTGTGTTAGAATCATAGGGCTGGATGGGACCTCATGAGGTCATCTAGTCCAACCCCCTGCTAAAAGCAGGACCCCTCCCACTAAATCACCCCAGCCAGGGTTTTGTCTAACCGAACCTTAAATATCTCCAAACATGGAGATTCCACCACCTCCCTAGGTAACCCATTCCAATGCTTCCCCACCCTCCTAGTGAGAAAGTTTTCCCTAATATCCAACCTCGACCTCCACAGCTGTAACTTGAAACCTTGTTCTGTTCTCTTTTACTACCGAGAACAGCCTATCTCCCTCCTCTTTGGAGCACCCCTTCAAGTAGTTGAGGGTTGCTATCAAATCTCCCCTCAGTCTTCTCTTCTGTAGACTAAATAAGCCTAGTTCCTTCAGTCTCTCCTCGTAAGTCATGTGCCCAAGCCCCCTAATCATTTTCATTGCCCTCCGCTGGACTCTTTCTAATTTGTCCACATCCTTTCTGTAGTGGGGAGCCCAAAACGGGACACAGTATTCCAGATGTGGCCTCACCAGTGCCGAATAGAGGGGAATAATCACATCCCTCGATCTGCTGGCAACACTCCTACTGATGCAGCCCAAAATGACATTGGCCTTTTTGGTAACAAGAGCACACTGTTGGCTCATATCCAGCTTCCCATCCACCATAACCCCCAGGTCCTTTTCTACAGTGCTACCACTTAGCCCATTGGTCCACAGCCTGTAACAATGCATGGGATTTTTCCATCCTATGTGCAGGACTTTGCACTTGTCCTTGTTGAACCTCATGTGGTTTCTTTTGGCCCAGTGTTCCAATTTGTCTAAGTCTCTCTGAATCCTGTCCCTGCTATCCAGCATGTCTACCGTCCCCCCCAGCTTGGTGTCATCTGCAAACTTACTAAGCATGCAATCTATCCCATCATCGAGATCATTAATGAAGATGTTGAATAGAATTGGCCCCAGGACTGACCCCTGGGGCACCGCTCATTACTGGTTGCCAACTAGTCATTGAGCCATTGATTCCTACCCACTGAGCCCATTGATCTAGCCAGTTTTCTATCCACCTTATGGTCAACTCATCCAACCCATACTTCCTTAACTTGCCGACGAGAATGCTGTGGAGGTTGAGCATGTGGTTCCCTATCATACAAGAGTGTGGTAAGAATGAACCCATTAGTGATTGTGGGGCACTCTGATTTTCAATTGATGAGGGCCATAAAAGTACTTAAGAGTACCTATTCGTTCTTTGAGTATGCATCAGTGTGAGTCCCACTTTAGGTGTGCACATGCCTCATATACTCAAGACTGGCTTGTTTGTAATAGCAGTGCCTTTGGGGCTGCTCCTCATATTCCTCTGGAATAGAATAAAAGGTGGTGTACTAATGGGACCCACCCTGAGCTCTCTCTGATTGGCTATGGAAGTGTGATGGAACCCCATGACAAGTGTCCAACCTGCTATTCTCTTCAAGCTCAATTTCTAAAATAATTTTGGGAAGAAATCCTTCTTTACCTCTTTTACATTGTTATTTTTTGCTTGGATATTCCAAAAACCAGAAGAAAAGAAGATCTGCTGAGTACTGTTGCCCCCCCGAACAGTTAGGCAAGGCATTTTGTGTCAACTATATAGTCAATTACAAGCCTTCAGGATTTAAGCTACAACTGACATGTAATAGACTCATCCCTCGTCAATACACACAGCAGATGTCTTTTCCCTTTGGAGGAGAGCCACAGCCCCAATAATTGTTTGATGTGAAAATCCTTCTCATCAGGGCATTGCAAATCAAAAGATGCACAGCTAAGCCTCCACCTGCTCAAGCAATCCATATGCAACACCTCAGATTGGGAAAATACATTTACCTTCAAGGAACCCAAAGGGTCATCAGCAAGTTCATCTCTGAGTAGACATCACCATGTGGGGTCCAGTGAGAAGAAGGCAGGGAAGAAAACTCTGTTGTATTGGGACTGGTCAGATTGATAGCAGTCACTCTGGCACTGGGCCATCAACAAAACAGACTCTGGCAACCATCTAAGCGCTGATAGATCAAACAGTGGCCTCAGCACCCATTCCCTCGGCATCGGCAGAGTCATCATCAGAAACCATACCCCAATACACAAGTGAAGCTGAGAATAAGGAGTGAGCATGGACAAGCCACAGCTCCAAACATTGAGAGGCACCACCCATAGAGAGAAAAAGAGATATCATTCCGCCAAATCCCCTGCTGAAGGAGCAGGACTAGTGAGCCAATAATAGCAGCATCGGACACTGCCACTAATCCTGGGCCTGAAGCATAACAGCCGGGAGCTGTTGGAATTTCCTCTGGGGATGTCCTTGGTACTTATGTGGCACCAGAACCAGAGCTGAGACATCAGCCCTCAGAAAGATCATTTGAGGAATATTATTCCACATCACTATCACCAAATTATAGATTCTGCCTAGCATCAAGCAGGGACATGATGTAAGAGCTGGCATGGGGATCATGGTCCCAGGGCACTGACCCAGCACAGGTGCAAGTGGCAATGGATTGATCAACTGCAATCATTCAGTACTCAATCAATATGCCGCCCTGGCTATCTGGGCTCTATTGGGAACCGTCATCCCATATGTCTCATAGTAAGTCTCCTTCTTGCAAATCCAGGAAGAAGAGATCAGACTTTCTGGTGGCTTCATAAATATCATGACAGTCATGCAGTACATAAACAAGAAAGAAGGTGAGTGCTCCACACCTATTTGTCTGGAAGTCCTTTACCTCTGGAATTAGTTCTGTCAGAACTGGGTAACTCTGATGACCCTTTGTCTCCCAGAAGTCAGTAATAACTTAGCAGCCTTCTTGAGCAGGCCATGAATGGTCCTTGCACAGATCCATCACAGAAGAGCAAGACAATCAGTGGAGATCCCCCATAATAGACTTGTTTGCCATCAAGGACAATACAAAATGTGAGAATTTTTACTTTAGGGCAAGCCTGAGCCCAGTATCATTATTGGATGCCTTCTTCCAACAGTGGAGTAGAGGTTTGTTGTGGTCCTTTCTACCAATTTCCCTGATTCTGAGGGTGATTTCCAAGGTCAATGAAAGACAAAACTATGATCATTCTGGTAGTTCCATGTAGGCCGAGGCACCTCTGGCTGACAGAATTTCTGATGTCCATTCACTGTCTCATCCAGCTCCTCAACAGACTGTATCTGATATCACAGAACCAAGGCCAGCCCAACCATAGAGGAGAACTAGGTGGTTGCCTAGGGTGCCAGGCTATAAGGAACACCAGATTAAACGGAAGTGATTTTTTTTCTCTATTTAAAAATATATATATATTAATATGTTATCTCATATAACATGTTGGGGGGGGGGGGGGGCGGAGCGGGGTGCCAAAGTCATAGTTCGTCTAGGGCACCAAAAACCCTTGGGCCGGCCCTGCACAGAACTACAACCAGATGTTCTATCAAGACTTGAAATCAGTGCACCTGAGGATTATGGATAGAGACTGCTCCATACAGGCCCAGGACATCCTTGATAAAAAGCAGGAAGGTGACTCCTGAAAAAAAATGTACTCTTCAAAATGAGAGGTCCTCAATAGGTTCAGGTCTTTCTGAGCTGCCCATTATTCAAGCCTAAAAATTCTTGACTACCTACTATACCTCAAGCAGGTTGTTCCTTTGTTTAGCTTTATTTAAAATACACCTTACATTGATTCCAGCACATCACCCAGCTGTGCAGCCATGGTTAGTCTTCTTTTACCCCATGCTATCAAAGTTTCTTAAAGGGCTACTACATACTTATCTTCCAGTCAGAGAATTGAGTCCTGCCTGGGACCTCAATATGGTCCTCCTGAGACTCATGAAGCCTCCTTTTGAGCATTTCAGAATGTTTTTTAAACCACTTCACTCTGAAGATGATCTTCCTAGTTGCTGTTACTTCAGCCAGAAGTATGAGTGAGGTTCAGGCTCTTTTGGCTGAACCTCCTCATCAACATTCTATAGGGACAAGGCAGTGCTGAGATCTCACTGGAAATTTATCTCCTAGGTAGTTATATGAAACAATCCATCAATTTACCTGGATTCTTTCTGAAATCATACTCAGCCTCGAGAAAGAAGAGAACTTGCATGAATTAGTTGTATCCAATATTCTGCATTAGAATACTGACAGGACTAGACCATTCAGATGTCACCTCATCTGTTTCTGGATGTAGCAAGGCATTCAAAAGGCCAAGCTATGTTATCTCAAAAGGTATTGGCACAGATTACAAATTGTATGTCCTCTTGTTACCAGCTGACTAGTGTGCCTAACTTCACTGTAGCTCAGTTGACCTTCTGTCTGCTTCAGACAGGTGCCAGTGTCAGAGACCTGCAAGGCAGTGACATGGAAAAACGACTGTCCGTTATCAAATGCTATGTCTTAGAGTGAGCTGCTAGCTCAGATGCCAAGTTCAGGAGTGCAGTATTATAATTGGTGTTCAACTGGGAAAGCTGCTCCTTCTCATTCCCGCCTTCCTGAGGGGATCCAGGAAGTAACCCACAGGGCAGCCACAATGGTATGTACTCAAAAAAGAAAGAATGGTCACTTACCCTACAATAACCATGGTTCTTTGAGATGCTGTGATCAATGTGGACCCCGCAACCCGTTCACCATCCCTGCTTTTCAGAGTTCTCCTATACCACAGGCTTTGAAATGTGAGAGATGGAGCACAATTGTCCTGCCCTTTATTCCCTTACATAGGAGCAAGAGGAGGCATAGGGTACTTATATAGCCCCACTGGACTCTGATATTTTAAAAAATCTGATCTCGTGCACATGGGGCCCATGGACACCTACAGTGGGATTCCTAGTGACTACAGCATATCAAAGAAGCCACAGTAATGGATGATGGCACAAAGGCAGCATGGGAATTAGAGGTAGTAACGCATTGAGAGATGTCATGGACCTGGCATCAGAGCGAGATGGAAGCATAGCAAAAGATCATGGCACAGAGACAGCTTCATGGCTCAATGTGGAGGTATGGTGAGGGGTGGCACATCTGGTAGCAGAGGTGGCATGGCAACAGATGAACAGCAGTAGTATGGCAAGAGATAATGCCGATGCAACAGTAAGGTGTCTCTTGATAGATCAGGCAGTCCTTTCCCCTAGGGGCTGGAGATGGACCTGCCTGAGTGCATTCTTAGGCTGTGGGACTTCAGCTAACTACTGACAACAAACTATGGTAGGAATCACAGAACGGAAGAGGAAGCGAGGAGCCAAACTGGCATTTTTCTGCTGGACTGTTGCACCAAATTGAGGCAAAGGACTACTTCTCAGGAGGCTGTGGGGGTTGGTGTTTTATTTACTATTCATTTAATCAGAGAGAACATTCATTTTCCACAATAATGTTGTGTTCCTTTTCCCCCTAATAAAGTTTCGTTTATTTTATGCCCAGACTTAGCACTTGCGAGAGGGGAAATATTTCCTATGAAAGGCATGCAGTGAAGGTATTTAGTTCTTCCTAGTTTTCAGGGAGGGGAACTGGTGGCTGGCAGAGAGGTGGAAAGACTGAGATTGGATGAGCAGCCAGAAGGAGATGGGCTGACAGGTCAAGGAGATTGGAATGAGGAGCCCATGAAGGAGTCTGGGACTTGGGCATGGAGCGCAAAACTGGGACTGGGTAAGCAAGGACTCTGGGACAAGTAGCTGAGGGTCTCATGTTTAAGGCAATTGAGTACTGCACTGGAGAATTTGATTCAATCCCAGTGTCAGCCGCAAAGTTCCTGTATGATATTGGACAAGTAATTTTAAACTAGACTTTTCACAGATGGTCACTAGTTGTGTGTGTCTCGTGTTCTTTATGTCCAGCTTAAGACAATGGGGTCTGATTTGCATAAATTCTGCATACTCACAGTCAATGGGTGCTGTGCTGTGAAAATATATATTTCTTTATACTTCCAAATACTCTGAAAAATCAAATGCTAAGCATCACACTGGGACCTGATGTTCAAATTAATTTTTTACCTTAACCTCTCTGTGCCTCAGTTCACCATCTGTCAAATAAGAATAATGATACCATCTAACCTCACAGGGATGCTGGTAGAATACATTTATAAATGTTAATGAAGCACTTAAGATACCATGGTGAGAGCCATGGAAAAGTCCACTAGGAAATTAATAATTCTGTCTTCAGATAGGGTTTGAGTATTGTGCAGTAAAAAAAGGGATGAGGCCACACATCAAAACAATCAGGAAAAAATATAGGATAGCTTGTGAATTCAGTAAGAATGGTCCATGAAATCAATGGGGAACATATATTGCTTTGAATGCTCATTTTAGGTAAATTCCAATATATATATGCTTAGGTTTAATTTAGTTGTATGTGGTTACTTCAAAGATAGACGAGAGACTGTAGTGCAAGAACAAAGAGTCAATCTATGATCCCCTAGACTTCCTTGTTTTCTTCTTCTGACCTGCATTCTTTGAGCTAGTCGGTCCAATTTCATATGTGCCCCAGCTCAGGTTAAGAATTTTGCACACTGGGTTTTAACGAAATACTGATGGTCTTATTCTTAAGAATTAGATATCTCATAATAATATAATGGAGTTAAGGTTGAGAAACCCTTTCTGTTTAATGGGTGATTTTTCTTAGTGCTCTGAAATTCTCATGGTTATTCAGGCTATGTACACACGAGAAACTTGTCCCGCAGTAAGTTATTGCGGGACAAGGAAAGCGCTATAAATATAGCGCTTTCTCGTGTACACACGTGCAGCTTCTATCGCAAAGGAGCATTCACCGTGTGAATGCTCCTTTGCGATAGAAGAGCAGCGCATGGTGGGCACCTGTCCCACCATGCACTGCCCAAATCCAGCCCCCTAGTCCAGCTGCAGGGCTTCCTGTGGCAGTAGGGGCTGCGTTGCCAGCCCCCACTGTCACCCGAAGCCCAGGGGCTGTGCTAAGGG
>ML688392.1:168573-274062 GCA_007922175.1 Pelusios castaneus
AACTAACTAACTAACTAACTAACTAACTAACTAACTAACTAACTAACTAACTAACTAACTAACTAACTAAGACAAACCAAGGTGACATTAAAGAAATAAAAATTCATTCTCTTACAAACAAAAAATAAAACATAACTCACAGAAGCACTTGCAATATCACTGTTGTGTGCATACACTCTGCTTTTCCCAAAGCATTTAAAAATAATTTGATTGAAGCTGCCTTTTTAAAAGAGAAACCATAAGAAATATAAAGTCACTGGCTGGCTAGCTGCTGTCAGTCCCATTTCTTCTTTTATATCTCATTGTGTCAGCACAAAATATTAATAGTTTCAATTTGGTTTGATGTATGATCCTGCTTCATACTGTGCCCTGCTTCTGCCTGATTCACATTATTGTCAGCAAATGCAGCTAACTGTGGAGATTTATAACACCCTGAGGAAATACTTCAGCAAATAGGCTGAGATAGATTCTGTGCTGAGCTCTGAGAAGATGCCACCCAGAGGCATAACCCAGAGGGGGGATGGAGTGGGACAAAGGTAGCTCCTCAGCTTGCACTTGGCTGGGAGCCTGCTTGTTCACTACAAAAGTGAGAGCAGTTCCTGGGCTGTTCTGATTTGTAGCGTTGACTGGAGCCTTATTTAAGTGGCTCCACAGGCCAGAATAATTGAAGTGCAGAATGTTTGGGGCACAGCACCACACAAGGTGAGGCAAGAACTGGCATAGAGCTCTTTAACAGGGTCTGCCCTAGCAGGAGAAGGCCCCCTTCATTAAGGTGACCCTGTGTGCTCTCTGCCAGGCACCCACTCCCTTTATAATAATGGAGCAGCATAAAGGGGGCAGATTAAAAGGAGAACCAGGGCCACTCTCCAGAGAGTTGCTCCTCAAATCCCAGGTGTCATTTGAAAATTCAGGGGTTTAGTTTCCACCCCAAATATTTGACCATTTTGGACATTCCAGGTTTAGATTTGGGACAGTGGACACCCTCGAATGCAAGTGATAATGAAATGTGTGTTTTCCTAATTTAAATGAACTAACTCGGGAGATTAAAGAAACACACCAAAGAATAGGTCTACCTTTCAGATAGTGTAAGTACTTGATAAGTATGGAACCTGTATCATTACTTTATTTACACTACAGCCACTTAAATCACATTCAGGGGTAAGAAATACTGAAGGTGGTTCATATTGAATAGTACCGTGAATGATTATATGGGGTCAGCAGAAAATTGTTTATAGCAGGTGTTTTTGTAACTGGTAAACAGATGGGTATGTTGTGTACTATTCAGTGGTCCTCAGTCTCCTCAACCTGTGTAGTGAGCACACTGGGCTGTAAAGATTAAAATTTGGATCAAGGGCTGCTCATTTTTATATTGTTTGTAGCTTTCTTTATGTATGTGTTTTTGTTTTTCTGCTTTTACAAATGTTCAAATGTTAATTTTAAACATAACAAATAGAAGGCAAAATTTAAGCACATTAGCTTTATGAAATGTGTGCGTATTCTATTGATTAAGGTTCCTAAGGAAGCTTTTTAGTTGTATTGAAGAGCTGCAGAGCCCATTGTGTTACAGGAAAGGCCCATGCAGTTGGAAAAATAGACACTGTTTGCATTAGATTAGGGATTTAGCTTCCAATCTATTCAGTGCTCATAACAACATGGGCAGTTGGCAGGGATGGAGCAAGCTAACAGCCTGGCCAATGCAGCAGTGAATCAATTTATATATTTCAACTGCTACTGAAGGACTGAAAACCGGTAATATGATGGCAGACAGATCCAAAATAGGTCTGAGACATGCGCAATATTAGAGTATTATTACATCAGTTTAAGGTGTCCATATTAAACTGAATTAGTAGCCCATTAAAGAAGAGCAATTTCTAATAAGGATGACTGGTCTTAAATCTGTTCTACAGGGATGATCCTGTTTAAGTGGATTTCTTGATTAAATGTATCCAGATTATGGGGTAATCTATCCAGATTAAGGTCTACTTTATCCATTTAAAAAAAAAAGACCAAATTGTTGTAATTCATAAAGGCAACAAGATTTGTTGTACATGCAGTTATTAGTGAGGGTGTCTGAGTTATAAATTGGGAGCAGGTGAGGTTCAAGGGAGAAGTTAAGGTTTGTGTCATACATAACTCTGAATTTCCCGAATGGATAGTATTTTATTTTTTAGAAAAGAAGATGTAAAATCCTATTAAAGGGGTTTAAAGACAGTATCTGAACTCTAACTTAACTAAGTTTCTTGTCTGGGAATATATAGTCTGTATCTGCCTATAAGTTTATATATGCCTGATATTTGAATGATGCCAGTCTTGATATCCCAATTCGACAGTCCCACAGATGCTTCCTAAATTTTGCTCTTAAAGCACATTGCTAATACAGATCCTTGCCTTTTGGTTTAGGAACAGCATTGCAACTGTTTACAAAAATACTAGCAGTGTTAGTGTCAGTTGTTAGAAAGGAAGGGAATCTATATCTACCCCATCTGGGATGATCTCCTTATCTAGGCCTCATAGACCATAGTACCAAAACAATAAGGATGCTGCAGAACCAGTTTTGTGAGAATAAGGTTAATGTCCTCTGCAGAGTTGCTTACTGCAGAAAAGATGGAGATGGGGAGAAATCTTATCAAAATAGTCAGCCTTTCAATGGAAATACCCTTTCATACATGTCTACGTCTTATGGAATCAGTGGTCTCCCATGTGTTTATTCCTAGTGGACCAGTGCTCATGAAGCCACTACAGAACTTTCCTATACCTATCTCTTATCTGCCCCTCATAGCACTTGCTTAGTTCGAATTAGAGATTTCCATTGAATTCAATGGGCCGGTTAGTTCGAACTAAGCAACTAACTAGTTCGAATTAACCCTTACTTCGAATAGCCTATTCGAAGTTATTAGTTTGAATTAACGAAGCCCTTAATTCGAACTAATTAAAGCCTAGTGTAGCCATGGCTTTAGTTAGTTTGAATTAAGCCTTCTTAATTCGAACTAACTTGGCAGTGTAGACATAGCCATGGAGTGCAGTTTCAGAGCATGGGTGTGCAAGACACTCCTCCCTCCCCCTGGGAGAGAGTGTGGTCGCATGGAGTGCAGTCAGGGACAGATGGAAGAGGTTTGCAGGCTGCATTCAGCCAGTGGGCCGCATGTTTGATACTCCTGGTCTACTCCTAAGGACATTCAGACAAGTCTGTTCACTCTCTGCAGCAACAATGAAGGAACTCAGGCAATTGAAGGAAGTGCATTCACTTCTATAAAGTATAGCAGTGACATCACCCATTTATGAGAACACTTATGCACCCCAACAGATATGGTTTTTCCAGGAAATTTTGCACCGTGACCCCAGATTGCACAAATGGGAATAGATAAGCCTTTGACAAAGAATTTGTCCAACATAATTCATTCTAGTGTCAATGTGGATGAAGACATGACAGTTTAAATATTCTTCCCACGGTGTCCCACGGTGCACCAGAGTCCTTTTGATTACAGCTGAAACAGTTAAGAGAATTGGTGTGGATACAGAAAGCCAAAGGTTCCTAAATGCACTGAACCATTTGTACTTAAATGCTCAGTAAGTGTCCAATTACAAATGGTTTAATCCCCCAGTGTAGTCTCAGCTCAAGAAGATCCCGCACCCACCCCTAAAAAGAATACGAACAGCTCAACTTCCTTTGTTGCTCCTGTCTTCAAAAATCAGTCCAGATAAATGCACTGAAATAGCAAACTATTGGCAGAAGTTGTTTAGTTGCACATCTGCATGGTTCTCTGTAACATACACAAAGGGCTAATTCAACATATTTTATAGAATCAAGCTTTCCATGGAATATCAGATCTAAATGTTCATTCTGATTTATCTTTGTTGATTTTGTGTATGAACAGGAACTGGGTGAGCCATGCAAGGAGTTCCAAATGAGTTTCTGTCTCTAATTCAGTATGTACATTTACTGGTTCATAGATCATGCTTTTAAGACCGTTGCCAAAAATTGCAAACACTCAACTGTACATAGTTTGTAAATAGACTAGTATTAAAAAGGAGTTGATTTGCTACTAGGACATAATGGATGAATAAGTACATTAACCGTTTAACTCCTGGATTATTGAGTTAAAATAACAGTTTGGGTCACTAATGAAAATGAGTTTGATTTCATGATATTCCACATCACAATACAAGTCAGTATAAAGTTCAGTCTTTGTTGAACAGAAGCTGAAAATTAGAATAGTGGAGGTCAAATATTAAGGAAATTAAATGCAGGGGAGTGTATGACATAGGATCAGGTCAGGCTGTAACAGCAAATCAAAATAGATGTTAGGATTCAAACACTGGGGAACAGCACATAGAGGAAGGTGTTGTGATGAGAGAAAAATCCATAGTCCCTGTTTAAGCCCAAGGCAACTGAGTCAAATTTGCATATAAATTCGAGTTCTACAGTTTCTCTTTGAAGCTGTGATTTGTTACAGCCTGACTTGATCCTATGTCATACACTTCCCTGCATTTACTTTCCTCCCATTCTGTAAATTTCTCATCTTCAAAGCATCTGACGAAGTGGGATTTTCTCCCACGAAAGCTCATGCAATAAATAAATCTATTAGTCTTTAAAAGTGCCACAGGACTCTGTTTTTCTGCAACAGACTAACACGGCTACCCCTTTGGAACTAATAAAGTTTACGGACAATACCGAGCTGGGAAGGGAAGCAAGTACTTTGGAGGATAGGATTAAAATTCAAAATGATTCGGATAAGCTGGACTCAGAAATGATCTGAAGTAAATAGGATGAAATTCAATAAGGGCAAATACAAAGTACTCTACTTAGGAAGGAACAATCAGTTGCTTACCTACAAAATGGGAAATAACACCATAGGAAAGAGTACTCTAGAAAAAGATCTAGGTATCATGTGGATCACAAGCTAAATATGACTCAACAATGCAACACAACTGCAAAAAAGTAAACATCATTCTGAGGTGTATTAGCAGAAGTGTTGTAAGCAAGACACGAGAAATTTAGGATTAGGTTAAAAGATGGCAGTAATATAGCAATTCTCCTATATGCCCATCATCAGGAGGTTCAAAAATAGTCATTTTCACTTAGTTTCTAGAAGAGAAAGGAGAAGGTGGGCCTTTATTTGTGTCTGTAATCCAACTGCACACTTCCAGAGGGGAAAGCAAAGCAATTTCATCCTAGTCTCAGTGGCTATGTCTACACTTGTTAATTTGTCGATTTAGCTAAATTGACTTAACAAAGTCGACTTTAAATTGACTTTGTTAAGTCGACTTAGCATGTCCACATTCAAATATTAAGTCAACTTAGAGGGGACCCTGCCAAATCGACCTAGAGGATCCACACTGGATGCCTAGGTTGACTTGTAGGGGCTAGGTGGACCTGGGACGGGTCCACGGTGGCAGGGAAGGGCACCCCTTGCCAAGTGCCAGAGGGCTCAGTCTTTGCCCCATTGTACCTGGCAGGGAGGGCAGTGGGGAAGCCCTAAAGCCTCCTAAGTTGACTTAAAGTCGACTTAGGGCTACTCCATGTGCACACTGGCTAAGTCGACTTTCTAAAGTTGACTTAGCCAGTAAAGTTGACTTTAAACGAGGTTTTATAAAGTTGACTTAAATTTTCTTTAAGTCGACAAGCAGTTGCTTAAGTTGACTTAAGTAAAATGTAGTGTGGACGCAGATTAAATTACGTCGACTTAAGTAAGCTTAAATTGACTTAATTTCTAAGTGTAGACGCACCCTGTGTGACTCTGGCAGGCATTGACCTATGCTAGCATGTTATTTGTAAGGTCCTACTTAATGGTTGTCATATTGCAGAAATTGTGGATCCAACAGTATTAGGCTTTTGGATTTTAATTAGCCTACTTTCCACAGTCCACAGTTTTGCATACATTTTAAGCTTTGCAAAAAACACTTTTTTTCTCCATTAGTGCAGTAGAACCCTATTTATCTAAGCTGATAGCAGTTGGGGCTCAGGCTGGCAGTTCTATATATAGTGGGGCTTCCATTGGCAGCCCAACATATTAATGCCAGTAATGTCTGATATGAAAATGTCTAGTTATTTGAAAAGAAAAGAAAAGAAAAAGCAATATTTGAGTGTTTATATTGTTCTGGAACATTTTTCTTAAACAAATAGGTCTTCCCTGGCATTTCAAAATTAGAGTATTGCAATTCATCAAATTCCATTATTATTTTTTTCTCATTCTCCATGTCTTGTCTGCAACTCAGTTGCAATTATTTGACAATCATCCCACAATTCAAGTAGGACCTTATTTATTTATTTCTATCAATTATTGGAAACCAACTGTGATATAATTTAACCTCATTAAAGTAGAGGTCTGTCACTAACGTCTCGTGTACCTCTGTGTATTGCCGTTGGGAACTAATAAAGCTAATTCCCATACAGTGGGATTTTCCTGTAAAAGCAGATTTATGGAAAGGAATTTCATCCCGCTAAGGCCTTTGTTCAAGTCCTTAAAAATGGCAGCAAAATAGAAAATAGTGCAAGATGAACACAATTTATAATCCTTTAAAAAAATCTATGTGAAGCTGGATAATCCCAAACATAGTCAATCCTTAAAAGGAAAAATCCAGTTAGTATTGCTGCTACTTCTCATCTTTGTATGAAAACTGTTGACAGGAACTATAATTTGGTTCCTGATTCTTATCTCTTGTGCGTGGGAGAAAAAACACATGACATTTGTATAAAATTGCTGCTTCATCATTTGAAGAATAATAATATAGTAATAGAAAAAACTGGATGAGTGTTCATTGCACATGGTGACACTGGACCCGTAAGGGGGAGGAGGCCAGTGCATCTGTGACTGGTCAGATAACCTCACTTAGGCTTAAGTGAGGGCACCTGGGCTGAGAGAGTAGGAGAGCAGGTCAGTTAGGAAGGGGCAAGCAACAGCAGCTTGAGAGATTGAAAGAGTCAGGAGGGGTAGGTGAGACCTGCCTGGGAACAGAGGTGAGCCAGGAGGGGTGGCAAAAACCAGAGTCTTGTGGTACTTTTAAAGACTAACAGATTTATTTATCGCATGAGCTTTTGTGAGAGAAAATCCCACTTCGTCAGACGCTTTGAAGAAATTGTTGCAGGAATCCAGAAGGAGAGCAGTGGCTGTGAGTTGCTGGTGATGGGTTCCGAGGGAAGTTATTGAAGGACTGGCTAGAGCTGGAGAACCTGCCACATTGCAGAAAGCCATGGGCAGAGGTTATTTGGAATGAGGGGAAGAATCAGCATCATTGGTGTAAGTGAGGCCCACAAGAAAGTGGTTGACACTGGAGGGAGGCAAGAAGGCCTGGGATGTGTACCTCTGCAGGGGGATCTCTGGCAGAAAACCTAATTTAAGGATTGTGGGAGAAACCCCCCAGGGACAATGGATTGGTTCTGGGGAGCTTCCCCTGAGCAGGAGCAGAAATCACAGGCAGGAAGGCCAGGAGGAGTGGATTCTGCAGAGAGTCTTGTTGGACCCTGGTGTGGGGCTACAGGAGAAGACTTATGAGAGAGAAGTGGGTCTTGAAACTCTCAGGTCAGAAGCCTGGGACGTGGGGCCCTGAAACAATGGCTAAAGGAACCGGCACACAGTGATTGACTCTCGTGTGGATAACCTGGGAAAGGTGACTCTTGAATGGGATTTGAGAGCTGCTGCATTTTAACTTTGTTTTACTGCAGGGTGTTGAAAAGAACAGTTTTTACCATGCAGGCTCTATGGGCTGTGGTACTTTTATATAAATAAAAGGGTGTGAATCTCTTGCTGAACAGCCTTTGCAAGTTTGCATAGGACATATAAAGGGGAAACTGAGGAAATGCGCGTGTTGTGCTGCAGTCTGGTGCAGGAGGGTGAATCATTAGAAAACAGAAATGGAGATGACAGGGATTTACTTCTTTGGCTTCCCTTCCATATTTAAGGTTTATTTAAACTCTGCATGGTCTCTGGAATAACAAGTGAGTGGCATGGGGGGATTAAAGGTATGCTCTGTCTCCAGTCTTCCAAAAGGGAGGAACTCTACTTCATATCTTCTACAGACCTCACTTCTGCTTTGAGAGCCCTTTCCTTCTTTCTAGTCTGGCCTCTAGTTATATTTACTGTTTTAACAATCCTTGTGAACATATGTAAACACATGAAAGCCCAGGTGTTAACTGTGGATTTACAATTAAGCTCAACCATGAGAAAAGACCATTGTTTGAATTTGAACCTTTAAACCCCAAAACTTGTAACCACCTACAAACTTCTTTATGAAACTATTGTGAACCAAAGGTGGAGGGTTCATTTGAAATGCTGTCCCTCATCTCTCTTTATTTGATAGGTGTCATACCCCTGATGTAACTCCTCCAGGCTGCTATGTTAGGGTCCCACGCATAGGATTTGTGAGCTTCTAAGCTTTCTTTGGTCTAGGTAGACTCCAGCCCTCTTTTTCTTTCTTCTCTCTTATATGCTTCCTGGGTGTAGACTCTTACCCCTTCACAGAAATGTGATATTGTAGTTCAGCTACTGGAGGCCTCTAGGATTAGGTGCATCGATAAGCCCTTTCACAAAGCTCCAACCTTGTGGACACTTTGGCTATGTGAACACTTGCTAAAATTAGTTCGAATTAGTTCAGTGGCTAAATCTTCCATCTCAGATTACCATTTTGTGGCATTTAATTTATTTACTAGTTTCCATATTTGTAAAATTATCCTCATTTTATAAAAAAGTTTAATTTTGTCCAAATCACTCTAGTGACCTTTTATTTTTGTATCAAATGGAAATTGAATACCATACTAATGATGACTACATAATTATTCCTTAGCTATACAATACAAAATATTCCCACTGGACCTCAGTTACACTTGAAATGGGCCTTAGTTTTGAGACTTCATATGCATGTGAACTTCAGCCAACTCTTGTAATTGTGGACGAGGCTTGTTTGCAAAACTGGGAATTCTCCTACGAGTAGTGTCCCCGTGGGTGCTCCACTGTAGGTGTGCGCGCCCACGCGCACCACGGATCGGAGATGTCCCTAGCTATACTCGCCAGGGTCGCGCGACCGGGAGGGGACCGCCTGAGTGACAGTTTGGCGCCTTGCAACGGTCGCGCGACCCAAGGCTCCCTCAGTCTTTCTCCAACCGCTCGCGGCCATGGACGTAGCTAGGGAACTCTCCCCTCACTCGCCATAACTTACTTTTCTTTCTTCTTTTCTTCTTTATCCCTACTTATTCTTTTCTCTTTTTATTCTGTTCTTTATTGAAAAAAACAAACAAACAAACAACAAAAAAACACCTGTGACTGGAGACCGCGCGACCCGGGAGCCAGCAACCAGCAACATGCTGGGCTCCCCGGGATTCAAATGATGTGGTTCTTGTCGGGAAGCCATGCCCGCCTCTGACGGGCACCCGACATGCATAAAATGCCTGGGTGAGGAGCACATCATGACAAAATGCTCCCACTGCAGAAATCTGAGCTCCAGAGCGAGACGCGACCGCGAGCTCCGTCTCAAGCTCTGGCTCATGGAGAGATCCTTGCGACCGGCTTCAGACCCCGGCCAGGAGACAAAGACGACAAGAGACTTGACTTTCTCGGCAAGAAAACATACATGTCATCTACCCTCCTACTCAGGATCTCTAATTATTCAGCCTTATTAGCGAACTATGACTACGATAACTATCTAAAGCTTGCGGATTTTATCGAATTTATACCAAAAGAAAAACAAACACAATTCCATGCAATCATAAAAGAAGGACAATTGATCTCCAGAACAGCTCTCCAGACAGCACGAGATGTTGCGGACACCTCCTCACGAATCATGGCGACGGGCATTGTCATGTGCAGAGCCTCCTGGCTCCACACAGCAGACCTACCGAAGCCCTTACAATTTGCAATAGAGGATCTGCCATTCGACAGGAAGAAACTCTTTGCAGAAACTACTGACGACATGATGCACACGTCAAAAGACTCCCGTGCTACCTTACGCACGTTTGGTATCTACCCACAACCACCTAAGAGGAAACCACTATGATACCAGTCATATACTCCACGATACCAGTCTTATTATCAACCCCAATTCCAGCATCGACAAAATTACAAAAGACAGGACCCCTTTACTTTCAGGAACCGCCAACGTCCCCAACGCAGGAGACAACCATCAAACCAGCCTCCAGCGTCACAATCGGCCATGAACAAACCACAATTTTGATGTTCAAGTCGAGGGCCTGCAACAAACCAGCGTTTCCCACTTACCAACTACGATTCAGCGTTACCAGAACTGCCTCAGAAATGTCTACCCACAATGGACCATAATCACATCAGACAAATGGGTCCTCCAAATCATCAAAATAGGATATACCATCCCTTTCGTGATACAACCCATACCACATTACCCTTCCCCGTCCCTTTTCAGGGACACCTCTCACGAACTAATCCTCTACCAGGAAGCATTACATCTCCTAAACATAGGAGCCATAGAAAGGGTCCCACCAAAGCACAGGAGGAGGGGAGTGTATTCACCGTACTTCCTCACAGAGAAAAGAACAGGAGGTTGGAGACCAATCCTAGACTTAAGGAGGCTGAACAAATTTGTCAAGCAACAAAAATTCAAAATGGTAACGCTCACAACCATAATACCAGCATTGGACAAAAACGACTGGTTCGCAGCCCTCGACCTTCAGAACGCTTATTTCCATATTACAATCCACCCAGCACATCGAAGATACTTAAGGTTCATCATAGGCACCGAACATTTCCAGTACGCAGTTCTCCCATTTGGCCTTTCGACGGCACCCAGAGTTTTTTCCAAGGTATTAGCAGTAGTCACTGCCTGCCTCCGCACACGAGGAGTCACAATTTTTCCATATCTCAACGATTGCCTCATAAAGTCCCCATCCAGGGAACAAACCCAGTGCGCAGTACAGACCACGATACGAGTTTTCAGGAGACTGGGTCTACAGGTCAACGAAAAAAAGTCCACCTTCACACCCACACAAATCATAGAATTCATAGGCGCCCACATAGACTCCACACTAGGACGGGCGTTCTTGCCACAACAGAGGGTTCAGAATATAGAGAACTTAGTGGAAACTATTCAAACAGCGCCGACCACAACAATTCTATCATGCATTCAGCTGCTGGGCCACATGGCATCCATATCAGCTGTTGTCCAGTATGCACAGCTACACATGAGACCATATACAAATGTATATACGCAAATTATACAAACCTCACAGAGACAATCCGAGTCGACAAATATCTATACCTCTACAGATCAAACACTCACTACAATGGTGGATAACACCACACAATCTCTGCAGGGGCGTACCGTTTATACAACAACCCCCAACAATCCTAATGTGCACAGACGCCTCTTTGTTGGGATGGGGAGCACACATTCCAACCCTAAATCTCACTACACAAGGAAGATGGACCCAGCAAGAATCCTCCCTTCACATAAATTTGCTGGAGCTCCGGGCAGTGCGCAGAGCATGTGCCCAATTCCAGGACCAGCTGATACACAACTATACAAAAATTATGACAGACAACACCACTTGTATGTTTTACATCAACAGACAGGGCGGGGCCAGATCTAATTCCCTATGCGCAGAGGCCACGAAACTATGGCAATGGTGCATCAAAAACGATGTAGCCATCTCGGCTGCATACTTACCCGGAGTCCTAAACATAACAGCGGACTCGCTCAGCAGATGCTTCACCGATGCCCACGACTGGGAGATCTTCCCTCCAGTCATCAACAGAATTTTCAGGGCATGGAGTCACCCTTCAATAGATCTTTTTGCAACCTACCAGACCCGCAAGTGCCATATATACTGTTCCCGGGCTGGCACTGGGAAAAACTCCAGAGGCGATGCGTTTCTTATCCCCTGGACCCACATCTACGCATATGCATTTCCACCAATTCCACTGATTTTCAAGACCTTACTCAAGGTGAAAATGGACCAAACCGAGATGATTCTCATTGCCCCTGCATGGCCCAGACAACCATGGTACTCTCTACTACTACAAATGCTATGCACAACTCCAATTACCCTACCTCTTCATCCAGCACTATTGTCACAGGACAATGGCAGAGTCTTACATCCGAATCCCAAACGTTTGAACCTAAAAGCTTGGAAGATATCTGGTTCCAAGGTCAAGAGCTACTTTGTTCCGCCTCCGTCAGGAACATCCTGTTAAACAGCAGAAGACCATCTACCCGCAAGAGTTACTTGCATAAATGGGATAGATTCTGCCGGTGGTGCGATGCTTCACAAAACCCTCCATACTCCGCACCGGTCCAAGTCATACTGGACTATCTCCTACACCTGAAACGTACAGGCCTGACACTCAACTTGATCAAAGTACACGTAGCAGCCATTGGCACTTTCCACAACCAAATACAAAACACCTCAATATTTTCTCATCCCACCATTAAGAGATTCTTAACGGGAATCAAAAACCTATACCCTGAGATCCGCCCCCCCAACCCAGCATGGCACCTCCCCCTGGTCTTAAGGTCCCTCACAAAACCACCGTTCGAAGCTCTAGCCAATACACCACTAGGACATCTGATGATGAAAGTGGTCTTCTTGGTAGCGATCACCTCCGCCAGACGAGTGAGTGAGATAGTAGCTCTAATGGCAGACCCCCCGTACACAATTTTTCACAAAGATAAGGTCTGCCTACGACCTCACCCAAAGTTCTTACCAAAGAGATCCTCACCCTTTCATAACAATCAAACAATACACTTACCTGTATTTCGTCCAAAGCCCCACTCGAGTTTGGAAGACGCCGTCCTTCATACCTTGGATGTCCGTCGAGCGCTAGCTTTTTACCTAGAAAGAACAAAAACATTTAGAAAAACAAACAGACTCTTTGTCTCCATAGCAGAAAGAAATAAGGGTTCACCTATCTCCAAACGGAGAATTTCAACGATAATTGTAAATTGCATTCGAACATGCTACCAACTTTCGAAAACACCATTACCACAACACATTACATCTCATTCCACAAGGGCAATGTCCACAAACACAGCCTTCCTTCATAATGTTCCAATTGATGAGATATGCAAGGCCGCCATATGGTCATCGCCCCATACTTTTATAAAACATTACTCCATTGACATTGCAACAAAGCAAGATGCATCAGTTGGCATGTCAGTTCTCTCCTCTATACAAATCACCTTTTCAGAAGGCCCTCCATCCAATTAGGCCACAGCTAGGAGAGTCACCTACAGTGGAGCACCCACGGGGACACTACTCGTAGGAGAAAGGAAGGTTGCTCACCTTGGTGAAGTAACTGGAGTTCTCCGAGATGTGTGTCCCCGTGGGTGCTCCACTACCCTCCCTCCTCCCCTCTCTTCTTCGGGCTACTTATATCGCTCGCAGTTGGAGAGGAAACTGAGGAAGCGTGACCGTTGCAAGGCTCCAAACTGTCACTCAGGTGGTCCCCTCCCGGTCGCACGACCCTGGCGAGTATAGCTAGGGACATCTCCGATCCGTGGTGCGCGCGGGCGCGCACACCTACAGTGGAGCACCCACGGGGACACACATCTCGGAGAACTCCAGTTACTTCACCAAGGTGAGCAACCTTCCTTTCCACACACTTGTATCCTCCACAAGCTGGTTTCTCTTCTCCCTCTAACAAATGTTCCCTTACTCTCAGCAAGTCTTGGGACCCTCCTTCCCTCTGATCTTAGATGTCTTTAAGATTGTGAACAGGCTGAATCCCTACCTCACTTAAGCACAGACATAGAGATCCTGAGTTAGAACCCAGACTGAGCCCTCTTCCTGGGTTGGGTTTTTTTTACTGGCAGTTGAAATAACATAACATAAAACTCAGCCTAAATTTTCTTCCCTCAAACTAGGCTGTTCCTCTGGTTTTCCTGAAGGACTTCTCCAACCCAGACCTTAATTCCTTCCATTTACAGAGATTCCCTCTTAGTAAAGCCAGAGTGGGATTAGCATGCTCTGCACGTCTCCAAGAGTAATCAGGAATAACTTGCTATCTAGATGGATTCTAGGTAGACTCTGTCAGCCTGTCACAGGAGAGAATTATAAAATGGTGCCAGGGAAGGGGAGAGTAGTGGCTTATCTACATCTCTTACTGTATATAACCTGGGCACAATATAGTTTCAGGGAAAAATTTCCATTTAAATCATAAATGCCCAATTTATTGTTACATACAAAAGGAATCTTTAATATTCAGTCACACATTCCAAGCTCTGTTTGGTTTTGATTTTTGCTTTCTGGGTCATTCGGTTGGCTTTTTGTTTGTTTTGCCTGCATCAGTCGTCGATAACTGGTTTGTTTATTGCCATTTTGCCACTTGCAAAGAGTACTGAGAAGATTAGTGTTGCAGAGTACCAAAAAGGCTGTGCCCTTATCTTTTGGGCATGACAATGTCATTAGTTCCTTTGACACCTCAGTTAGGTTGTTGCAATGTGCTCTTCACAAGCCTGCCCTTGTAAACAATTGGAAGTGGCTCTACTGCAGAATGTTGTTTCTTACGGGAAGTGCATTACACCTATGCCCCAGGATGTGCACTAGCTAGCAATTGAGTTCTTGGGTAAAATTCAAGAAGATGCTTTTGATGTTAGACGTGTAAATAGGTTGTATCCTCTTTATCCACCGTGGTATACAAGAGGCCGGATATAAGACCCATATGACAAGCTGCAAGAGGACAATTATTTTTCCTTGGCTGTTTCTGAAGGAGATATTTTAGTGGTGGTGTTTCTGGGGAGGGAAGCCGAGAAGGAGAGGCTAATAATGGAGGGTGCCTTTGGCTGTGTTTGGATTTCCTGGAGATTTGTTTTTAAGACTTCTTGTACTTTCAATCTGTTTTTTAAAAATATGTAGTGCACGTAGAATTTGTACATAAAAGAAGTGGGTATTTAAGCAAATAAATAAATGAAAGCACAACACCCATATTGTGATTCAGTAGCAATTCCATTCTTCTGATTAATGCCTCCCAGTAGAACACGCTTTGAGCATTACTTCATCGGAATCACATTTCCAGCATTTGTCTTCCGCACTAGCCCCATGCAGTATAACCAGTTGGGATTCAGTATATCAACTGTAGAATGTAATATTGTATAACACTAGTATAAACATCAGTGGAGTGTTTCAATTTATTTTCAATTATATTACTGTTCTAGTCAGTTGGTGAGGAATTTTTCTTACTTTCCCAATTTAGTTTTGAAGCTCAGATTTGGATCACTTCTTCTCATATTTCATGTATCCTAGATATAGTGAGAGACTGACCATTCTTGTACAACTAGGGAAAAAAAAAAGCATTTTTGTAGCCAGTTGGATAACATCCTTTTGATTGCTGCTGTTTCCCTATCCTGAGGAGCAGTGAACTGATTTTGTCATGCATCAATGCAATCCAGTGTCTGAATGCCATAAAAAGATTGTATCCTCTAAAAGAGAAGTTTCCTCCTTATATAGGGAACACTTACTTCACAGGGAGGGCCTTGTAAATCAAAGGAGATCTCTGTTCTCCTTCGAGAGGAATCCCCGTGGGTGCTCCACCTGAGGTGCGCTGGCGCGCGCTGCATTTCTAACCAGAGATTTAAAAGCAATGGCTGTTGGATCCGCGCGCGCGAGACAGCTGTCTCGTGGTGTCCCTTAGCGCTAGTTTAGAGCACGCGGCTCCAAGCCCCCCATTCCCTTCTCTACCGCCGGAGTTCTCTCACCAGAGAATTGTCCCCTCAGGAAAATCTTTCCCTCAGCTTTTAAAAAATTTTCCCTCAAACCTAATTGACCTTAATTTTAATTTCAAAACCTCTTTTTCTTCTTTTACTACCTTGAAAAAAAAACAAAAAACCTCGCACCCTCTCAGCATGTCGGGTTCACCCGGCTTTAAGAGGTGTGAAAAATGCCGGGACGCTGTCCCGGCTTCAGACAGTCACTCCATCTGTATTAAGTGCTTAGGAGAGGGACATGTCTCCGACAAATGTCCTCACTGTAGGAACTTGAGCTCTAGGGCGAAGAAAGATAGGGACCTTAGGCTCAAGCTATTGCTAATGGAAAAGTCTCTGCGACCGGCTTCTGACCCGGGTCGCGGACGCTCTGCCTCGCCGACTCAGCAGGCAGGCAAGAGGCTTTTGTCATCTCCACAGGGAGAACCTAAAAAAAGAAGACAACTCTCCCTGTCACCATCAAAAGCTCGTGCCAAAGAGGCTGCAGGTTCCTCTGGCACTAAAAGCGGCGGAAAGCTTAAAAAGAAAGCCACGGCTGCAGCAGGCAGCTCTGAGCAAACGGACAAAATGCCCTCTACTCATAGGGCAGTCCAGGGCTCGGCACCTCAAGCAGGCTCGGCACTGGAGCCTCAGAGCCTAGAGACACCAGCCACTGGTCTCTCGGAGCCACAGATACCAGTGACTCGTCAGCTGGAGCCGGTGCAGGAGAATGCTCCCGTGGAACCGCATACCTCTTTTCACTTAAATCAAGCTATAGACTTACCTGTCTTCTTCCTGAAGCCTCATACCAATTCCGAAGAAGTTCATCTTCATACACGCAATGTCAGACGGGCGATGGCCTTCTATATAGAAAGAACAAAATCATTTAGAAAATCTGAAAGGTTATTTGTGGCAATAACTAACAGGAGCAAGGGCTTAGTGCTCTCTTCACAGAGAATATCCAAATTAATATCCACTTGTATACAAGAAACCTACAAAGCAAGAGGCATCCCTGTACCAGGTGGCATAAGAGCCCATTCCACTAGAGCAATGGCGACAACTACGGCCTTTATGAACAATGTATCAATTCCCGATATGTGTAGGGTGGCGACTTGGGCTTCACCGCACACCTTCATTAGACATTACGCTTTAGATAGCATGACACGAGCAGATGCCAAACTTGGGCAATCAGTTTTAGCTGTAGTCCATAAATCAAGCTCCAAAGCCCTACCTTCCAATTAAGAACACTGCTCGCTATACACCTCAGGTGGAGCACCCACGGGGATTCCTCTCGAAGGAGAAAAGGAGGTTACTCACCCTGGTGCAGTAACTAGACTTCTTCGAGATGAGGATCCCCGTGGGTGCTCCACCCCCCCCCACTTCGGAGTCATGATGTGATAGAGGTAGAGAAGGGAATCGGGGGCTTGGAGCCGCGCGCTCCAAACTAGTGCTGAGGGACGCCGCGAGACAGCTGTCTCGCGCATGCGGCTCCAACGGCCACTGCTTTTAAATCTCCGGTTAGAAATGTGGCGCGCGCCGGCGCACCTGAGGTGGAGCATCCATGGGGATCCTCATCCCGAAGAAGTCCAGTTACTGCACCAGGGTGAGTAACCTCCTTTTTTCACAGTTGTTTCAGCTAAATCTCAGTCATGATGTATGATAGGATTAGCAATTTTTGATATGAAGTGTGATGTAAGAATATTCTGAGAGAAACTCATTTCAAAGAATTTCATCTTTGGTACAGCTCAAGAGTTGTCTTGGATCCATTACTGTCTCCTGGCTTGTCTTGTTTAAATGCCTGGGATTAGGTTTGTTAATGCCACTCACTTGCAGGATATTGAGGTGGTGTCAAAAGTTGCTGCCCCGACTTCCACTTCTTGAATGAATGTGGCACTGCAGCACCCTTTGCCTCAGATTCCCTCACTGTCCTTCTGCGAATTCTGGCCCTGAGAGCACCTTGGCTTTCCAGCCAGATCATTTTACAGATTCCATTAGCAAAAGTCCAACTAAAAACGTATACAAAACCAAACCTTGGCTCAGCTGGCAGCCCCCTTGTCACAGGTGTGCCTCTGCTGTTCTAGCTGCCTTCCTGTTCCCCTGTCAACCTCATGAGGCAGGGCCTGGCATGCTCCTCCCCTTATGCAGAAGTTCAGGCTGGTTGCAGCTCATCAGGGCACTACTCAATTAGGCTTCTAGTTTGCTCTGGAGAAGCCTGTGTGTTCTTTTTCCTTTTCTGCTTCTCAGCCTTCTTTTCAGGCTGCTTCCTTGAGATAGGACTCCTCTCCTCTGAGTCTCTTCCAATCTCTCTCATTCTTCCCAGAGAGTGACTGCAGAGTTTCCCTGGGACAACAGCCCACTTCTTTTCTAACTTCTTCTTAACTCATGTTAAATTAAGTCAGGCCAGGTAGCATAACTGGCCTCTGAGGCCCAAATTAACCTATTCAGGGCTTGTGTAGGGTGCACATTTCATCACAGGCAGTTTTAGAGCCATATGAGATCTTTGTATCCCATAAAAATCTGAAGAAATCTATCAATTCATTTAAAGATTGATTGTGAAGGGCAGTATGTTAATAAGGCACAATAGATTCCTTCTCACTCACACTTTGTTAATCTGCATACCCCATAATTTGTGCAGAAAGATATTCTGATCAGCTGAAATTATGGTGCAGAGAAGTGTGATGTTAAAATTCCATTATACATGAAAATTATACTACAGAAGTATTGCTATTAAAATGTATAATATATCTTGAAATGTATTTATATAAATAATTAAAACTAAACTACACTGGTCATGTAAACAATGCAGCATCAAATATGCTTTATGTCCAACAAAGTATTTGCCTATTTTTATTTCCCCAAATTTAGTCATTTGCAATGGCTCTCCCACAGTCATCCATGTGGATTAGGAAAATTCAACAGTAGGCTGTTGTGGCTTTTTAAGATAAATGTTCATGTTGCAATATCATTAAACCATCTCCATAAAAGGTGGTAATGGGTCAAAAGTAATGGGAAATATGCCTGAAGTTACTACAACCCAAAGGTATTGATATTCAGTTCTTATAAATTGCTAAGAAAACATCTTGAGATTGGAGGCAAAGGAATACTATGTAAATGCATCACTTCAGATTTTTAACTATAATTTTGAATCCAAACCAAGATGGTGCAATTCCAAAATGTCGTGGAAATAATGGTTGTTAGATAATATTTGAACATAATATAACTGTATTCCCATGACAACTTCTGACTCACTCTAACCTCCATCCCATGCATTCTTGTTTCCTATTAGATCTTAGCAGTCCTTGGTTCTGTAACTAACAAGATAAGAACTGTTGCAATATTTCAGTTTATTAATGTATTTTCCAGAAATTACATGAGCATTTTGGTAAAAAAATAAAATCTTCCCTATTTTATCAAGAAAACAATGAAGAAAGAACCATATGACTCTATTTTTGTGTGAGTTAGTGACCCTCTGAATGACAGAAGACCTTTCAAAAACTCTGTCTAAATTCACAGAGCTACTGGGAAGTCAAAACTACTTCAGATGTGGGAACCAATGAAAGTACCATTATAAAAATGCATGTTTATGTAAACTCTGTTGCTTTGTGTCTTCAATGTGAATGTGCAATGTAGAGGTCCAAAGCCTACAAGAAGAATTTAAGTTTCTAAATGACTTATGGGCTTTGGAAAGTTTTACCCAAAGAATCTAAAATGGGTTAGTAGGCTAACGTAATGATGGAAAGGCTCCAAATATTTGGTAGGATATAGATACTTTTTACTGCAACTTTTTACAAAGTGAGTTGTGCTTAACTATATTAAGCACTGTGCTGCTGAATGCCAAATATTCCAAAACATTTGAACCATGCTAATAGGTCAGGAACTAGGGTATTTGGAATGAGCAATTCAGATATGACTGGCACGCAGCAACAGCAATGAAATACTTAATCCCACTTTTTCTTTTAACAATTGTTTGTGTAGGAATTGAGCATTCCCAAGGGCATCCACAACTGTAGGAATCCCCAAAGTTGAGACACTCTTTCTCTCTTGCAACTGTTTCTATTATGGGAAGCACACTGAAACTGGGCAAGATACCAGAATGGCTAATACGGGACTTGATTCATAAGAATTAAAGTAGGGTAATACAACTAATGTCAACTAGCATGGGTCTATGGAAAATAGATCTTGTCAGACTAATCTCTTCTTTATTTTGATGAGATTAGGTTGGGTGACAAAGGTAATAGTGCTGAGGTATTATACTTGCACTTCTATAAAGTGTTTGACTTGATACCACCCAGTATTTTGGTTTTTTTTTAAAGCCCTCACACCTAGAATGATATAATATTAACATGGCACACATTAAATGATCTAAAATTGGCTAATGGATAGGTCTCCATGTACTTGTAAATGCAGAATCCATCAATGAGCAGTGCATTTTTTTCAGTAACCTGGAAGAAAACAGAATGGTGAAGTTTGCGGCTGACTCAAAAATTGAGAGAGTGGGAAATAAAGAAAAATATATATTATGTGGTAAACTAATCTGTTACTTGGTAAACTGGGTGCGAGCACACAATATGTGTTTGAATACAGCTAAGTGTAAATGTATACATCTGGAGCAAGGATTGGATGCCATACTTACAGGATGGGGGACTGTATCCTGGGAAGCAGTGATCCTGGAAATGAGTTGGAGGGTCATGGTGAATAATCGTTATATTAGGGACTCGTATTCAGCCCCCAAAGGGTTGCTGTGATAGTTGGATGTATATACAGGGGAATCTTGAATAGGAACAGGGAGCTTAATTTCTTCTGTATTTGGCACTGTGCAATTACTTGTGGAATACTGCTCCATTTCGGGTGTCCACAGTTCAAGAAGGATGTTGATAAATTGGAGAGGGTTCAAAGAAGAGGCCATGAGAATGATCAAAGGATTAGAAATAACTTAAATAAGGCTGTCAAACAAATAAAAATATATACTTGTTATTAATCATGACATTAAAAAAGCACAATTACAGTTTTAATCACACTGTTAAACAATAATAGAATGTCATTTATTTAAACATTTTTGGTGTTGTGGGAGGGGGAATGTGTGTGTGTTGGAGGAGCGCTGCCCATTTCTCAGAGCACTGAGCCTGAATGCTTTTTTTGCCAGCAGCAGTTGCTGTTAGCAGCATTCCTGAGACAGCAGCAGACAGCTCATCAATTACTGGGTACATGGATTGGGGAAGGGGGACACCCTAAAATCAGCCCTCCACCCCTGCTCTGTGCAACAGACAAGAGGCAGGCCCCATGCACTCAGCAGTGTCCTTCTGAGCACAGCATCCTGGTGTGCAATGAACACTTCTTTTTTTAAAAAAGTGTTAATTTCTTTTGAATTAATGATTAATTGTAATTAATTGACAGCCCTAATTAGAAAACGTGCTTGATAGTGATAGACTTAAGGTGTTCAATCTGTTTAGCTTAATAAAGAGAAGGTTAAGAGGTGCCTAGATTCCAAACTAGTAGTACCTAATGGGGCAGACTATTTGATAATGGGCCCTTCAGACTAGCAGAAAAAGATATGATCCAGTAGCTGGAAACTGAAATTATTCAGACCAGAAATAAAGCATACATTTTTAAACAGTGAGGGTAATTAACAACTCACAAAGGGTCATCATAATGGATTCTCCATCACAGGCAATTTTAAAATAGGATGCTTTTATAAAATATAAATTCTAGGCATTATTTTGGGGAAAATCTATGGCTTCGGTACATGAGGTCAGACTAGATGACTGATCCCTTTTAGCCTGGAAAGTCGTTAATCATTGTGATTAATAATTACGTGTATAGTCTTAGTCACGTAAACTGATGCACAGGTGTCATTGTTAAAAAGTGACTAAAAATATTTTGTTCAATTATTTTTGCTTTTCATTGGAGTTAAAACAGTGAAATCTTTAAAAAGCCCAACCCCTGGAGGGCTGTTAATTTCCTGAGTTATTTTGGAGCTACTGGGAAGGGAAGGGGAAGGGGGTTGGACAAGAGAAGATCTGTACACTTTAGCAAAGCTTTTGATATGATTTTCCACAGTATTCTTGGTAGTTAAAGTAGTATGGATTGGAGGAATGAACTATAAGGTGGATAGAAAGCAGGCTAGATCATCATGCTCAACGGGTAGTGATCAACGGCTCAGTGTGTACTTGGCAGCTGGTAACAAGCAGAATTCGGAACTGGGGATGGTTTTGTTCAACATCTTCATTAGTGATGGAGTGGACTGCACCCTCAGCAAGTTTGCAGAGGACACTAAATTGGGAGGGAGTGGTAGATATGCTGGAGGATAGGAATAGGATACTGAGTGATCTAGACAAATTAGATGATTGGGCCAAAAGAATCTGATGAGGTTCAACAAGGACAAGTGCAGAATCCTGCGAATAAGATGGAAAAACCCCATGCAGTGCTAAAGACTGGACCAACTGGCTAGGCAGCATTCTTCAGAAAAGGTGCTAAGGGTTACGGTGGACAAAAAACTGCATAAAAGTCATAGTGTGCCCTTATGGCCAACAAGGCTAATGGCATATTGAGCTGCATTAGTAGGAGCATTGCCAGCAGATTGAGGCAAGTGATTATTCCCCTCTATTCAGCATTGGTGAGGCCACATTTGGAATATTGTGTCCAGTCTTGGGCTCCTCACCACAGGAAGGATGTGGACAAATTGGAGAGAGTCAAGAGGAGGGCAACAAAAATGATTAGGGAACTGGAGCTCATGACTTATGAGGAGAGGCTGAAGGAAGTACGCTTATTTAATCCGCAGAAGAGAAGAGTGGGGGTGGGGGGAATTTGATTGCGGCTTTCAACTACCTGAAGGATGGTTCCAAGGAAGATGAAGCTAGGCTGTTCTCAGTAGTGGCAGATGACAGAATAAGAAACAGTGATCTCAAGTTGCATAGGGGAGGTTTAGATTGGATATTAGGAAAATCTTTTTCAATAGGCGTGTAGTGAAGCACTGAAACTGGTTGTCTAAGGAAGTGATGGAATCTCAATCCTTTAGAGGTCTTTAAGGCCTGGCTTGAAAAAGCCCTGGTTGGGTTGATTATTTATATTGGTCCTGCATTGATCAGGGGGTTGAACTAGATGACCTCCTGATGTCCCTTTTAACCCTAACATTCTATGATTCTTCTTAGTGTGTCATGATGGGAAAAACAGGAAAGAGTTAAAAGTAGACCTTGGGAAGGAGAGAGACGGGGCACTACTGTATAAATAACACTTATTTAACCAAAAACAGCAAGAGTCCGGTGGTACTTTAAGACTAACAAATTTCTTTGGGCATAAGCTTTCATGGGCTCCAACCCACAAAAGCTTATGCCCGAAGAAATTTGTTAGTCTTTAAGGTGCCCCAGGACTCTTGTTGTTTTTGCTGTACACAGACACCCCACTGGACATTGTCACTCATTTACCCATGACACCATTTCCTCCACCTTTTAATTTTAATAGAATCCAAAATATACTTTACACACTTGGCCTATTATGGTCAATTTATGATGTCAAGGATTTTGTCACTCCCCATTTACAAAAAATTCCAAAAAGCCAGAGTTCTGCCATGTCAGCACTTCACTGTTCACATCTGTTTTCATCTTATACAAGTCACAAGTAAGCCACAGGTGAATACTAAAAGAGTTCAAATGAATGGGAATGCAGGATTTGATGCAAAAGTTTTTACTTGGCTTAAAAAACACTGCTTTCCTGAGTTATGCCAACAAGACATTTTAAGTTGCTTAGAATAGACTATCATGACAATGCCTTATATTGCTATAAGTGACAGACATTCCAAGCAGTTGTGAAGGTCAACAAATTTAATTTGGGTATGAAGGCATAAAAGAGTTTTGGCAAGTATGGGTGGCTGCATTTAGGAGTAGTGTGGGAGCACTTCCAGGAAGTTTTGGCTGGTATGGGCACTTGGCCTGTGGAAGAGGTTGCAGCAGATGTCAGGGAATTTTAGCTAGATGAAAGGATGATGGCATTTGAGAGTGGGAGTTTCTGGAGAAATGTTGAGGAGTTTTGACTAGGAGCTTGAAGATGCTGTTTGTGCTGGATGCCTCATTAATTAAAATACAGGGAATCCTGCTGCAGTCAAAGTGTAGAAGAGGATAACATGTTAGCACGCTAAAAGAAGAACCTGGAGGAAGGCCCAACTTGTTAGATTCAGAAGCAAACAGCAGTTGGCTAGGACTAGGTCATGTGATCCTGGTAAATTAACTGACATCTGTTCAAAAATTGAAAATTAACTTATGCCAATTGGTCAGTGGTTAATAATAAACAAAATATTTTTTAGTATTTTTGGTCACATGATCCTGTCTCAGCTAGTTGCATTACATTTCTCCAAGTCTTGAGTTCTCAGATATTTACATAGTGCGGACCACATCTCAACAGTGTGTCTCACTGACCATTTCCCCTTCCATTTGCAATCCCATAGATCACATCCATTCCCTGTTAATTTTCCTCATTTCCTCTTTATGATCATATAACTTTCCTCCGGCAATTTCTTATTTGTAAAAAGCGAGGTTAAAGTATTTACTATCTTTACTGAAACTCAGAAGCTAGGAATAAGAGAACACCACCAGATTGTTTCAAAATCTCACTATATCATAGACATACTATTCTCTCTTACAGCCTCATAGCTTTTGTAAAGGATGAAATTGTTTAATATCAATAAATCCATTGAATGTTCGTTTTACAGGCCAAGTTCAGATAACAGGCGCCAAGGGAGCAGGGAGAGGATGTCCAGCACCAGTGAAAAGGGCAGCCTGTCCATGGAATCCACCAAGGAAACCCGATACTGTGCTGTATGCAATGATTATGCTTCAGGCTACCATTATGGAGTCTGGTCTTGTGAGGGCTGTAAGGCTTTCTTCAAAAGAAGCATTCAAGGTAAGTGGAAGTGTATTAGTAAAATCCTTGTTCCTAGGGGAATTGTGTATTTGTGAAGGCACTGAGACTACAAGATTGATTCTTGGAGAACAAAGGAATATCTTTCATGAGCTGACAACTACAATGCTCACCCAACATGTATTTATGTCCCTGTTTAGTAAATGGTAAACACCAATATATACTATTAATAACATTGGGTGCATCTACACTTGTAAATTAAGTCGACTTAAGCCTGCTTAAGTCAACTTAATTTACTCTGCGTCTACACTACAATTTCCTTAAGTCGACTTAAGGAAATTTTAAGTCAACTGTATAAAACCCAGTTAAAAGTCAACTTAGTGGCTAAGTTGACTCAAGCCAGTGTAGACGTGGTTTAGCCCTAAGTCGACTTTAAATCGACTTAAAGGGCCCCCAGGGCTCCCCCACTGACCTCCCTGCCAGGGTGCCTGGCACAGCCAGACCCTGGCGTGCCCACCCACAGGGCAGGACACAGCCCTGCCCACCCCGCTCCTGTACCCTGCCCCCGTCTCGCTCAGCCCCCATGTACCCTGGTACAATGGGAAAGATGCTGAGCCCCCTGGCACTTTTAAAGGGGTGCCCCCCTCCCACCATGGACCACTGCCAGGTTCACCTAGCCCCTAAAAGTCGACTTAAGTATCCAGTGTGGATGCTCTAAGTCGATTTGGCAAGGTCGACTTTAGTGTGGACATGCTAAGTTGACTTATTTGGCCAAGTGTAGACATAGCCATTGTAATTATTTAGTCCAAGATTGAAAAAATAAAGCAAAACATTGCTCCTCATAGTCTTGTGTTCCTGTATGTCTCCTCATGGCACTAATGAGGAATCTAATTTAAAAGAAAAATCTATACTGACTCCTATTCAACCCTTCTGGGTTGTTCTCTTCCCTCCTCTGGCGTTCCGTTTGCTCCTGATTTGAAAAAGTCTTATCTTGTGAATTCACTGTCAGAGTGAAGGTCAATTCTTGCTAATTGATTTATTATTATAAATTCAATACTCGATTTGCACGATAGTTCAGTTCAAGGCCTGACTTAAGGATAATCACCTCTTTTGAATGCAAATACATTAAAGGAGCAGTTTCCATTTCAAAATATATTGTCCTGAAAACTATTGGAATGGGGGTAAGGTTGGAAGAGTCATTCTCATGTCATTTTTTTTCCTGTCTGACTGTTGCTGTGTTTTGCCATGTGGTGTCACACAAAGAGGCATACAGCAGCTCTGTCCAGTGGAACAGTGCACTGAGCAGAAGTAAAATTGCAGTATAGTAGTTAAAGCTAATGAATGGCATCTAGGAATGCCATGGGAGTAGAGTATCTCTGGGCAACTTGCTCTGTGGGCTCACTTGACCGCCTGGTATTTCATTCAGCTAAACACCAAAGTTGGGTAAAAAGCTATTAGAACCTACTAAAAACAATATTTTGACTCTGAGTTTTATACCTGTAAGAAAAAAATGGAGACAACTTGGTTTCTTTCCAAATACGAACTAACCAAGCACGAAATTTGGATGATTTCTATACATTCCCCACTTCTGTAGCTTTCCCCCCCCCAACATAATTTTAAAACTAAATATAGACTATTCCTACATCCTGTCAGTAGAGGTAATTATTGCCTCTTTTGCATAACTACCACAGAGGTGAGCAAAATATTCTTTTGAGAATTCAGCTAAAACTTCTGAGGTTTCTGCAGGAAATTTGTTTTTGTAACTTTTCAGTGAAAGGTTGGCTCCAGGTGAGACATTGGTGGAAAGGTTTCAGTGATAGTGATTGGTTACTTACACTTGTATTTCTGCTTTCATAGGCTCATCTAAGTTATATTAGTAAAAATAACAAAACCATAGCTCTGTTAAAGTGGGACTGGAGGGTGGAAGGGTGAAATGTAATTCTCACGATAAACCTATATTGATTCATTTAACTTATGTAGAGGACAGATCTCCTAATTAAATATATACCAGTTGAGGCCTTAGTTACAAGTGACATGGAAAATATTTTACATTATATAAATGGAAGGTGAGGATGGAAAGGATCTTAGATGAAATAGCATATGTTTCTGCTCCTGCAGTTTGTATTATCTTCAGAAGAGAGACTGAAGAGACACATGGGAAGGAATTCATTTGTAGAGTTGGTCAGGAATTTTCCAGCAAAACCAGTTTTTTGTCTAAATGGACACTTTTAATGAAATAATTATGGGTTTCTGAAATACCTGATTTGTAATATTTTCAGTTAAAATAAAATGTTTTGAGACCATCAAAATGGCCCTTTTCAGTTTGGGCTGAAACAACCATTCATTTTAGAAAATTTACCTTGAAAGAAGGATAAAAGGTCCAAATTGAATTGAAACACTTCAAAATTGTCTAAACAACATTCTGATTAACCCAAACTGAATTTTCTGGATTTTTAGCTCATGAAAATGTTGTGTGTTTTTTTAATAAACTCTTTTCTCCTGATTCAATATGGGAATTTTTTTTTTCAAAATGTCAAATGCTACTAGAAGAGTAACAGTTTGTTCCACCTAGCTCTGTTCATTTGTTCCTTATCAATACCACTGCTCTCCGAATGAATAGACCTCCTCTGTGGCCATTCATAGATCTGTGATTTTCTTACTAAGATGTAAATGAAAATATTCAAAGTCTTTTTCTCTCATTCAGTAATCCTTACTCTGACATGTACAGTAGTTCTCTTGATGTCAGTGGAAATAGTCACATGAATAAAGGTTACTTGTATAAGTGTTTGTGGGGCAGACCCTATATTTTAGTTTCCACCATAGGCTGTTCTTCCTAGAGAGTGAATGGACTGTTTTAATGTAACATTAACGATACATTAATGTAATGTCCATTTTCATGCAAATGGACAACCTCCCAAGGTTACTCATGCATATATAGATCCCTGTCTGGTAGTTAGGGTTATCAATAGTCCTATTCTAAAGCTCTATTTTTAATAGTGCTATAAAACTTTTCATTGTTATAAATTGTCATGTAAGATCTGTTCCTGAGAGTTAATGTTTTTTATCGAAAAGGGCTGAAAAGCATGCCATACGTGTGGGGTTTTTTTTGGGGGGGAGGGTTAATTTGGGGGTTTTGTGTGTGTTCAGTTTTTCTTTTTGAGTGTCAGTGATGTAAAATCAGTGATGGTGTAGTTGCTTCTAATTCTATTTTTTTCAGTGCTGCTACAGCCTATAATTTTTAGATATTTTAAAATTTCAAAGAACCAGAAATGGTCTCAATGTAGAAACCTAACTCTGAATAACCCAAACATGGGAAAGGTTTGGATCCAAATCCATACTTTGTGGCTTGAGCCTTGGAAGCGCTCTTTGCAGTACAGTAGGAGTGATGAATATGAAATAATGTATTCACTGAAATATTTTATTTTAAAATTTATGAAAATTATTAAATTAGTCAAACACATTAAAACAATTTACCTAATTATATATGTTGTTAATTTATGAAAAATTATCATTTTTTTAAATATCAGAAAATTAATCAGATAAATTACTTGGTAAATATCAGTTCACCAATTCTAATTCGTAGTTTTAAAAAAAATAAATGCATATGAATTTTTAACTTAGTACTCATTAACAACTTAGTTGGCACAAAAAACTGGTGTCCTTAATGTCAGTCAGGATGAATAATGAAAGGACTTAGCTATTTTGTCAGAGATTTGTGATCATCAGATGGGTCAAAAAGCCTTTTAAGTTTTTCATGAAATAGGTTGTAACATGCATGAGCCTAGTACTGTGAAGTGCTAAATGCTTTGTTTCCAGTGGAAGTTGTGAATGATCCATACTTTGCATGTTTGATACTGTCCTTGGCAGTATTTTAGTAAATCAGGGAAATGTTTTAAAAAGGAACATACGTGCCAGAATAGATATATTTAACCCAGGGAGAGTGGCGGATCTAAAGAGGCTAAATAATTCTTATTGTTAGATACCTGTACTGTATTTACCATGTGTGAGCACGTGGAGAGAGAAATTTTCTTGGATCCATGTAAGAAAATCACATTGATGTGAGTGAGGGATGTGGGTGTCTAAAACACTATATAGCACTTTTAAAACCAGGATTTTTTTTCTTTGTATTTAAATGAAAGGACTTTAAAACAGCAGAACCTGGCTTGGTCTCTCTTCTTTTCTCAGTTTTCATAGCAGAATTGCTGTAGTGATGTCTCGTGAAGATTTTGTTTTTAGAACATTCAGAGTTGTTATTAATAGTACTATAAATAAATGTGAGTTACAGGTATCAATTAAATGAACACAGCACATTTTGCTATCTGTTATCCTTGGGGTTTTTTAATATGTTCACTTATTCACTAATTCATTAATATTCAAATAATTTGCAATAGGTCTCTTGGTCATTAAAGGAAAACAGTGATGGTAAATTGCGTGTATTTCTCCCACAAAGATTGAAATGGCATATGAGATGTTTTGCAGCCCTTAGATGGCTTTTTCGTCTATGTCAAATAACTAAAAGCTCAAAATACAGCCAGAGTTGGATGCTTTCTTGCATTTACATATTGGGTATGTTTAATTTTTTATTCTAAATTCTACAGCAGCTGAAGTTAACGGCAGTGTTAAGTTCATGCTATAGTTTTAGATTTTTAGGCATTTTGCCAGTTTGTGTCCCAATTACAAATGCTCTTTTATGGCCCTGAGGGATTTGGGTTTTTTTTTTTTTATGAATAATGGTTGTTAGAATATTCTCAAATATTTAACAAGAAAGCAAAGCAGATAATATAATGACAATCACTGCATGCCTAGCTTGGTGATGTGTGTTTTACCCCTCAAAGGCATGTAAGCTGTAGGCGTTTTGGGCAAGGATATGCTGGTTTGACTGACCTTGAATCCAGAGGTATGGTAGGAGTGGTTCTTGTACCAGGCACACTCTGCCAGAACAATTAGAAATGTTTCAGATGAGGGTATGATAGAAAAAAAAATCTATTAAAACCATTTCAGATTCCTTACATTTAAAAAAAAAAGTTTTTGGTCGCAGACTGGCACAATTAGCAGAGCTCATCACTCACTGTAATGAGTTGGCTAGAGCTCTCAAAAAGGTTATAGCTATTTTATTTTTATTTTATCTGTTTCTAATTCTTTAAGCCCTTCAAGAAGGAACTTTGGTAGGAACAGCCATTTAGTGACTTCTGCTTCTAAGAGTTAGACTTCCCTGTCTTCTAAATGCAGGAAAAAGAATCCAAGCATATGGATCGACAGGACAAAGTAGGGCAATCGGCCCGGTATTTTAAGTGCCTGTACACAAATGCAAGGAGCCTGGGAAACAAGCAGGAAGAATTGGTAGTACTGGCACAGACAAGGAACTATGATATAATTGGAATAACAGAAACGTGGTGGGATAACTTGCATGACTGGAGCACTGCTATGGATGAGTATAAATTGTTCAGGAAGGACAAGCAGGGAAGAAGTGGGGGAGGAGTAGCACTGTGTGTAAAGAACTGTATGACTGCTTGGAGCTCCACTGTGAAAGTGGAAACAAAATGGTTGAAAGTCTGTGGGTTAAGTTTAGAGGAGAACGCAACAAGGGGGATGTCGTGGTGGGTGTCTGCTACAGACCACCAGATCAGAAGGAGGAGGTGGATGAGGCGTTCTATGGACAACTAACAGAAGTTTCCAGATCACAGGCCCTGGTTCTTATGGGTGACTTCAATTATCCTGACATCTGCTGGGAAGGTAATACAGCAGGGCACAGGCAATCCAGGAAGTTTTTGGAGAATATTGAGGACAACTTCCTAGTACAAATGCTGGAGGAACCAACTAGGGGCCTTGCACCTCTAGACATATTGCTCACAAACAGAGAAGAATGGATCGGGGAAGTAGAAGTCAATGGCAACCTGGGCAGCAGCGACCATGAGATGGTAGAGTTCAGGATCCTGATCAATAGAAGGAAGGAAAGAAGCAGAACACACACCCTGGACTTCAGAAAAGCAGATTTTGGCTCCCTTAGGGAGCTGATGGGCAGGATCCCTTGGGAGGCTGATCTGAAGAGGAAAGGTGTCCAAGACAGCTGGCTGTATTTTAAAGAAACGCTGTTAAAGGCACAGGAAGATACCATTCCAGTGTGCAGAAAGAACAGCAAATGTGGAAGGTGCCCAGCGTGGCTTAGCAGAGAACTCTGCGGGGAGCTGAAACATAAAAGGAAAGCTTACAAGAAGTGGAAGCTTGGACAGGTGACAAGGGAGGCGTATAAAGATATTGCTCGGGACTGCAGGGATAAAATCAGAAAGGCCAAAGGACAATTGGAGTTGCAGCTAGCAAGGGATGTGAAGGATAACAGAAAGGGGTTCTACAAGTATGTCAGTAACAAGAAGAGGATCAGGGATGGTGTAGGTCCCTTACTGAATGGGGCAGGTATCCTCGTGATGGATGATGCGGAAAAGGATGAAGGGAGGGCCAGCTCCCAGGCTACAACACGGGGTAACGCGGAATGGAGAGAAGAGTGGCCCTCGGTGATGGAAAGTCAGGTTAGGGACTACTTAAAGAAATTGGATGTGCGCAAGTCCATGGGGCCATATGAACTGCATCCGAGGGTGCTGAAGGAGTTGGCGGAAGTGATTGCAGAGCCACTGGCCATTATCTTTGAGAACTTGTGGCGAATAGGGGAGGTCACATAGGATTGGAAAAAGGCAAATATAGTACATATCTTCAAGAAAGGGAAAAAGGAGGATCCGGGGAACTACAGACCGGTCAGCCTCACCTCAATCCCTGGGAAAATCATGGAGCAGGTCCTCAAAGAATCCATCCTGAAACACTTGGAGGAAAATAGAGTGATCAGGAACAGTCAACATGGATTCACCAAGGGCAAATCGTGCCTGACCAACCTGATTTCCTTCTATGATGAGATGACTGGATTTGTGGATGCGGGAAGAGCCGTTGATGTGGTATACCTCGACTTTAGCAAGGCTTTTGATACGGTTTTCCACAGCATTCTCGTCGGCAAGTTAAGGAAGTATGGGTTGGACGACTGGACCGTAAGGTGGATAGAAAACTGGCTAGATCAACGGGCTCAGTGGGTAGGAATCAATGGTTCGATGTCTAGTTGGCAACCGGTAACTAGTGGAGTGCCCCAGGGGTCAGTCCTGGGGCCGGTTCTATTCAACATCTTCATTAATGATCTTGATGATGGGATAGACTGTGTGCTTAGTAAGTTCGTGGATGACACTAAGCTGGGGGGAATGGTAGATACTCTGGAGGGCAGGGACAGGATCCAGGGAGACTTGGACAAATTGGAACACTGGGCTGAAAGAAACCTCATGAGGTACAACAAAGACAAGTGCAAAGTCCTGCATTTAGGATGGAAAAATCCCATGCACTGCTACAGGCTGGGGACCAATCGGCTAAGTAGCAGCGCTGTAGAAAAGGACCTGGGGGTTATGGTGGACGGGAAGATGAATATGAGCCAACAGTGTGCCCTTGTTGCCAAAAAGGCCAATGGCATATTAGGCTGTATCAGTAGGAGTATTGCCAGCAGATCGAGGGATGTGATAATTCCCCTCTATTCGACACTGGTGAGGCCGCATCTGGAATAGTGTCCAGTTTTGGGCTCCCCACTACAGAAAGGATGTGGACAAATTAGAAAGAGTCCAGTGGAGGGCAACAAAAATGATTAGGGGGCTGGGGCACATGACTTATGAGGAGAGACTGAAGGAACTAGGCTTATTTAGTCTACAGAAGAGAAGACTGAGGGGAGATTTGATAGCAACCTTCAACTACTTGAAGAGGTGCTCTAAAGAGGAGGGAGCTAGGCTGTTCTCGATGGTAACAGAGGACAGAACAAGGAGCAATGGTTTCAAATTAAAGCTGTGGAGGTTGAGGTTGGATATTAGGAAAAACTTTCTCACTAGGAGGGTGGTGAAGCATTGGAATGGGTTACCTAGGGAGGTGGTAGAATCTCCATCTTTGGAGATTTTTAAGGTCCGGTTAGACAAAACCCTGGCTGGGGTGATTTAGGGGGAGTGGTCCTGCTTTTTAGCAGGGGGTTGGACTAGATGACCTTGTGAGGTCCCTTCCATCCTTATTATTCTATGATTCTGTCATCTTTTTCAATAAGAATAAGAAGGGAGAATGGCATGACTTGCACTTATTCATAGATTTGGGGTTCTACTCTTTCTTCCATTTCCACCTTTTCCATATCTCCTGAACCCTGTTTAAATGCTATGTTGAGTTTCAAAATTTGCTAGCACATCAGGCTTTTCAGAACCCATAGACCTGATTTTTCTGTTTTAACATTTCCCATGGGAAGTTACCTGGAAGGTAAGATTCTAACATTCTCCCAGCCAAAATGTTATTCGAGCATTACAAGTAGCCATAGTAAATTGTACTTCACTATTCATAGATTTAAGGCCAGAAGGGACATTAGATCATATAGTCTGACCTCTATAACACCTCTTGGTTACCAAAAAATAAACAGATGAGGTCTTTGCGTACGGTATTTTTGACAGCCTTCTAATAACTTTTTGTGGATGTACTCTGCATCCTTTCCAGTTTTTCTCCATTCTTTTGAAAACATGGACACCATAATTAGTTGTAGAGTTCTAGTATTGGTTTTGTCAGTGCCATATATAAAAGGACAATTGGCTCTGTACGTCTTCTCTCCTTTTCTGCTGTGTTTATAGTTGTAGTCCTTTGCAGCCCAAGATATAGCAGGTGAAGGAATTATTCTTGGTTTCCCAGTGCTGGATCCAGCAAAGCACGGTGCAAGATTGAACTGCTGGTTACTCTCAGTTTCCAACGATTACAGTGGGAGTTGAGGATGCCTAGAATGTAGCAGCATTAAACCACCAGTGAGAGAAACTCTCAATCTCAGAACTGCCGAAGTGTCACAAATCTTCACCTCCCCCCTCTACCTACTCCTCACTAACTTCTTTTCTTTTTTTTCTTCCACAAAAGCTTATGCAATGAGTAAATTTGTTAGATTTTAAAAGTGCCACAGGACTCCTTGTTTGTTTTACCTTTATTCTGTTTCTTTGTCTCTATATCTCTAGCTGTAGGTCTTTATAAATTTTGTAAAAATTCACAGATTTCTAACTGTTATGAATGAGGCTGTGAAGCAACATAATGTCAGCTAGGAAGTAAAAGCTGAGACCAGAATATATATTTTTCCCTCAGCTCCTAAAAACATGGAATTTGCAGACAGTGTGAATGAGCATTCCTTTGTCTTTAAACCACCCAAATGTCTGGGTCTCTAGTATTGTGGGGATAATCTGAAGAAATGAAGTATTTCAGCCATGCAGCTGAGTACAGATTGAATGTACCAGTCATGCATTCTGGGCCGCAGGGAGGAGAACCTTTTGGCAGTGGATTCAGGGCTTTATCAGTTGTTGATTTAGCGGCAGAGTGATAGCCCTGGACCATGTTGAAATAAGCAATTGAACTGCAAACTTTCATGGTTGGTTAGTAACTCTCTCTCTCTCTCTCTCTTGCATTGGGGGTGGGGAGGGCCAAGAACTGAATTCCAGTGTCTTCATTTCCACTAGCAAAAGATGCCTTGCAAGAAGGCTACTGGTGTTACTGTTCTGGTATCATAACTCCAGGATTTTCTGCTAGTCCAAGTGGGTCTCCTGAACTGCTCACACCAGCATTTCATTATTGCCTGTCTCCTCCATTGTATTTCCTTTTATTAACCTCTTTGATAGTAGCTACAACTGCTGCAAATCATCCTGCAGAGAAGAAAGCAGGAGCTTTTCAATAAGTCTGTGTATCCAGTAATTCATCAATTTGCCCATTGTATCGCTCTGCTATAAAAATACGCTGAAGATTTTATCACAAGTATTATCAGAATAATTGCTCTTGCATCACTCACACAGGTATTGCAGCATAAAAAAAGATACTGATAAATCTCTCCCCCAACCCCAGTCTGGAACCATGGAAAAACTTAATCAGGATCTTTTATTAAAACATTTGTTGAGATTTCTTTTCCCCCAATCAGACAAAAACTTTGAACAGACCTGAGAATACCCTCATATGTTTTATAAAATGAAAAACAAAACACATATGTGATTTACCTCAGAGGTATATTTGTTCTTCAAATATAGAGACACTTGCATTATCCAAAATAAGTTTGGGATTCTGAAAGTAAAACATAAGAACACAAAAATCATGTCTCAAGTTTAACTAATAAAGATGGTCAGAAATTTTAAAGAAAAAACTGGAGACAATTGTTTTGGAAACTTTGATATTTTTTCCCCATGTTCTGACCAATTATAGAGCGAAGTGGAAATAAAACAAGTGAAAACCAGTTTTTGAGAATTTCATCATCTCTCCCCTCCACTCCCAACCAAATGCATACATTCCTAACTGCTGTATTCAGGCATGCCTCTCTTATGTATCTGCCCTTTGATACTGTTGGACTTTTATCAATGTTGTTTTCAGAATCTCAGACATTGCACCTATGACAATCTAAAACAAAGAGTGAGATTCACAAAGAGATTTTAGGTGCTTAACTGCCAATTTAGGCATGGAAGTCCAAAATTTAGATCCTCTAAACCAGGGGTCCTCAAACTTTTTAAACAGGGGGCCAGTTCACGGTCCCTCAGACTGTTGGGGGGCCGTATTATAGTTAGAAAAAAACGTGAACGTGTAGCTATCACGTCTGCTGCTGGCCTGTGTTTCTGGGTACTGGGTGGCAGGCAGTAATGCATCCACACACTTTTTGTTGGTGCTGTGGGCTCCGGCCAGGCCCAGAGTGTGGGACTGACCGATGTTAGCCTGCTGGCCTGATGTTGTGTACGCAACTAGTAGCCAATGTTCCCTCTAGGTTTGGTGGCTTGTGTGCAAAATTTTCAAGCCGTGTGAAAAACTTTTTCAGAATAAATTTTTGGGGAAAACTCACAAGACAGAAATTATAGGCATTAATTGAAGATAAAGTGATTGTAAATAGAATTAATTAATTGTGTTTAATTAATTTAATTGGAATGAATTTTGAATTGAAATTTAATTTTAAGAAAGGTTTTTATTTAAAATTAATTTTTAAAAAGTTTTAAAAAAGAAGGGAGAGAAAGAAAAAAGAGAAGGAAGGAGGAGAAAAAGAAAAAAAGAAAGAAAGGAAGGAAGCAAAGACAGAAAGAGCAGGAAGGAAGGAAGACAAAGAAGAGAAAAAGAAAAAAGGAAAGGAAGAGGAAGAGAAAGAAGAGAAAGAAAGGCAGGGAAGAGAAATGAAGGCAGGTAAGAGGAAGACAAAGAAGAGAAAAAGAAAAAAGGAAAGGAAGGAAAGGAAGAAAGAAGAGAAAGGAAGGCAGGGAAGAGAAAGGAAGGCAGGGGAGAGGAACACAAAGAAGAGGGAAAAAAAGGAAAGGAAGAGGAAGAGAAAGGAAGGCAGGGAAGAGGAAGACAAAGAAGAGAAAAAGAAAAAAAAAGGAAAGGAAGAAAGAAGAGAAAGGAAGGCAGGGAAGAGAAAGGAAGGCAGGGGAGAGGAACACAAAAGAGGGGAAAAAAGGAAAGGAAGAGGAAGAGAAAGGAAGGCAGGGAAGAGGAAGACATCGAAGAGAAAAAGAAAAAAAGGAAAGGAAGAAAGAAGAGAAAGGAAGGAAAGGAAGAGGAAGAGAAAGGAAGGCAGGGAAGAGGAAGACAAAGAAGAGAAAAAGAAAAAAAGGAAAGGAAGAAAGAAGAGAAAGGAAGGCAGAGAAGAGGAAGGAAGGCAGGGGAGAGGAAGACAAAGAAGAGGAAAAAAAAAAGGAAAGGAAGGAAAGGAAGAGGAAGAGAAAGGAAGGCAGGGAAGAGAAAGGAAGCAGCCCCGGGGGTCTGCAGGGGGCGGTGGGGGCTGCCGGCCTGCGCGGGGGTCCCTCCGTGCTGTGTGGGGGTTGTGACGGCCGCTGCACGGCCACGCACCCACGCAGCTTAAAGGGAACACTGTCCTCCACCCCTCCCCAGCCCCCACCAGTCTCCTTGTCCCCCCCACCCCTCTAACCCGGCCACTCTCCTTGTCCCCCCCACCCCTCTAACCCGGCCCGTCTCCTTGTCCCCACCCCCACCCCTCTAACCCGGCCCGTCTCCTTGTCCCCACCCCCACAACCCGGCCCGTCTCCTTGTCCCCCCCACCCCTCTAACCCGGCCCGTCTCCTTGTCCCCACCCCCAACCCTCTAACCCGGCCCGTCTCCTTGTCCCCACCCCCACCAGGCCTCCCTCCAGCCCCCTTACCTGGCCGGAGGCTGGGAACTACAGGGATGGCCGGCAGAGCTGCTTGTCGGCCAGGCCGCTCCCGCCCTGAGCATGCTGTATCTGCGCATGCTCAGGGCGGGAGATTTGAATCTCCCCAGCCCGGCCGCAGCCTGCACAGCAGGGACGGAGCACTGGCGGGGACCGAACGCGGCCCCAGCAGGGCAGACAGACCCCGGCAACGGAGACCGATCCTGGCCCCGTGCCGGGAGGCCGACGCTGTCGGCAGAGCGGGGCGGGGTCGGCTCTGGGCCGGGAAGTCGAGGCGGCCGGTGGGTGGGAGACCGGCAGCCTGCCCTGGCCGCGGCCACCCCGCTGCCCCAGACGCATGGGGCGGGCCGCAGCAGGGGCGGGGGCCGGGTAAATAACCTTGGCGGGCTGTATCCGGCCTGCGGGCCGTAGTTTGAGGACCCCTGCTCTAAACCATCTCTTAACTGCAGCCCATCCCTGTTGATGCCTGAATTCACATTTCTGTTTGATGTGCTTATATTAAGCTGCGTAAATCCTGATTATTCTAAGCAGCTTGGTGCCTAAACTCCACTGGGATCCTAGCTGTTTTCCCTCCACTCGTGGGGCTTAATACAATAGTCCTTCTTAGAGCATGGCTGGGATTGGTCCGCCACACAAGACAGCTGAGAAGGGGATCTTAGTAATGCATCTATGAGACCTAGTTGTGAACCAGGACCCATTGTACTAGTCACTATAGCAACATAGATCAAAAAAGCTCCTCTCCCCCAAAGCTTGCAATTTAAATACTAAAGAGAAGTAAGGAATTCAGGATTCTGTTCCCTCAGTTCAATTGTAATTTAGCTTCTTGTTCTGAGCTCAACTTGTGACCAGAGGCGGCTTTTGGGGTAGGAGAAGCAGGCGCACGCCTAGGACTCCGAGTTGTAAGGGGCCCCATCGCCTACCCCAAAAGTCATGTCTGCTTTGGTCCGTGGCAGGAGGAGAAGCTGGCTCAAAGGGCCAGGGCCGTGTGGGAGGAGCTGGGGCCGGAGAGGCGGGGGAGCCAGGGTCACAGAGGGGGGCTTAGGGCCCCCAATAGCCAAAGGCCGCCTCTGCCTGCGACCATCGTATTTAGGATCTTAGTGATGGCTAAGGTATGGAAAGCTTCTGAAGCATCTCTTATTCATTCCAGTTCTTTATTAATTAGGCCATGCCATGTTTCCACTGACACAACAACAATGGTGCTTGTGACAGAGGTAGGGCTAGTAGGTAGTAACCTATAATAATGCTTTGAATATAAAACTGTAACAATGTAATGGACACTGTGAACCTGGTCAATAACTGGAAGTTAGTTCGTACTGAGGTTCTAAGGCTATGTCTACACTTAGAAAGTTAAGTCAACTTTAGTAAGTCACCTTTATTAAGTCGATTTTATGTCGACCTTATCAAGTCAACATAGAGGGTCTACACTAGACTCTTCAGTCGACTTGGGGAGGTTGGAGGGGTGCATTGTGGGAAGTTTGGCAGTATAGAAGGTCTCCCCTCTCCCGGCCACACCTTCAAAACAGGAAGTGGGCTCAGCCCCTTCCCATTGTGCCTGGCAGGTCATGGATCTGCCTCTTCTTCTGCACTTTATCAGCCAGCTGAGTGACACCTGCCAGCTAGTGGTAAGGCTTCTTCGGCTGTAGAGCAGGCCTGTCTGGCGACTCACCGGTGTGGAGGAAGATGACAGCCTGCCCCCCGCCCTGCTGCCCCAGCAAGCTGCTGTGGTCACTGCACTGCGCTCCGTGCCTCGTCACCTCCGGGCACGGGAGGCCTGCAGTGACTGGTGGGAGCAGATCGTCCTCACCACCTGGGCTGACGACCTGTGGCTGCAGAGCTTTAGGATGAGCAAGAAGACCTTCCTCGACCTCATCCACAAGCTCACCCTGCTTCTGCAGCGAATGGACACCCGACTCCGATCCGCCCTGCTCATAGAAAAGCGAATGGCTGTCGCTGTGTGGAAGCTGGCAACCCTGGACTCTGACCGCTCCGTGGCCCAGCAATTTGGCATTGGGAAGGCCACCGTAGAGACCGCCCTCATTCAGGTCTGCAGGGCAACCAACTGGGTCCTGCCAGCCTGCCTCTTCACCCCAGGCAACCTGCACAAACTCCTCAATGTCCTCGCTCAACCCAGCTTCCCCAACTGTGAGGGCACTGTGGACGCCACTCACATCTCCATCCAAGCCCTGGAACACCACGCCAGGGACTATGTGAACTTCCAGGGGTACTACTCCATAGTCCTGCAGTCCCTCGTGGACCACCGCGGAATCTTCCAGAACATCTATGTGGGCTGGCCGGGGAAGGCACAGGACACATGGACCCTGCGCAACTCCGCCCTGTACAGGCGCATGTAGGCAGGCACGTTCTTCCCCGACCACACCATCACCATCGGGGACGTGCAGGTGCCAGTCCTGATACTCGGGGATGCCACCTACCTCTCGCTACCCTGGCTGATGATGCCATACAAGGGCCGCATGATGCCAGCAGGGACTTCTTCAATCAGAGGCTCAGCTGGTGCCACAGTGTTGTCGAGTGTGCCTTTGGCTGTCTCAAGGCCCACTGGAAGGCCCTTCTGACCTGCCTGCAGCTCGGTGAGAGCAACCTCCCGGAGGTCGTCAGCACATGCTGTTGCCTGCACAGCTTCTGCAAGCTCGGGGGGGAAATGTTCCCCTGCATCTGGGAAGCCGAGGCCGAGTGGCTCGCTGTGCAGTATGAGCAGCCCGATGACCCCTGCTCCAGACTCAGCGGGTCCAGCGGCCATCACAGCTCATCCGGGATGCCCTGAGGGCTCACTTCGACAGTAAGGAGCACTGAAAGGTGGGCCTTCTACCAGGCCCCAACACCACCACCACCCACCCATGCCTGCGCCCCCCACACCTGTCACCCCCCTGTCCCTACACCAATAAAAAGCACGACACACTGTATAACAGTGGTCAGGATGTTTATTCATAGGGGAAAATTGGGGTTGGGAGCTGCGGGGGTTGGGAGGCTTGGTGGGAGTGAAGAGGTTTGGGGGTATGGGGAGGGGGGTGAAGAGGGTTGGGGGAGGGGCTGGTGCTAGTGGCCTCCGGAAGGCAGATCCTGGGCTTGCAGACGTCCACCCTGGGTCCTGGCCCGTCGGCAAGGAGGGTTGCCTCTGGGGCACAGGGCGGGGCCCCGAGAGAACAGGTGCTCCTCCAGGCACTCAAGGGACTGGGTCTGCCACTCCATGAAGTCGAGCATGTGCTCGAGCAGCCTCTGCTCGATCCTCCAGTGGACATCCTCCTGCTCCTGCTGGGTGCTGGCCTCCCCCTGCTCCAGTACCACAGTCTTGTCTCCTGAGCCTTCCTCCTGGTTGTCGTCAAGGGAAGGCTCAGCAGAGTTGATGGTGTGGGCTGGCAGGCTGCCACTCTCCTGGCCCAGAAAGGCATCCAGCTGTTGGTAATACTGGCAGCTGGTGGGGGGTGCCTCTGTCCAGAGCGTCTCCTCCCGGGCCTTTTGATAGCCCTGGCGAAGGTCCTTGATCCTGACCCAGACCTGCTGGGTGTCCCGGGTGTGGCCCTTGGCAGCCAGGGCCTAGGAGATGGAGGTATACACCTCCCAAGTGCAATGGCTGCCTCGCAATTGAGAGCTGACTGCCTTGTCCCCCCATATGGCCAGCAGGTTGAGGATTTCCTGGTGGCTCCAGGATGGGGCCCACCTGTGGCTCTGGCTGTTCTCTGCCCTGCTCCCAAGCAGCAGGGTGGTCAGGGGTGAGTCCTGCCTTGTGGTTGGCCAGGGCAGGCTCTTCCTGTGCCAGGATCTCTGGGAGGGAGGTCAGGGAGGAAGGTCCGGAGGCCATGGAGGTCAACTTAGGGCTACTCTCCATCTAGACTGGCTTAGGTCGACTTAATGAGGTCGACTTAAGCGTTAGGTTGACCTAAAAGGAGATGTTATTACGTCGACTTAACTTTTCGTTAAGTTCCTTAAGTCGACTTAAGTAACTGCCCCGCCCACTTCTGCCTTTTCTTGTTTGTAGATCGTGTGCCATGCCATTAATCAAAGATTTGGTTGGTGGCCAAGGAAATCTGATTGACAGCATGGAGCACAATCAAGAAAAGGAAAGAGTGGGTGGGGGCCCACATGGGAAATGAGCCAATCAAAGTCCAGAATGCTGACTGAGTGAGCCCAAGCTCGGTTGTGGATGTAGATATGGATACACGCAAAACCTGGCATGCAGATTGTGGATCGGATAGATACTGACACTGAGCGGATGCAGATCGGATTTGGATTTACATTTTTGTATCTGCACCAGGTTTTAGTCTTAAAACAGAAAAGGGGAGCTAGTGGGTTACTTAACTAGTGGGTTAAGACAGAAAAGGGGTGGGGTAGTTTGTTGTAATAAGCCATAAATTGTGTGTTTATTAAATCCATGATTTTTAGTGTTTAGCAAAATTATAAATTTACACTACAAGACTTATCTTCTGAAGGTGTTGTGTGGGTTTCCTTTGAGGATCAGGAGTGAAAGAACAGATATGGAGTAATTGCTTTGTGAAAAGCACTCTCTCATGGTTAAAGTGTTTTTGTTTACCATTTTTCTATGTAAGTTCAACTGAGATAATAGTGATGGTGTGGTTTCAGCCACATAGTTGTTGTTGGGTCATGAGATACCCCACATGCAGTGATAGGCATGTGTGGGACTCATGGATCTTTAAAGCTGTGCTGTGGAGAGATATTGATCCTCACAGTGGTGGAGATATGTCTGCAGGTTTTGCATCTGTTGTTCTGGCAGGTGTTCTGGTGCTGCTTTGAGTTGGTGTGTCCTGGTCTATGTGACCTAATAGATCACAGGCTAGTATTGTAGTAGTCATGTTGGTCCCAGGGTATAAAAGAGGCCAGTTGGTCCAGTCTTTTATTGCTTCCTTCTGATGAGCTTGATTTGGTTGTGGGGGTGGGTGGTGGGTACTTGGAAGGCTAGAAGAGAGGATTTAAGAAGAATTTCTTTCAGGATGTGGTCCCCATTGAGTTTGTATTGCAATTGTTTAATCATACCCTATGTGGGAACCCATACAGGATTATAGCTAAGTAGTAGATGTGTGAGGTCAGAGGGATTTTTCCTCTATGTTCTGAAGCAGGTTCTCTCTGTGTAGTTGGGTAACCCTTTCCATGATACAATCTTCTACAAGGTGGAGTATTATTATTGTTTGGTGAAGACGGTTTTAAGAGTGTTTCCTGAACATCTCCTTGGAGCATATTTGGTGGCATTTGAATGCCTGGCTATCAATAACAGATTTTTTTGGGTTCCAAAGGGGTAGCCATGTTAGTCTAGGTCAGCAAAACAAACAAGGAGTCCTGTAGCACTTTTAGGGTACATCTACACTGGAAGCTCTGTTAAGTCGACTTAACCAAGGTTGACTTTAAGTTGACTTAAAGTTGACCTTAGAGAGTCCACAGCCCTGTGTCCACACTGGCAGGTGCTAGGTAGACGGAGGAGTAGCCAGAAACTCTGAGAGGGGGCCTGGAGGCCAATTAGGTGGACTTAAGGGCTATCCCCCTGTCTCCACTGGTTTAAGTCGACTTAATAAGGTTGACGTAAGTCTTAGGTCAACTTTAAGAGGTGGTGTTATTAAGTCGACTTAAAGAAGTGCTTAAGTTGACTTAATAAGCGCCCAGTGTGGGTGCGGTGGTCTATAGGTCGATTTAACCATCCTTATGTCGACCTAAGGCTCCAGTGTGGACGTACTCTTAAAGACTAACAAATTTATTTATTGCATGAGCTTTTGTGGGAGTAAATCCCACTTTGTCAGATGGCCCCAAGAGATTGGCATATTGGGAAGCCATCCTAGTACTCATAGCTGTCCCAAGGGTTGGACAAAGAGTTTGTTGCTGACTAAAAATTGAGAGAGAATGAAATAGATGAGTTTGGTGATATGTTTGGGTGGATATCTGACCATTATCTTGTAAATATTTGAGGCAGGCAGCAATGCCGTCATTGTGAGGGATGTTGGTGTATAGGGAGGTGACATCGATGATGCCAAGAATGGTGTTCTGAGGTAAGTAGACAACAGAGTCTTGTGGCACTTTTAAAGACTAACAGATTTATTAATTAGTCTTTAAAAGTGCCACAAGACTCTGTTGTCTTTCTACAATAGACTAACACGGCTACCCCTTTGGAATTTGAGGTAAGTAGTTAATGTGGAATTTATGGAGGAAGACTTTTGTGTCCTGCAGGAAGCTGGCCCTTTTGTGGGGTGAGTGGCTTGAACATGAATTCTATGAATCCTAATATTCCTTAAGAAGGAGTGCCATGGCTGGATATGATGGGTCTACCTGGATTCCCTTGTTTGTGTTTCTTAGGAAGCATGGAGATGATTCCTGGAGCGGGTTCATGGGAGATGAATTTGTAGAGTTTCTCCTGGAGTAGTTTGGGAAAGGACTTAATGATATCCTTAAATTCCTGTATTAACTGTGGTGTGGAGTCTTCTCTGAATTCTTTGTAGTAGATTGAACCAGAGAGTTGTCACTTGGCATCATTAGCATAGTTATTATGTTTGAGGACTGCCATAGAACTCCCATTGTCTGCAGGTTTGACACCGATAATGCAGCTCTGGTTAGAAGTAGTCTTGTTAAATTGATGGTGATGGAGTGCTGGGTATGCTTTATGTGGTGGGTCCTAAACAGTGCGTGACTTTATTCTTGTAAAGAAGGGTAAATTGTCAGGGGCTGCCATGTTTGTGTATGTGTATACATGAGAGAGAGAGAGTCCAAAGAAAATGGAATGGTAAGCTCAAGATGTGTGCCGTCTATTTTGTTAAGATACGTTTTTTTGAAATCCTTTTATTCTAAATGATATGTTTGCTTTCTGTAAGTTGTTTGATCACTGATGACCATGGTTGTTTCCTCAGAGGGAACAGAACCATAGGGCCTAAGCCTAAGTCAGATTTGCTGACATAATTGAAGTTAATACCAAGGGACTGCAGTCAAAAGCCCAGTCTGAGGGTGGGAGAATTGTATGTTTCCATCCTGAAACAAGTGACAGCTAGAAACTTGAGACCAAGAAGAGGTGTACTCAAAGATGCAATTATCCTGATATCTGTGACAGTGCCATTAGTCTATAATTTTCCAAGTCCTTCTGAGACTTCTTTCAGTGGCTTTTGGAAACTTAATGTCTCTCTGTGGAGTCCTTTGTTATTTCCATGCTTTGATCAAAGTCTTCTTACGCTCAGTGCTCATTTGAGTATTTTTATGGTAGTTGATCTCAGAGCACAGACACAGATGTCATTGGGATTCAAAGGCATCAATTCTTTTTCAGTCAAACAATTTTGAGGCTGATGGTAGTTATAGAATTAATGAAGTTCCACAATGTGTTTTAGGATTGATGTGTTATTACTTTCTCAATACAGTTTAAATTGTATATTCAACAGGCACATGTCAAAAATTTTGCATTTCAAAATTTTTCTCATTTTACCAAATGGCAAATCCATTCTCATGGTTTTTTTCCTCTGAATTCATGGATTGCATCTTCGAAAACTGGAGCACAATATCCTGCCATTCTATATTATGAAATAGAATCAGTAGCTTAATGTAGGAATGTGTGTTTTCCCAGTATGGATGGATGGATGCTTGTATCAGTTCCTTTCCCAGTTTCAACTAAACATTGTGCTGAAATAATAATTGTTTTGCTTTTTTCTTCTTTTAAATTTTCCTCTGATTCATCACTTGTAGGATCTACCAGAAGAACTGAACATTTAAATTACTTGTAAGCTGAAGCGCTTTGCTTCACTGAGTTACCATTTAGTGCTACTTTGACAGAGAATTTGTTTAAAGATTACAACTTTTTTATCAAGTTCAAGTCATTGACCTTTGATCTTTGCTGGTTTGCCAGGTGGTTTCAAATAAGAACCAAGATTTCTTCTGAAAGAAGATGCTGCTGAAAGGCTTGAAGCAAGGACATAAATTACCATCACCTCAATGTTTCAGTTATAACAGTGAAATGCCTCACTCACAGGCCTGTTACATTCATCAGTATTCTGCCTTTCCTCTTCAACATACAGTGTTTCATTTAGTGATATATTTGACCTTGAGAAATCCAAAGAAACTGATTTGCTGCACTTTAAGATGAGCACAAATCCTTTCTATCTTGCCATTTAACTGCTGATGTTGCATATGTTTTAATTCAGGGGTCTGCAACCTCTACCGGCCCCTGGGCCAGCCCCATCCACCACACCCTCAGCAGGTGCCAGGGGCAGAGCCAAAAGGGGGTGCAGCCAGACCAGGTGCCCTGCCAGTCGGGGCCTGGGCCAGCATCAGCCGGCTGGTGGCCTCCGGTTCCAGGGCCCGGGGCCGGATCCCGTCTGCAAGGGCGGCACGGGGCTGATGGCCCCTGCTGGCCCTGCCCCTTTGCTGGACGGCAGGAGGGAAGCGGAGTGGAGTGTAGCAGAGCGGGTCAAGTTGCCCCGGCCTGCCCAGAGCCGTGCCGCTGCCGGCAGGGCAGAGCTGGCCCCGGTCATGGCTGGCAAGAGGGTGAGTTGGGTTGGCCCACCTGGAGTCGCCGCTGCCGGCGGGAGCCAGGGCCAGGAACCGGAGGCCGCCCAACAGCAGTGGTGGCTCCGGCCGGGTCGCCCCGCCCTCTTCCCGGCTATGGCCGGGGCCAGCTCTGCCCTGCCGGCAGCGGCGCGGCTCTGGGCAGGCCGGGGCAACGTGACCCACTCTGTTACACTCCACTCCGCTCCCCTCCTGTCGTCCAGCAAAGGGGCGGAGCCAGCAGAGACCCTCAGCCATGCGCCACAGCTCCTGGCCCCGCAGTTTGTGGAGCCAGTGGGGGAATCTGAGCGGCTCCACGTGCTGCTCAAGCTCGGCCTGCGTGCCAGCTGTGGCACGCATGCCGGGGGTTGCCGACCCCTGTTTTACTTCAGTAGAACTATCTTTTTTCATTAGCCTATTCAGTTTCTTGAGTTCTACCAGTTCTTTAGCAGAGCCGGATTAACTGGCCTGGGGGCCCTGGGCTGCCCCCCACTGCAGGGAATTCCCCTGAGTGAGGCCCCCCCACCACGGTCCCCGCCCCACAGCAGGGTGGCCTGTTCCTGGGGAAACGCTTGGACCAAAGGGCACTTCTGCTCCGGCCAGTCTGCCCCCAGGGGCAGGGGTAACTGATATGTGGCATGGCCCTGGTAAGCTGCACTGGAATGGAGGCCATGCTGCAAGCCCGACAGCCCTGCCCCCCCAGGTGGAGCAAACAAGTGCTGGCCTGCCCTGCTCTGCCCCTGGGGGACAGACCAGCTGGCCAAGGGGTGGGGCAGGAGTGCAGAGCCTGGCTCTAGTGCCCTACTCCACTCCCTATGCCAGCAGGGTGCGTGCAGTCTTGGTGCTCTAGCCCCGCCAGTGCTGTGTGGGGCGAGGGAGGGGGCAGTTAGGGGTTTGGGGGGCTGGAGCCTGGGGCCCCCTTTTTGGCTGGGGCACATGGCTTCAGCCCCTATAGTCCCTGCTACAATTTGGCCATATTCTTTAGGCAGTGCTTTTTCTTGTTAAAAAGAAATAAATTAAAGGTGCTGGTGCTCGGCCAGGGACCTTGGGCCACTGGCGGCAGCGGCGAGAGCTGGGGCTGCATCGCTGTGGTGAAAAAAGGGGCACCCCGAGTACCATCATACACACACACAAAAGCCCTATCTTTAGGCATCTTGGATAAATCTACACACTTCTGTTTGCTAGTTACTAAATCATAGATCACTTACCAACAGTACTGATCATCTTTCAATACCTACAGTACAATACTGATCATCTTTAATGCTACAGTTGGAATGAGGAAACCTAGTAAACCTAAGACTGTCAAGACTGAAAGTAAGGCGAGCTAGCTAATTTTAAATAGAGCCACATTCTAAAGCACTCAGCCCCCTTCCGGAAAGTTTTATAATGTAGCAAACCAAGCCCCCACAACATGGCTCATATCATCTGCTTCCTTTTTTCCAGTCTCTACTGATAACTGTTTACTTCCACTAATCAATACCTCTCCCAGTCACCAAAGTCTCGACCCATTCCTTTGTAGTCAGTTTTTAAGTTTTTTGTTGTTTTCTGATAGTCAAAAGAAGAACCTTGATGTCCTCATTACTCCTCCTTTTACAGTCAAGTTTTCATTCACAGACTGAAATTGGCCTAATCTAGTGATAGCTTATAGCATTAGATAAAGTAAAGTAGCTCTGTCCACAGCCTTCACTATTAAAATGTGCTACATATGCATTGATTTTTCTCAGATGTTGTCAAAATGTGTATGCTAAGCTCTTATTCCTTAAGAAAATAATTTATTATTCTGAATCCTCTTCTGAGTTAAGCATCTGGAGGTTGGAAATAGTAGTACATGACTAACAATGATGCACAGAGGTGTTGAAAAGTGTTGGTTCACAAGTAATGAAAAGACAGAGAAGTGAACTATTAGAAACCAATACTTCCCAGCTTATACTGATTTCCTCAGTCTTCAGGGTTGTCTATTCTTGGTAATTATTCATTTAAGCATGGTTTTGATTTGATTTCTATTTAAATGATGTGAACTGCAAATAAAGGGAATATTCATTGGGTTATAGTAACTTTCCTTCCTGTTTGTAATTCTAATCTTATTCATCTCTAACATGGTGCAGTAATGTATAGCCAGTCCTAAGCATGGAACTGAATTTGGTAAGAAAGAATTGGCAGGTCAGAAATAATAAGCAGGCTACAAGTAATATAAAAATGTACTGAAGTCTTCAGGAGCACAGTGATACCATCATGGCTGACTTCAAAACATTAGATGTATCCAATCTTAAGTATTTCGAATATTTGGCAGAGGACAGTGTAATAAACATAACAATTAATAGTACTTTTCATTTTTATAGCAATGTCCATCTGAATAGCTGACTTCATTTTATAAGCATTAATGAAGTAAGTCTCACATACATTAGTGTTATTTCCATGTTACAGATGGGTAAGCCATGCGCAAAAATTGTGTGTTGACAGAGCCTGGAATAAAACTCAGGAGCCTAGATTCACCATCCTCTTTTAGCAATAAGAATTTCTTTTTCTGCTCTATGCAAGCATAGCATTGGAACTTTTGGTAGAGCAGGCAATGCTATTAATTCTCAAATTTCAGTTTCTTGAAAATTTGCATTCACTTGAACAACATGTCACTAAAATGAGCAGAATATTACTTATCTGATCACATAGATTGGCATTGAGTTATGAGAGATTCTTCCGTTTCCTATTTCAAAGCTGTGTACACTTCCTGGGCAGAATCCTAGACCGTGCCAACCGGAATTGAAAATCAAAATCTCTAAGGCTATGTCTAAACTGACAGTGGTGATCGATTTATGCGGCTCGATTGAGTGGCAGTAAAGACATGCTCAATAGTTGATCTAATAAAGCCACCACCTCAGTTGGCATAGTGATGCATCAATGGGAACACGTTTCCTATTGGCGCAGAGCAGTCAAGACAGCACATAGAGCTAAAGTAACGAAGTCGATGGGAGTAATACAAGCTACTCTGCGTAGCTTGTGAAGTCCTGTCAACTGCTGCTGAATTTTGCCACCAATCTAGACCAGGCCTAATTTAATATTTCTTGTTTCTTCCTAAAGGGTATATTTGGTTTGCTTAGTCAGAAAGACACAGAACAAGAACACAAACAAAGAACTCAAAGGTTATTTCTCACTCCAGACTGCACCCTGCACTTCCAGACTTCATTCCAGGCTAAGAAGACGACCATATATTTAAATCCATTAAATAAATGCAATGAAACTTTTCATACTAGCTGTGTAAATATGGGGATTTCTAAGTGCTATAGGGAGTTGCTGGGATTAATTAATTTTTATAAAATATTAGATTTTACAAGGGGATAAACTTAGATACAGACATGGTTAAGTGACTTACCAGGAGTGACAGAGCCAGTAACTGAATCAGCACCCTTGACTTTCAGCCCCCAGCTCTAAGTGATAGACGACAATCTCTTTTTAAGATTTAGTGGTGGGATTTTTCATACAGCCTAAGGGAATCAAGTGTCCAACTCCCAGTGACTTCTTATGGGAGTTGGATACCTAACTTCCTTATTCTTTATTGAAAATCTAGCTATAAGACCATTTATGAGTTTCAGAAGATCACCCCCACAATTTCTACAAGTGTTGATCTGATCATTTGGATTCATAAACCTGTAGCTGGCTTTTTCATTGAGGGGGCTAGGACACTCTGTTCATCACAAATACAAGTATTGAATTGTCAATCTTAACATTGCCCAGAGGAAAGCATTTTGAAGAGGCTGCTGAGTCACACCTTGTTCCACTAGTCATTACTGTATTAAATGTACCCAGTGCTGGCTCATGTTATACTCAGTACCATTTATCTTGGCAGCACAAATATTCACTAGAAAAATAATAGTTGAAAGTCCTCATTACAATAATTTTATCCTTAAAAGGTGCTGATATATCGTCTAGCAGCAAAGGACTTAACTCTCTTATCAAACCAGTTTTACTTCAATGTAACTCTATCAACCTCAGTGGAGTTGCTTTTGATTTACACTTGGGTGAGTGGAGAAACAACCCCAAAGTTCTTTGCTCACAGCTCTCTGCATATTATTCCTGAAATTGAATCCCCCCCAAATTTTATAGAGCACATTGGAGTATTGATTTAAACTCTACACTCAGCTGCATCATTGAAATCTCTGCTGAAGGCAGGGCACCTGAAAGTAGAATTTGGCCCATATGTGCAGTTTTGATAGCTGCCTTTGAAAAAAATTGTTAGATTGGAGAGAACATCATAGAATAGCTAAAATGGTAAATGTACAGGAGGGATTCACCTGTGAAAAGATCTTTGTGAAACTGGTGGCATTTAGCTTTGACAGGAGACTTGCAGACAGTTTGAGTGAAGAATTTGAATAAGCTGCTAAGCACAATTATAAAATTAAACTTGCTAAGTTTTCGTGGTAATTAACCGTTGTAATGGTTTACCAACAGAAGAGGCAAAGGCATTGTTATTTGGATTATTTAAATCAAGACTGTACATCTTTCTAAATGATTTACTGTAATTCAGCTACAAAAATTATTGGCCTCAAGGGTGTTCAGTTACGTATTTGGGAAGATAATTCACCCTACTAGTGGAATTAATGGGTGAAATTCTATGGCCTGTCTTATGCTGGAAGTCATGCTAGGTATCTTAGTGGTCCTTTGGGTTTAAAATCTTTGAATCTTCTGTATTTTAGGTTAATTGGACAAGGTAAATATTGGGATTATTGGTTTAGATTAATAGGTCTAAGAATAATTGCAGCTGGTTTTATTTTAGAGAGAATGTGTTCCATAGGGAGAATGCATTTTCTATTACTGTAGTGATTTTTTATAAGTATGAAAGTATTTAATTGTAAGGTGACTACGTTTAACTTCAGTTAAGTAAACCTCCATTGCTGGACACTCCCTCTGTTAGAAACAAAAGTGTGTCCACTGTCTAAATTACATTGAGAATTCTCTCAATTGTCACTTAACTTGTCTGTCAGCCTCATTTTCTCATCTGTAAAGTGGGGGCAATGTAACACTTCCCTGTCTCTCAGGGATGAGTACATTAAAGGTTGTGCAGTTTTCAGGTAGTATAGTAATTATGATCATACAAGTACCTAAGATTTATTTTATATATATACACATTTTATTAGCCTTTATCATGGAACCCATAATATTCTAACAATAGAGGTTGTATATGAAATTAAATTAGATATGTATATTTTCTGCTTTGGAGTATCTGACTGAATTTTGGGGGGAAGGATCAAGAGGTACTTAATCATTGATTTTTAATTTGTATCCCCCATGTTGGGTATGAAGAGTTTGAATGGTAGTATTTTTTCCCCTCTTCTGACACACCTACTTTGAGACGACAGAGGTGTCAGGAGTGTCATTTGAAATTTCCAGAAATAATAGCCCCTGGCCTGCATCAGATCATACATGACTGTGTAACTCTAACCTTTTCTGAGCCATAAGGAGCATCACTGAAAATACTTACTGTCTCTGGAGTGATTGCAGTGAGATAGATGGTGGTGAATTATATGTCGTTTTTTTCTTTAATACAGCTGTTGGTTTGATCACATGCCAGACATTTAAAACAATTGTGATTTATAAGATAGAGAGAGACTGAGAGAAAATGTCACAGTTCCTTGCCAGACTCCTTCAGAGATTGGGATCTGCCACAGCCAAGTGGACTGGAGTCTTTTTCTTTCTTTTTTTTTTTTTTATAAAATAAATTTGTCATCTGGAATAAGCATGCTTCTTATTTTATTATCTTGTCTAAAATTGAAAAGATGCACATTGGGGAGGGGAGGAACTTTAATGCACAAATGATGCTTGTGCTTTTTTCTAAATCTATTATATAGTCTCGGAGTAGAAAAATGAAATGCCATTTAAGGTTTGGAGTTGGAGGCTGGTGGAACACTCTGCACTGCTCTGCAATAATGGAAATTAGAAAATAATCAGATTTATTTCTAAAGTAGTGCTTTGCTTTTTGTGTGTCATTCTTTACAGACTTCTGTGCTCAATGATTATGAAATGTTCCTGATAACAACAAACTCAGCATCCACACCGGTTCTTGTGCAACATATGGTCTCCACCTCTTTTGCTTCAATTTGTCTTGGTAACCGGATTGGCAGAAGGAAGGGTGAAAAGCAGAGAGAAATCTTATTAGTTAGTTCAAGTCAAATCTTATTCAGGACATAGGGTGGTTCAGATTCAGAGGCCTTTAAGAACATGGTGTGGGTTCCACTGGAACTTGAAATTACATATAAAAGCTGGCACATGTGGTAGTGCTTAATGTACATGAGTAGCGGAAACCCTGTGATGTTATACTGGAAGCTGGGCTGAGCAATCCACTATCTATGGAGTCTATCTCATACAACCAATGAAATTGGTGCATGTAAATTAGCTATAGGGTTAAGATAGTGATTGGTTGAGTTACTTCTGGACTAGGACTCTTGGTATGATATCAATATGTACTTTACTATAGCTGTACACCACATGGATGGAATTAGTAAAGTCAAAAGTAGCTGAGAACATAAACATTGGATGGTAACATACTGCAAATTCAGTGATGATTGAACCTAGTAATATTTTAAACAAAAAAGAGCTCTCAACCATACTTGTAGCTGTTTCTGACATTTCACAGTGACCCAACTGGCATTCTGTTCTTCAGAGTGACAATCCTTTGATCTTATTTTATAGATTTTTAACCACTGAGAAATTTAATATATGATCAATTTCACTATTGCATTTCCTCCCTTTTAATGATCAAAATTGGAACAATGTGAAATATTCAAATGAAAGCCCAAAGGTATTCAGAATCAGTTTTGGGTCAACTTTGATCTGCATTTGCATACACTGGTCCATGTTAATCAAGGCTTAGGTTAACTTAGATAAGCTTAGCAAAACAAACAAGGGCTATGTCTACACTTGCTAAAATTAGTTCGAATTAGTTCGAACTAACTAATTCGAACTAATTTTAGTTAGTTCGAATTAACTTAATTTGAACTAGAAAAAGTTAGTTCGAACTAAGCAAGTGCGAATTAGCAACCCCCATTCATTTCAATGGCTGGTTAGTTCGAACTAAGAAATTAGTTCAAATTCACATGGCCACATTGGCTAATTCGAACTAGTTAGTTAGAATTAAAGCCTTACTTCTAAAGCCCTATTCAAAGTTATTAGTTCGAATTAACTAAAGCCTTGCGTAGCCATGGCTTTAGTTAGTTCGAATTAAGCTTCCTTTATTCAAACTAACTTGCCAGTGCAGACATAGCAAGTCGAGTGGCATTTTTTAAAAACTAACAGATTTATTTATCACATGAGATAGACTTGCAAACTTTCCTCTTCCCCAGTATCCCTTGCTATCTCATCAACAGCTTCCCACTTCTTGAAGACAGCTAAGATGAGAAAGGGTCTTTAGGACTCTAGAGTTTGCTGATGAGGGTAGATGTAGCTGAGCAGCGCATCCCCTGAACTCTTGAATTTATTATTACTATATCATTTGTATTGACCTACGACGTAAGAGCCCCAGTCATGGACCATGAACCCATTGTGCTAGAACTGCACAAAGACACAACAAAAAGATGTTCACTCCCCAAAAGAACTTAGACTTTAACTTGAACCCCCAAATGAATCTGTAGAGGCTAATTTTCTCACCTCAAGTAACTGGATTGTAGAATTTTTCATGAATGTAACCTTGTATGATTTATTCTGCTCTTCTTAAAGTGCTGGGCAGATCCTCAGCTGGTGTAAATTGTTGTAACTCTTAATGACTCAGTTCAGCCTTACAAAGAAGGTATGCATACCAAACCTATTTTTTGACTTAGTGACTGGTCTGAAATTGCTCAAATGCTGGTTTTGTATAGTTTTTATGGCTTCATGTCATTATAGCTGAATACCCTGATTTGTTTTTAAAGGAAACTATACAGCAAAGACGTATAAATTGCAATGACACTTTTTAGATTTTGATCCTTCTTTCTTTCTAACTCATTCATCAATTACTTTCTATTATCCTCTGAATGACCACAAGGCAACATTAAGTTGCTCACTGGATGAAAAGAAAATATGCATTTATACACAAGGCCCTTTACTACATATTAAAAAAAACCTCTTGCATACAAAAAATATCTTTTAGTTTATATTGAAAACCAAAATTATTCAGCATTTCATCTAAAGTCCAAGGGCTTTCAGGTCTACACTGGTTTCTTTAGGTTTTTGTGCATGTGTGGTGTCTACACTAATTAAATGAAACACACTTTGGGGCTCGTTCTCATATTTCTGGGATAGATTTTTTTTTTTAACTGGACTGAAGTGAAAGTCATTCATCAAATTAAAAATTTTAACTTTTTGTGGGTGTGCTCACAGAATAGTAATAGGATAGGCTTGATCCAGTGATGGGAAGTTGGTATCCGAGGGCTGTTTACTAGCCTTTATGAGATGAACTGATGATCTCAATCAAATTCCTCATGGAGAGGTATCCACATACAAAACCAGTATTACTGCTGGCATGGTCCACACCATTGCTATCCACTCTCATCCAGTCCCTATGAGGACAATGCAAGTCTTTTAGAAGTGTGGTGGGCCTGTTCTTAGATACTTGCCACTTGGCCTTTGATAAACAACAGAGTCTTGTGGCACTTTTAAAGACTATTTATCGCATGAGCTTTCATGGGAGAAAATCCCAATTTTTTCTCCCATGAAAGCTCATTCGATAAATAAATCTGTTAGTCTTTAAAAGTGCCACAGGACTCTTGTTTTTCTGCAATATACTAACATGGCTACCCCTTTGGAACTTGACTACATGGATGGCCTTTGATGTCACTCAAGAGAACACAGTCCACAATAGAAGTGTTTTAATTTCTTTCATTACAACGTGTGCAACAAGAAATATTCTCTGATCATGGGAGAGAACCATTTTGGCTTAAAATGAATAACCTTGATCTTTGTTGCTGTTGCCATTGTGCTTCCTCAGACCCATCCTCTCAAATATTTACCTTTCTATGTAATATCACATCTGAAACAGGAATGCAAAGTCTTTGTGGAAGGGACAAGATTTTTTAAATGGTTCTGTAAAGTGCCTAGCTCATCGTTAGGTGCTGTGAAATTTGTTTGAATATTATGACTAATAATTAATAAGGCTGACTTCTAAAAAAAAATCACTGAGCATTGTGAAGCCATGATATCTATAAATACACCCACGATAGGAAAGCTAACCATTTAGGCCCCAACTCAACAAAGCACTTGAACATATGTTTACCTTTGACCTCAGTGGACTACCTCCCTAACTAAAGTTAAGCATACTATTAGAATTTTGGGGAACTGAAGGGCTGGAGCCTGTTCGTGGTCCCAATGTAAGTTTAACCTGTTGTCTATTATAGGATAAAATCAGGATCATTTAACATTCAAGATTAGCAACAACACCAAACAAAAGTCACATTAAGGGGGTGTGTTTCCTCTCTGTTCTCCATTTCAGAGCTCTGAGGTTTGGTTTACAAAGCAAGGCTAGGCAATAGGAACAAGATCTAGTGATTTTTTGTTGTTGTTGCTGTTGTTAAACTTGACCATATAAAACAAGCGATTTTTAAAAAATGTTGATTTACTTTTTTTCTAATAGATAGCACATCTTTATGTGGTTGGAACTGTTCTTTTTCCAACTTGACTTTTTTACATGTGCAGTATTTTGAATCAGATAGAACATACTGTATAATACCAGAAGGAAGTGAAAATGTAAAATGGACTTATTTAAGTTGAGGTAGCATCTCTGAACATTTGTTTAGTTCAGTCCTGGAGCACAGCCTACAGATTCAGGTTGTTTTAGTCACACCAGGGCTTATAAATAATAATAATTAATATGCCTATTTATTTCAGGCAGTGTGTGGTCTGCTGTCATCATATTAGCAAGTTTACAGTTCTATTGCTTATTTTGATTGGAGCCCAGTTATGCAGCATAAGACGGCAGATGTTCTTGGTGTAATCTGATAGCCGTTTTTACTCGGTATTTTCTAATGTATAATCAAGGATAGAGGGTTTGATGAGACCAAGGCCTTTGTCAACTCCCCACCCCACTCTACCTCAGGCTGATCCATGACCTGAATAAGGAACAAGCAGTTCTGCAGTAAAATTGTTTCATTCTGTGCTGTACCTTGTCCTGTTTAGTTGAGAGAATAAAGAGCCCTGGGAAAGATCTGCTGGACAGCGTTTTCCATCCTCACCAAATTTTCTCTATAATTGGAAAGTTGTGCATTTTTTAAATAGGCTAAACAAGAAAAATCCTTGTGCATAAATCTAATACCTTTTACTAAGAATAAATAATAAGCCTATTGAAAGTAATAGCCTCTATTGAGACAGACTTGAATGCATGGTAATTGCAACAGGAATCAACAGGTTTCAAATTCAGTAAGAGAAAGCAGTGGCGCTCCCAGTGAAAAGGCACTATTGCCGGGATATTCTATTAAACATTGTCACTTTTAACATTTGTAATTACTAAATCAGTTTTTGAGATGTAACTTGCCAGTAGGCACCTAACCTGAGTTGAAGCCCCCATAGATAAGAAATGTGATTAGTCAATTGTTTGTGATTAAAATTTAGCATTTCTATATTATGTTTTGGTTTTATCATTTCATGTGTTTTTTTTCACTGCCCCAAAGTGTAGTAGGTGCTAAAGATATTCTATTATCCTTTCTGTTCCAAATATCTTTACAATACTTCACAATGAGTCTCATAAGCCTCGCAACAGATCTGTATGGAGAGTAGGTAGCAGATGTTTATCTATTTCCTGTTGGATAAACTTGAGGCACTAAGTTATTTGCCAAATTATTGCAAGTCAGGGGCAGAGCTGGTAGTAGAACAGAGGAATCCTGCCCATCAGTCCTCTCTTTTGACTATTAGAATGGTGGTGTTTGCTCTTATATAATAAAAAGTGTTCTCATTATATTTGTAATAATACTTTGATATGGGATATTAAAAAATGATAGTTAGAACAGAAGACTAGATTCTGTCCTAACTATAGAGCCACTATCAACACATCTGTAATAAAACACAAGTATATGCCTAATACACTTTTTGGGGGAAACGCTATCAGATTCCTTATGGTTAGAGCTTTCATGAAAAATATGCAATGAGACATTTAAGACACAGTATTATAGAATCTTAGAATAATAGGGATGGAAAAGACCTCACGAGGTCATCTAGTCCAACCCCCTGCTAGAAAGCAGGACCACTTCCACTAAATCACCCCAGGAACTCTAGAAATTACTCTCTTGAGGAATTATCTATTTTTCATTAATGCATTCATTATTTTTTTTCTTCTGACTTTACAGGGCACAATGACTACATGTGTCCTGCTACCAATCAATGCACCATTGACAAGAACAGGAGAAAAAGCTGTCAGGCCTGCCGACTAAGAAAGTGCTATGAAGTGGGAATGATGAAAGGTGGTATGTACACAGCAACGAACACATTTTTAGCACTGATGGCTGCTTAACTGGACAGCCAGCATGATTAAGCAAAGAGGTGATCAATGTTGATGTTGGGCCAAAAACCACAACAATGCCAATGAACTTACGATGATATCCTGGCCACACTGAAGCCAGGTGAAATATTGGCCAATATTTCACCCCTAATATTTTATAAATAATTTTTTTCCTCACAATGGATTTGTTTGGCAGCAGGCTATTGTGATTGAAAATCAGCCCTAATTGTTGTTTCATTCTGCAATATGCCATTCAGCACTCTGTTTCTGAGGGTAGGCTAAGAATTATATGGGAAGAGATGATTAGTTGTCTTCTGGCATCTAAGTCAGGAATGAAGCACATTGGTAGGGTGGTTTGGAGAAGCCTGCAGTACTTCTATCCTTACTGTACATCTTCTGTGGATTAATAAAGGTGCCACTTTCAGAACTGTCATTCCAGCACTCTGCAACAACACACAATGCACCTGAATTAATTTCCTTTTTGTATATTTAAATATGGAGGGTCTGATTCTGATCTCAAGCACGTTGAGCTAAATCACAAAGAATGACACTGAGACACTGAAGTTATACTGGTGTCAATCAGCCCAGTATGTCAACACTGAAGCTGATTGTACTAAGGATATCTGGTGTTTAATGTTTAGAGGGAAAGTAGATGACACTGCCATCAAATAATCTTTATTATACTCTTCTCAGAGCAAAGGTTCTTTTCAAGAGGCCTTTGGGATGTTTTAATAGTAAGTTTTTTGGCATTTCCCCAATAGATTTTTTTTCTCCCTCCTTTAAATTACCATTCCTAATAGTTCCGAGAAACAGACAGACAGACCAGGGAGGGTTCAGGCGGGTTTATTTTTAAACCTTAAAAAAAGCATATGGCTAAAAGAATATATAAGAAATGAAAAGAATTATAAAACTGGAAATTATATATGACTGGTTTAAAATAGACAGAAAAATAGTTTGTATGTTAATAAAAACTATTTCAAATTAACTTTTTAAAACTAAAAATATGACTAACTTTATCTAAACCTATTTGTAAAGGAAGTCTCAGAAATAGCATCCTGCAGAGACTTAAATCTGGATGGCGACATCTTCTGAGTATTGGATATTAGGAAAAACTTTCTCACTAGGAGGGTGGTGAAGCATTGGAATGGGCTATCTAGGGAGGTGGTAGAATCTCCATCTTTGGAGATTTTTAAGGCTCGGTTAGACAAAACCCTGGCTGGGGTGATTTAGGGGGAGTGCTCCTGCTTTTTAGCAGGGGGTTGGACTAGATGACCTCGTGAGGTCCCTTCCAACCCTATTATTCTATGATTCTATTTGTTTACTCATTGGGAGGGTTTTCAATGCTCATTCTTTATTTTCTCAAGTCAGAGGGATTTGCCTAAGGACTGACATATTTAGGCTTTTCAGAATGCTCCAGCTTTTCTCTGTTACCCAAGTGACTCAGAGCAGCCAAATACTCTCTTGATTTTGTTTCATTTGGTAATAAGCTTTAGATAACTGATTCATAGAATTCATATATGTGTATAGTGGCACTCTCTTAACTTAATATTCTGGAGCACCTGGCTAGAATTTATTTACATCATCAAAAACCTGTTTCTTGCAAAACAAACAAAAAGCCAGTAAAGAAATGTTAAGGTTACATATTTAAGCAATCAGAAGGCAGAAAATGTCACGATGAAGATTGCAGCTGCTACCTTAACTTTGCTCCCTTGTATAAATGCACTATCGTAATCTTCAGTTGCATAATCCCATACCATTTCTCAAACACTGATATATTTTCATTCGTTTATATTTACACTGCTATCACTGTCAAAATGATCTAGTATGTCTCTATTAGTTTAGACCTTTTGATTCTCTTCCCTCTAAGATATGGATTCTAATAATTTTCTATAATGTATTCAACAGCAATGTACATATATTTTTATTTTTAACCAGCAGGATAGCCTTAGCATCATTCTGGAGATTAAATTGAAGACAAAAATTTAAGTTTAAATTTGTTCCTGACCCTCTTCCTATTTCAGGGATTCTCAAGCTTTTTAATAATGTGGACCAACTCTTAACGGAGAAACTGTTTTGCGGCCACCATCCTTCCCATTTGCAGTCCCATAGACCTTTCCATTTGTGATAGCAAAACATCCCTGTGGCAACTGATTACACTGAAAAGTAATACAAAACCAGTTAATATATTTTAGCTGTCTTTTTACTCACTTTAGTATCTGAAAATAGGAAGAGTTAATACCATGTGATCAGCCAACCCTCTGTGGACCACAAGCAGGTACTGCATGAACCATCAGTAGGCTGCAGATGGAAGTTTAAGAATTTCTGTTTTAATGCAACCCTGTAGAAGTTTCTTAATGTTTCTCACAATGAATGACCATTTCTATCAGAAATCCACAGTACCTGACTAAACCCAGGCAACTCTGTGACAATGTTGGTGGTCATTTAGTTCTCATGCTGTAGCTTGGACGGCATAGAGGCCATTGAATGTGTTATGCATTTCCATGATGTTCTATCTTGAGCCAAATCTAGCATGTTATATGGTAGGATACTTGTGAGAGACAGGAGTGTCTGTTGCTATACAGTCCTCACATTTTAGGCTTCAAGGAGTGTTTGAAAGCAGGATGGAAAACTCAAAGAGCATTCTCACAATGAGATTGGTAGGCATTTTGGCTATGTCTACACTTGTTAAATTAAGTCAACTTTGTTAAGTTGACTTAAGTCGACCTTGTTAAGGCGACTTAACAGAGCCTGTAGCATAGGCATACGCATCTACACTGCCTTTAAATTGACTTAAGTCAACATAATAAGATCGACTTTAGCCTTAAGTCGACCTTCGAAGGTGGTGTTATTAAGTTGACTTAAGGAAGCTCTTAAGAAGACTTAACAAGCACCCAGTGTGGACACGGAGTTCTGTAGGTCGACCTAAGGCGCCAGTGTAGAAGCACACTTCAAGCTTGCAATCATGTTACCTTAGAGAGCCTTGGCGACTGACGCCTATTCTTTCCTCTCTGCTGACTTTTAAGTGGGTTTAAGTGAGGCCAGGGACTGACATCTTTAACTTGGACACTTCTCTGACAAACAACTCCTTTAAAGCTTTCTTATTCAAGGTTAACCTGTTCCATATTCTGGTATCTAAACCCTGTATTTGTTAGATTAATTTTTATAGGTCTCAAGTCAGGTTAATCTAAGACGAAACACAATTTGAGTTTCATAGCAGTCAGGTGGGAGGTCGCTAACTGATCCAACTCTATGCCTGGTTCCTGCATGAAGACATGAGAAGCCAGGGGTGAGGTCTGCTTACTCCAGTAATGATGCAGGTGTCCTATACATTGCACTGAGTGCAGGTAGTTAGGCTGTGAACTGGTGAGATGTGGCAGAATGGTTGAGGCAATTATTGCAGTACCAGACAAAAACTACTTCCACCATAGTGATGTTGGTGGAAAGAAGAAAACTGTTTTAAGGAGCCAGGCAAGACTCTGACTTCTTTCAGCGACATCTTCGCTGCCTGCCATTCATTGACATAGCATGAAGCCTATAAATACTATAAGACTATAGTATAGGGTTGTTCAAGACTATAAATACCAATCTCCTGGGCAGGCTGTTCATGAACAAGGCAAAACCCCAAACTGACTGTAAGCTCTATACTTAGATTTCACCAACCAAGTATGAAGTGTGAGTTTCTCAAGCACTATAACAGTCTTAACTTGGAGTCACAGACAATCTTCTTGGGTACTCCGGTCTATCTTGCCACCCAGGAAAGATGATCTTTGTGATAGATAGTTCCTGACATTTAACAGTGTTCAAGTTACTTCCAGTCCCAAAGGGCCAGTCACTTACCCAGGTCTATTGCACCTTAGATCCTACCCCAAAGACAAAGCTAGTAGCCAATCCTATATTAAACTAACTAAAGACTTACTTACTAAGAAAAAAATGAGTTATTTGCAAAGTTAAAACATAAAACCACAAATGAGATACAGTGTTAGGTTCTTAAAGGTGGTAGAAATATCAACAGCAAGTAAATTCTTTAAGTTGTTTAGGGCTAACCCATGTCAAACACTGGTGATCTGTTGCTCATGCTTAGAAATCTTGCCCTCTCCAAGTCCAAGCATCATAGATATCCATAGATATTTCTTCTTGCCATACATTTTTATTTCTTTCCCCCAGAATTTGAGTTGATGGGACAAGTCCACATGCTCATCAACTCTTCAGGGACTTGGGGAAGTAATTGACAAAATCTCTGTTCTTTGATGTTTCACATTGGCTCATTTGGCTTTAATGGGTGTTCTTGTGTTCAGTACCTAACATCTATAGGAAGCCAGCCTTTACATTAATTTACATTTTTTCCACCCTGTTCGGTGAGTTATACCGTTAGAGGTTTACGATGCGAACATTTCTTATAACCTTATAACATGGTGTACAGGTGTTAACTGAGATTAATATATGCAGCAGCTTGCAAGCATTTCATAAAATCTAAACACTAACACAGGTTCATAAACCCAATATCTGTTTTAATAATACTAACACACAGAGGAGCCTGACTGGTTTCCAGCTTTGCTTTTGTCAGTGTTCAGCAGAGGCCTAGAGGCCTTGGCATGAGCCGGCACCTGGTCTACCAGCATCACATTAGATTCTGCTGAGTTTCTATGAATCATGCATTTGTCACATGTAGATTAGACTATTTTAATTCACTGTATTTGGGACCAAATGTGACCTGTCCTTGCCCAAGATAGCCACCTGAAAATGCGAAGGTGGCCGCAGGCTGCGAAATTGAGAGTGGATTCTCCTAAAACTGCTAGGTAACACTGAAGTTAGACTTCCCAACCAGCCACAAATAGGGCTTCTGATTCCCCACACTGGTTATCAAGAAGCTAAAAAAAACCCTAGATAGTCCCCTTTACTGCATTTCAGTCTCTGGCTTCCAGTCAGCAGTGATGTCCAGTAAATAGATAAGTTATTTAAAACTCTCTTCCTTTTACCAAAATGTTTTCCTGACCTCAAAGGATCAGCTACATTATGAGACCAATATGAATTTTGATCTTACCCAAAATACCAGGCTTCTAGCCAATCCTATAGTAACAAAAAGAAAAGATTTATTATAAAAGAAAAGAAACAAATCATGAGAGATGTTAAGTTGTTAAAGCAAAGAGATGCATACAAATGATTTGAAAAGTCCATATATATCAGATTTTCAGTAGAATTGTGAAGTTTGCAGGCTTGTATAATTTTGCTGGTGTACATTGAGTACCTGAATGAGTCTGTCAGCTTTAGTTACACATGAATTGACCCAGAGGCAGGAAGCAGGACTGAAGACAGGCTGGATGTGGTGCAATTGCCTTTTATGTCTCTTTGCCATGCTTCATGTAGAAATTAACAGAAACATGATGGGGTCCAGGATCAACTGGACAAATCCTGGTGACTCATAGGCTATGTCTAAACTTACTAAAATTAGTTCGAATTAGTTAGTTCGATTTTATTTAATTTATTTATTTATTTATTAACTTAATTTGAACTAGAAAAAATTAGTTCGAACTAAGCAAGTGCCATGAATGGCACTTGCTTAGTTAGAATTAGCGATCTCCATTGATTTCAATGGGCCAGTTAGTTCGAACTAAGAAATTAGTTCGAACTAACATGGACACATTGGTTAATTCGAACTAACTAGTTTGAATTAACCCTTACTTTGAATAGCCTATTCGAAGTTATTAGTTTGAATTAAGGAAGCCCTTAATTCGAACTAATTAAAGTCTAGTGTAGCCATGGCTTTAGTTAGTTTGAATTAAGTGCTTCCTTAATTCGAACTAACTTGCCAGTGTAGACATAGCCATAAAGTGAAGCTCCTGAATTCTTTCTCTTGCTTATTATACTCTTGAGATCTCTTATTGGGCCATTAAGCAGCTTATTGGTGTGGCCATCCTATGTGGGTGTCATCCAGAAACACAGCATAATGTCCAATGCGTGCACACACACCCCACCACACACACCATACTTAGCAAATTATAACCTTTCTGGTAGTATCTGACATGACTTATTTTATATGAATTATTGTAATTGTTGAAAAATTGATGTCAAATAATATCATAAATCCAGACAGTCTCCCATCAAAGATGGGGGCATCGCAGCCCAACTCATGTGGAGGGCAACTTACCTCCTCCTTTGCAGGAAAAATACTGAGAACATATAGCACACCTAGTTCTGTGCACCTCCACTGGCTCCCATTTTCTTTCTGGTGTCAGTTCCAGGTTTTGGTCCAAATTGGATTCAGGCCTGTTACAACAGAAACCACTGAAGCAGCAGCACTCCTATGGCAAATTCAGCTAACAGTTCCCAGGAGACACAGCTCATGAGATCTAGAGATAAGACATTTTTTGCCTATGGAATGACCCTTTGTAGGAGATGAGAGTGAGTCAAAATCTGTTTTCAGGACACTAATTGAGACACCTTTTTGGCAGAAGGTGTCTCTCAATAATGGGTCCTGATCCAAGAGCAATGCTCTGACATGCTACAGTTTTACAAATACTAATAGTAACAGCCAACAAGCAGTCTGGAGAACTGCAAAACTCAAGACAGATAAATGACAAAATTTATCATTGATGACTTAATGCAAATCTTAATCACTGTATTTAGTGCAAAAATCTTAAAGTAACAAGTGCCCTGAAATAAGTTAAATAAATAAATTACAAGAACCTTTTCTGATGTATATGTGGGGTCATAGCCACAGCTGATGTAAATCAGCATATCTCCAATCACTTCAGTAGAAGTTTTCAAAGTCATTCACTGGAGAAGGTGGCCATACATTTAGGATGCTTACTTCTTCCATTCACAGTAGAACGCTCGCTGATGTCCATAAAAAGTTGCACAGAGATGAAGGGTAGAATCTAACTTGCATATAGTAATCAAAAGTTTAGTTATTTTGTATTTCTTGTCACAGTCAGTATCACTCAATGGGAAAATATACCTTGCCCTTTGGATCGCCAATGTGTTTATCTAATTTATTTCTTCCCTCCCAGCCCCCTCTCCTCTCTCCATTTTCCTTGGCTTTGTTTTAATTCCATTCTCTTGCAGCTCAGTGTCTTCCACAATTCTGATCAGTATAGGCTCTTCTCCTACTGCCTGCAGTTTGAGGAAGCAATTCAAAGCTGTAGTGCAACCTGTTCTAGCCACTTCCCCTTCTGTAGCCTACTGCCAGATCTTTCTGCCTCCGTCGCAACAGTCAAGTGGTGATAGACTTTGCTCCAGGTTTTTTGACAGCTTATTATTTTCTCCAATCTTTCAGACAGTAGCAAACAGCTTTCCTTTTTCCTCTTCTGGTTTGAGTATTGAGCAATGGGCTGGTCTCAGTCACCCAAGGTCAATACTGTTGCAGCTCTCTGACAGACTTCTCTCCTTTGCTCCCACAAGATGTGGTAAAACTGTTGTGCCAACACTGAACTTAAATCTAAGCATTGTCCTATTTGTGAGGCAACTTTTACAAGCTTATAGGAGGGAAAATTGTGCCCAGCCTCTTCTCAGCCAGCTGACCCTTGAACTGTTAGGGCACAGGGCTATTGGACAGGCATGTTGGGTCCCCACCTTTGCTACAAGAAGCCCTGGCTTCAACACAGAGTACCTGATCTGGAGTGTTGAGCAGAATTGGGAGTGACTCCAAGGACAAAGAGAACTTCAGCCAGCCCACCTTGGGTAAGTTCCAAGGCAGAAACAGATAGGGAAGGGGGTAGGTGGAAGCCCTTAAGGGGCATGTGTCACCTCCACAGTCTTCAAATGGTCCCTAAGTTCCCTAAGAAGAAAAGCTGGGCACATACTTAGCAACTCTTTTTTCCAGCTCAAATCAGGGAACTTCTGGCAACAAAACTGCATCCCACAGACAAAAGAAGTGCAACCCCAAGAAGGAGGGGACAAAGGGTGTGTCTACCCTTGTAAATAAAGTCGATTTAAGCTTGCTTAAGTCGGCTTAATTTACTCTGTGTCTACACTACACTTTCCTTAAGTCAACTTAAGCTGCTGCTTAAGTCAACTTAAGGAAATTTTAAGTCAACTTAATAAGACCTAGTTTTACTTCAACTTACTGGTTAAGTTGACTTTAGCCATTGTAGACATGTAGATTGTAGCCCTAAGTCGACCTATAGGGTCCCCAGGGCTCCCCCACTGACCTCCCTCCCAGGGTGCCTGGCACAGCCAGAGCCTGGCATGCCCACCCACAGGGCAGGACACAGCCCTGCCCACCCTGCTCCTGTACCCTGCCCCTGCCCCTGTCCCTGTCCTGCTCAGCCCCATGTACCCTGGTACAATGGGGAAGATTCTGAGCTCCCTGGCCCTTTTGGAGGGGTGCCCAGGGAAGGGGGGCACCTCTCAGGTGCCCCCCTTCCCACCATGCACCACTCCCAGGTCCACCTAGCCCCTACAAGTTGACTTAGGCATCCAGTGTGGACGCTCTACGTTGATTTGGCAAGGTCGACTTTAAGTTGACCTAAATTTACAGTGTAGACATGCTAAGTTGACTTAACAAAGTCGACTTAAAGTTGACTTTGTTAAGTCGACTTATTTGAACAAGTGTAGACATAGCCAAAGGGGGAGACAGCCAAAGGGCTCAAGGTGCTACATAAAGCAAGCTGCAAAAGACCATGCCTCGGCCACAGCTGGGCAGCAATGCCTGCAAAGGAGGCCTAAAGCCTAAAAAAATCCAAAAAGAGCAAAAAGGAAAGGATCTAAAAATGAGGGGTTTGTCATCTGTTTCATACATAACCTCTTCTAAAGAGAAAGGGGAGCTCTCAGATTCAGATGCTCAGAAGGACATGGGGAAAATGCAGCTAAGGGTTCTTTTCCCCTTAAGTGTTTGGAAGTGTGTGCCTTCGAAATCTTGATCTACCTTAAAGAGGAGATAAAGATGAGCCTAAAGGCAAATATCTGCTATCCAAAACCTCACTTGAGACAGCAATCTTACTGCACACATCCTTTGCAATTGTGATCAGATAGGAACATGTTAACACCTGATGAGGGTAAACATATAAGTAGGCATACAATTAGATTTTGCATGTTGCAAGAGCTGAAAAATGCCATTACAGATATAACAATGGTTGATTTTTTTCAGTGGCATCTCTAGCTAATTATATGACAATCCCATCCAGCTAACAGAAATGTGGAAGCTACCTTCAAAGGAGCTTTGAAGTTATGTCAATCACTTTGAAAACATCCTTGGCAGCTACGTTCTTTGCAAGAAACACAGTGTCCAATTGGATGACTTTACGGCTCTGAAGAATAGATTGTCCTGACTTCTGATCTATACTTAGAACATTTTTCTAGAAACAGCCTTTGTAGCAGATTCCTCAAAATGTATGCAGTGAGATTTTAATCCATGCCATCCAGCAGCCAGATGCCATATCGGATTCACTTCTGAAGGCTGATAGTCATTCCAGGTAAATTCCGTGGTCATCTAAATACCCAGGGTCTCCCCTTTTTAAGGAATAACTAGAGAAAGTAGTCCGCTCTGCCCTTAGTACTCTAAGGAGGGACTACAAACCCACCAACAGACAAACGTGTTTCTTTTGTCCATCCTCCTCATAGAGGTACCAAAGAAAAATCAACAAGTATATCAAGGGAAAAGGAAAATCCAGAGGTGGAGCCATAGCTTCTCAAGCCCACAACGATGATAAACAAATATGTCTCTTCCCAGACTTGAATGTAGGAGGCAGAATTTTCCACTTCTCAAAAAAAACAAAAACCAGTCTCTATTTACCACGGACAAATGCGTGAGAGGGATGAATTGCAGATACTTCCTGGAACTAAAGGCCAGACCCCGTCTCTTCCTCCATTCTCCCATCTTGAGTGACCCCAATAAAATGAAATCTTGCATTTTTTGGATATAGGAGCAATAGAAAGGGTTCTTTCAGACAAAAGATTTTTAGGACTGCATCCCATTTTTTTCATTAGCCAGAAGTGTATGATGGGGGAAGGGGTCAGAGTCGGCCTGGCTCTCAAGCTACTCAACAAACCGATGAAGAAAATGAAACTCCAGACTGAGACCTTTTCTTTAACAATGAAATCCCTGTCAAGGGGAGTTCCTTGCTTCAGTGTGTCTAGAAGATGCATACTTTCATATTCCTGTATGACCATGCCACCCCAGGAGATTTGCATATGAGATGGTCTGCTGCCACTACTAAACACTCCCATTTGGCCTTTCAGTAGTGTCAGCATCTTTATCAAAGTGCTGGTGATAATAGCAAGATTCACGTTTGTAGCACTCACCTGTATTTCTTTCTAGCTGACCTCGTGATCAGATCTCAGTCTCAAACTCAGGATGCTGGATCTGCTTCAAACACATGGATTTATGATAAACACCTTTCTCTTGAAACTGTGGAACTATTCATTGGAACACATGCAAGAACTGGTACTGATTCTGAACAAGGTGCTAAACTTCTTCAGGTGTTAAACAGTCCTACAAATGTCTGCAAGGTCTTCCTGTGGGCCTTTCAGATCCATGTACTCAAAAATGATACCAACCAGACAGAATGGGGAGTGCATCTGGGGCACAGGACAGATGAAGGTACTTGAATTCTCAGGAAAAGGAACCAGAGCATAAATCTTTTGGCGCTCAGAATTGTCAAGCTTGCCCTATGGAAGCTCCAGACCTACTTAGAAGGTAAACATGTTCTGCTCCAGTTGATATCACAAACCAAGGAGAACAAGGAGTGAAACTCTATCTAAAGAAGTGGTGGAGATACTGGAATGGAAACTTCCTTCTATTCATGCAATAACACATACAAGAAGAGCTGAACCAAAAAGCAGACTGGCTCAGCAGATGCAATGAGCAGCTCAGAATGGTGTCTGAATCAGGAAATCTTCACTCCGATTCACAGTACTTTGCCATGGATGATTTTTTACAAAGATAACCACAAGGCCTAATACGATTGTTCCCACTCTTTCTGTTACTAGGAAAGTTGATCCAGAAGATAAGATGAGAAGAAGCAAAGTTCACAGTGCTAGCTGACGAGGGAAACTAGTTTACTGATCTGATAAAACTGAACATGGTACCAATGTGGCATCTACCAGAGAGATCAGATATCATTTACCCTTTATTATTCCTCCCTCTAGATCCAGACTGCCTTCAAATGACAACCTGACTATTGAGAAGGAAGCTTTAGATCTAGCATTGTATCTTCCAAAGTGAACGTAACTCTCCTTTCCTCTACATGAGATTCAGCACTAAAGAACCACACCTCCATCTGACTAGGTGTAATTTGTGGCATCAAATACAACAAAAATCACAGTGGTCCTGGTTTCCCAGTTATCATGGACTTTATTTAGGAAGATGTTAATTAGGGACATCAGTCCATCTCCATAGTGTACATGATATCAGCCTAAGTTGCATCATATTTGCAGGATCCTCTAGTTCTTTGACAGAGGACCATCAGGTATCTGGATTTCTCAGAGCAGTCAGTCTGGCTAAGCCAATAGTTAGAACAGTCTTTCCTAATTGGGATCAGCCACTGGTGTTGAAATGTAACCTTACACCATTCCAAGTTGCTGATATCAATATCTCCATTCTACTTAACCATCAAAACTTGCTTTCTGGTTGCCATTGTGGCTATTAGGGGAAGTTGGTTATTTGATTTTTGTTTGGTGTGGGGTTTTTTTTTGAACTGGCAGATTTATCTGTATCAGGACTCTACTGTGTATTCCATGGTGAGACAGTGGTTAAGAACCCAAGAATTAGGCTTGATCGATTAGAATGAATTTATCTTCCCATGTTTCACAGGAGACAGTCCTCCCCTCATCCTGTCCAAAGACACAGCATCTGATGGAAAAGCACTGGCACACCTTAGATATTTTTGAAGAGCACTGAAGATCTTTATGAAGCATGCTGAATCAACAAGAAAACTTGGACTCCTTGTTTGTCTCCTTTCGTCTGAAGGCCTATGGGCTCAGGGCATCCAAGCTATCACTAGCTAAAATGCATCAAGCTATCCATTATTGACTCATACAAGGTGTTGGGTTCTTCTGTTCCAGATGGCATCAAAGCATATTCTACAAGATTCATAATGACTAGATGAGCAGAAGGAGATTGCTGCCCTGCAGATCTCTGCAATGGAAGCAATGTCATCAATTAACACCTTTATCTGACACTATAAGGTTAATTTTCTGTACTCTGAAGAAGTCCCTTTTGGCAGTAGGACATTGCAGGCAGTGGTCCAGTAATAACATTGCCATTTTGGGCAATTAATTTGGGCATAGGGGGCAGGTCTTCCCTATCTTTTGTTCACTACTTTCCATACATAGCAGAATTGTGGGAGATGGTGTAATAGCAGAATTGTGGGAGATGGTGTACTACAGAATGGTAAATTTCTTATCTGATTTCCTTTTTGCTAGTAGTTTTTTTCACAATGCTGCCTTACCTGTTTGGCTTCCTCATACCGGGGCAATATTTAATTTTAATATGCTTGTTGGCCACAGCCTACTGTACATAGTTTACCAGTTGGTATTAAAGTTATGGTTGCTAATCATAGCCTATGAATTTTTGTACAGCTGTGTAATGAATCTTCTGGTAGCAGGATACAGAAGGGGGCTTGTGAGCATGGGCTGTGCTATAGCTCTAAACTACCTGCAGAAACTATAGACAGAAGGGTTATAATCCATACATTTCAGAATTGTGGGAGATGTTGCTAGCAGAAAGGAAATTATCAGGTAAGAATCATACCATTCTTTATTTTCCCGCAGCAGTTTCTAGTTCCCATGCCTTGAGCTTGTCTTACACTCCATCCCCATTCCATTTGTTAAAACGACTGGCTTTGCAATAATTAATGTTGATGTTCCAGTTGGCATTTTGGAGTTGTCCTATGGAGTTTTAGAGTTCTTTAGATAATTGATTTCTCCCTGTTGAGCTTTAGAATTCCTTAGTTTCCTTGGGTTTCTGACTCTTTGCTTTTTCACTAGCAAGTAAAGCAGAACATCTTAAATTTGTGTTTATAAAAACTTATAGATGCATTCATTTACATGCAGCTCTGGAGCAGGGAAACATCCAGTACAGTAAAGATTGGATGCAAAACGCCGCCCTTCTCCCCTGGTATCTTTCCAGCTGCTATTGCACTATGTACCCACTGCATCTAGATGGGCCAATGCTGTTCTTTCAGTTTCATCTAGCTAGGCTGGAACGCTAGAGCAGGACAAAGGTTTGAAACTACAGAACTTCATCCTTAGGAGGTCCAATCTTTCCTCTGGTGAGGAACTTCCAAACCTCTTGATTGATTGATATATATTTTTTTTTTTTTGTCTTTTTTGTGGAGGGGAGCTGTGCTTGGTTTTTTCATAGTGTAGGTCCATAAGATGTTAAAAGACCAAGGAAAAAGCCAGTAACAAAGGATTTATTTAAAACATTTTCAAAAATGGGGTTAAGTAAATGTTCGATAAAACAACTGGAAAAGTTCAACGCATCCTATTTTGTCATGCAATTGTCTTCTAGTGCAACAATTTATTAAAAATAGAGATCAGTGAATAAGAAGAAAGCAGCTTAACTACGAAGCTGTTTGTGTTGCATCTGAAGTGATCCTCTATAAAATTTACTAGACATGCTGTTCTGTACTCATGCAAATTGGTACAGGTGGTAGGAACTAATTCGAATGTGAGTAATTGCTTATTAAGAAGCAATAATTGATTAAAAGGATGCAGACAAAGAATTCTTAAAACATTTTTTCTTAACATTTATAATAGCTCCTTAGAAGGAAGCTGGAATTGAAATCTGACTCTATTGAAATTTCTATTCACGCACAGTGCACACATGAGAGTGGATGATTATTATTGTAGTAAATTTAATCTGTTCCCCAAACAGGGCAAAGGGTAGATCGTGTTGAATCTTGATTCTTAACTACATGTGTGCTTGGTTTTTTATTTGAAAATGACACTTGATCATATGCAATGGCTGCTAGGTTGTTATTAGGGCTGTTTTTGTGTTTTACACATTTACATTTATTTGAGAGTGTATGAGCTAACGATATTTGGATATTTATTTATCTGTGATTATTTATTTATTTCCATGACATTACTTGGTAATAGGTATGTTAATGAGGTAATTTTAACTTATAGGTAACATTATAGAGATGTATCTTTTAATTGCCTTGACCTTGTTCACTAGCTTCCTTCCCAACTTCTCCATACAATGAGAACTTGATGGGACTGTAGGTTCTCTGTTTATCTATAGCTTGCACTGTCTTGGGGAATTGGAGTTCTTCAGATAACTGGCTTTTTCTCCCTATAGAGCTTTAGGATTCCTTAGTTTCCCTGAGTTTCTGACTCTCCTTGTTTTGTCACTAGTGAGTAAAGCAGATCCTGCCTAATTCATGAGGACAACATTTTATAATATCCTACACCATTATGTATTCATTCTCTCTCCCGTTGTATGTGTATATAAATATGAAAAGTTATAACTCTGTAACACATACCTTAATTCTTCAGCCATGTGGCTGAGTGAAGAATTATGAAAAACTGTTTATTGTGAATTTTTTTACTATTCCAGTTGTGCTCTGCGTACTAATTAATCTTCCCAGGAGAGAGATTCTAGCATTCACTTTGGAAAACATTGCATCAACTATTTTTTTTTCTTTCAGCTGCCCCCAAAATTAAACTGTCTGGATGAACTAAAAACAGGCATTATCATGCTTGAGTCAGAAATATTTTATGAAATATTGGTCCAGAAGTAAATATAACACAGGGTTGTGGGTAGTTTGTTTGTTTGTTTTTTAACATTGTACTGAAGAACTGGAATTACATGATTTTCAGTTGTATACAGGGTTCAGTTCTTCTACTACTAGTCATGAGTCATTAGACTGTATAATTAAACCATCCTTATTTATTGAGAAGCTCAGGTAAGTAGTTTTGGAGGTTTCTGAAAGGTATTTGTTACAATTTTCTGTCTGCCACTGAAGCTGCTGCTATTGGACTCATAAGGAAACCTAGCTTTTCTGTGGTATGTGGTTTAACCAGATACGTGATGGTTTATGGTAGCTTAGTGTTGGTAACTTGTCTGGAATATTTGTGGAGATGGTTTTCATTTGATGGAAGGTCATCTGAATGTCATCTGCATGTTGAAGGTCATCTGAATGTCATCTGCATGTTGTTCACATTTAAGTGTGTATTTGTCTTGCAATTTCCCTGAAGTGGCTTGATAAATATAAATAAGATGTCAAATAGATGGAGCAGGGGAGGTTGAATTTTGCATGACTCCATGGATAAGGGCATTTCAAGCAGTGGAGCAATTTCCTTTTATGATCCTCTAGGTTTCGTCTGAGAGAGGACCTGAGCTATATCTTGGCATTTCTGTTCTCCCCGGAAGACTTGTCAAGATGAGAGAGTCTGTTCTGATAACTGATATCAAATGCCATAGGGATATCCAGAGGAATGAGCATGGATGTATAAATCTTGTCCATGGACAAGAGCAGGTCATCTCTCAGGGGATCTGGGGCTGTTTCAGTTTCATGCCCTTTCATGAAACATGTAAGGGTACACAGGTTTGACTCAGGGTCTGCTGAGTCCACACTGCCACTTGATGGCTGTGTTGAAGCAGGAAACAGACACCTTTGAGCCCTATGGGCTTAAGCACAATTTGATATCCTGCCCCTGGAGCCCTAACTGGTGGTGCCTACCACATTCCCTTATTAGTCCCAGGTATGCTATTTAAGGCCTAGGGAAAACACGTGGAGGCTGTTTGCATAGCTACGCAGATCCCCAGCTTTCTGCTGCAATAGATCCTGTGCCTGCTCCTGATTTCTTGGCTTGTTCTTGGTTCCTGGCTCCAGCCCTGCTCGTGATACCTAGCCTTGTTCCTTTTCTGGTTCTTGGCCTCCTGCTTTGCTCCTGTCACAGCACACCATCTCTGTACATCTCACCCTACCGCAGTTTGACCTACTTGGCTCTAACCCTGTGTGGTTCATTGACCTTGACTCTGATCTGATCTTATGGTGTGACATTAGTGTGGATAGCTGCTTCTGGCCTCGACCCTTTGGACTGAATTCAGATCTAATTATTGAGTCTCCTCCATGACCTGTACCTCATAGCTAGGATCCTGGCAAAATCGGATTGAGACACATTTCGGATATGGCAGTTAATAGGGGAAATGGAAGATTGTCCTTTGCTAACATTTTAGCCAGCTTCCTCAGAAATTAAAGATTGGAATAAATGTCAGTTTGTAGGGCTATTAACATCCAGCAATGATTTCTCTTGCTAATGAAAATGTTTATATACTACCTCATATGCAAAATATACAATACAATTCATAAGTTTTAATAGTTGAGCTTGTGCTTGAATCCATCTCACAAAGGTCATGGCTTAATATTGAATTTTTTATGTAATAAAGTGTTTATCTAAACTCTGCATTTATTGGGGCTCATCGTGATATTGCTTTTGCTCCAGTACTAATAATGTGCAATGGCTGAAAACAACTTCTTTGAAGGAACAAAATGGTCAAGGATTAAGTCTGGTGATCACAAAGACTGGTGATGTAACCCCAGTACAACCTTTTCTTTCAGTAGATGGATTCATGTATTGAGAAGATTTTATGGTTCAATGTTGCACTTGAGTAATCATAATCAAGTTACGTAGCTATAAATGAAACAATAATTAGAAATGAGTGTCTCTCCTAAGATATAACTTCCCTGAAATGATTGGGGAAAACTGGAATGCTAACAGCTTGTATATATGGAATGTAATTTTCTTCCTGTAATGTTATTTGAAATGGGCACTACCACTTCTCTCCATTTTCAGATATAACATACCCCAAAGTGGCCCTTCTGGGAATGATGTTGTTGCATTAGAAACCCGGACTCCTCTGATGATGCTCTTACAACTGCTGTCATATGGGAGAAGTAATGCTACTTGCGATATTATAGCAAATGGCAATACTGAGGTTGGCCTATCTAGCAGCACCCTTTATTGAAGTTTTCTACAGAATTTAACTAGGATGAACCAGCTCTATAAGAACTTGAAAAGGCTCTTGAAATTATTCTAAAAACCTATGGAATTTAATATAAAAGGATTTCTTTAATATAAGTCTCTTAGAATGATTCCGTAGATTCAACAGCAAGGCTATAATTATCTAAATGTTCTAGAATGTTCTAAAAAGCATATAGAAGAGCTAGGACTTACTATTAAATTCAGAAGTTTTGTTTCTCCTTGAAACATTCTTTTTATTCTCTTGTCAGTGGATAGTGAAGTCCATTACATTATTAGGCAAATGTGACTCAAAGATCACCCAGAACTTTTTCTGGGGAAGAAAAATCTTTGATGTATATAACTGTGCGGAGGTAGAGGGTACTGGAAGTGAAATCAATTGTGGGAGAAAAAGGTAAATTTGGAAAATCAGTTTAATTTCCAGCTTATAAAACTGGAGATGGGGGTTTACTTAACTTTTTTTTACTTTCACAGTTCAGTCCCTCTGTCTTACTACCAAAGACCATTTTTGCCAGAGTCTGAAGTTTGGACTCTGTTAAACCAAATTATGGGTCTCAGAGCCAAATGAGAATTAATGAGGGGGGCACAAGAGGAAACTAAAGCATTCCAGGTATTGTGTAGCCAAAGATACTGATTTACTGATAGCTTTAAAAAAAAACCACACAAACCCTTACAGGCACATAATAAAGCTTTAGTAGTTCTTTTTTCCTCAGTGACTCCTCCAGGCCACCTTACTTACAGTACATATTTGGTGGGCAAGGAAAACCCTTTACAGAGGATTATCAAAGACTTCAAATTAGTTCAGTTAAATACTGTGTCTGCTGTCTTCAGTAATTAGCTTTAAACTGCAATTGCCAATATGCTAAACTGCTTTCTGGAACGATTTGTAGGTACTCTATACACACATTTTTCAGTGTCTTTATAGTACAGTAGTTCATCCCTTGCACTGAGGGTTGGTAAGTTATTACCAGACATATACTCAATTTCATGGCCAACTAAAATATAATCCTACATCAAGCCTAAAGATGATCTATTTCTCAACAAACAGGATTTGAAAGCATGATATATTTCTTGGGCTTCCACGTAACCACTTAATCCACCAAATGAGACACTGACATATGATCCAAATGCCAAAGTACACCAGTCTGTGCTTTTCTGGCCTGCAGTACCTGGATTTAGCTGCATCTCTTTTAAAACAACCTGTTGTGCACTGCAATATTCAGGAATGAAACAGGAGGACTGTGGCAAAACAACACCTGTGTTTGAAGCTCTAGATAGACATACATGGGAGCAAGTTACGTTGATAAGTGAGCAAACCATTGATCCCCAGAAAGGTTATGCATTTCATAAATGGCTTGGTTAAAAGTAAGCATTTGGCAGCAGAAAGATGAGGATAAATCTGTAACTCAGACTTTCCAGCTGCTATCACACTAATGAATCACGTTCTCTTGTCTGAATGTTTAAGTATTAGTTAATGGCAGATTTCCCATTACATGTTATCCCATGTCCATTGAGTTCAGTAACTAGTAACTGAGGTCACCCAGCCTTACTGAAAGTGACACTATCAGGTAAAAAATTACATATGAAAACCTTCCCTGCCCTCAGGCCATTTTTCTTATCTACATTACAAATAACAGCTTAGATTATTAAAAATTAAATAATGGTAAAAAAATTTTTACTACAAATCAAGAGGTTGAATTCTAGTCCTGGCTCACTGTGTAGCCTTGGAAATCATCTAAGCTCCTTGCCTCAATTTCTGTGCCCAGAAGCTGGGAGTAATATTATTATCCCATTTACTACCTCACGGATATATGGTGAGAACTGATGAATAAATGCTTGTAAAATTCTTGGACTATGTAAAGTGCACTGAAGATGCTAGGTAATAGCCTAATTATTTTCCATCAGACTTCTGTTTCACTGAACTTGAACAACAAAACAGGTTTGTTAATTTGATTTTTGTTTAAAATCAGATTCTCCTTAGCCTCATGACCTAGTGCCAAGGATTTATTGTTGCAGTGCTTTGGGTACAAACACTTCAGGGGAACATTTAAATCACAAACATAAAATTTCTTTGTAGAACCCTAAATTTTAGGTTTTAAGTTAACCTTTTTTTATTGACTTTATTTTATTCACAAACATAAAATTTCTTTGTAGAACCCTAAATTTTAGGTTTTAAGTTAACCTTTTTTTATTGACTTTATTTTATTTGCATTTATTAGAGCTTGATGGGTAATGAGAAAATTTTGTTGAATGTTTTTGATAGTAAAATGAACTGAATATATTTCAGCCATCTCTGTTACTTTGTGGTGCCATAATTAAAAATTATCTGCCAAAGAAGTTTATAATATATAAATAGACAAATATTGGGAAGGATGACAATAAATAAAGAGGTATGGGAGACTTGCACTACAACAGTGAAAAATCAAGAGATATATTTAATATTATGAACACTCTGAAAATATGTTTGGATTTGCTCTACGGAGATAATTACAGAAACCACAGGAAAGCTAAACAACCTTTTAAAGCATTTATAATTCCTACTTGATGGCAGGTACAACAGGATAAAGTGTGGGAATTAGGACTTGAGGCTCTGAGCACCTCCTGTAGAGTGAAGGCACTCAACCAGTGTCAGATTCACGATCCTAATGTTTACTCAGACCATTATATTAATAGTTTTAAAAAAATCAACATAGATGCACTGGACATCAAATCTTGTACTTTACCTCTAGCTCCTTTTCCTAAGAGACACTGATTTTAAAAAATGGAGTCAAGCAACTGCCTACCTAGTTTGCAAGCAATTCTGTACATAGTTTTCATGTACAATTATTTGCACACAAAACCCAAGTATTTGTACTGGAAGATGGCTCATCAGACACATGCTTGGCCATTTGATTAGACAAATAAACAATTAGAATTTACAGTTGTGGTAGGGCTTGTCTATACTGAAAGAGCTGCATCGATCCCCATGGATCGACGCAGCGGGATCGATTGAGTGGCCAGTGTAGATCTGCAGAATTGATCCTGGAACTGTTCTCCCGTCAACAGAGTAATTCCACCCCTCCAAGTAGAGTAACGCTGCATCAATGGGAGAGGGTTGCCGGTCAACGCAGCCGAATGAAGACAAACGAGTTAAGTCAAAGTAACTAAGTTGAAGGGAGATATGCATGCTGCAGCATGCAGATTTTTTATCTCCCATCAACTTAGCCCCGCAGTGTAGACTAGGTCCTAAACAACAGAACTAGAGCAGTTTAAAAGTGCTGATTTTACCAAAGTATCTCATTATCAGCAGTTTCCCCCTTGTACTTCTGTATACTTGCTGTACATTCAATTATGCAAATATTGAGAGTTACTACTGTCTAAGGGCTAGAATGCACCTTTAGCCATAGCCATCAGTAAGTATCAATTCACCAAAAAGATGCAGGCAGATGCCTCAGTGCCTTCGGTATTATGTGTAATGAATTAATCATGAATTCCAAGATCTGTCAGATTTAAGAACCCCTTATCTCTAAAGCTGTCCCGGTGAGTGGACATATGTTAAGAATGAAGAGAGAGTGTTTGCTGTGACAGGTGTGCCATAGGGCAGGTGCAGGAACATACAAAAGGGGCCACCTGAAAGAACCCCTTTATTAAACACAACTCAGAGGATGCCTGCTCTGCAGCATCTGTAGACATACCTGAGCCTGTGTTGATTTTTCGGTCAAAACTCACCTGAGTAACAGTAGTGATGAAGTTGCATAGGCAGCATAGACACTGGCCTCTCTGTTTCTCTCTCTCTCACTCTGTGTGCGTGCATGCATGTACTGCCATTATTGCATGAGTGGAGTGTGATATAACTAGTTCAAAGCTAGCTCTGGTAGATCTACATATCCTCAGAGAGGGAAAACATATGGGACTTAACATGGATGATATGCAAAGAGGACCCAGGGTAGACAGGGATGGTGAAGTCTTGCTCATGCCCTAAGTAACATCTGATGGTGTGAGACGGATTCAGAAGAGCCAGATGGTGGTGTTTAAACTGTATTCCCATAAGCATGCCCCTGAGGCATTGTGACTATGGGAAACACCAATGAGTCACAATTCCTCTGTGTTTCATTCTTGCTACAGGGATTATAATTTGCTGGTGGCCTATAATAAAAGCAGCAAATGACAATCACCTCTGTACAAACTTAGCTTTATTTGCCAATGATGTAAGGTGTAAAGGCTCTGCTCATTTCGTATCCATGTTGTCTGGATGGGAAATAAATAGGCATGAAGAATCCATTTACTACTACACACCTGAACCAAAGTTCCAGGAATTCAAATAGACCTGGATGGTCTACCTGTTCCCTCTTCCTCCTCTATGTAAACACCTAGTCCAAATCCCAGCCTACTTCTTTGGATTTTGGCAGGTTTTTAAGGGCTTCCACCTTAGTTATGCAGCTGAATATACATTTAAGACAGACCTTAATTCTAGGTTTTTTGGAGGTAATTGCTGTCAGCATTTCTCATTTAGAGCAACTGTTTACCCAGCTGGGACACCAGCACCATTCAAATTTCTATTTAATGGCATTCTATAAAAGCATTCTATAATAAATAAGTCTTCAGATTGTCTGAATTGCATCCAAAAGTAGTACATTAATACCTATAAATCTTAAATCTGGAATATTTTCACAGTCAGCTTCCCAATGATCACAGTAATTTATAGAGTGAGAACAAAATGGAAAAAGAGAGCATCTTAGTTTTCCAGGCCCCTAAATCTCTTTGGGAAGGCCATCATCCTGAAACATAATAGGACATTTGGACGAAGAACACAATCATAAATGGCTTCGGCAAATCTCCATCTTTTGTAAACAGTTTTAAAATAATGAAAGTTGGTTTAAAAAAATCCAATCCAGCTCTCTGCTCACATATAGTCCACATAACAGCCTCAGTAGCCATATATTTTTGGGGCACCCTTAGAGCCTAATTTCTGTTCCAAAGAAGTTGTTAAAACTATTGAATTAAAGAAGGGCATGATTAGGGGATCATAAAGCAAAAAATGCTCTGAAGTGGTTAGAAGTGTCAGTACAGGCATCTGGAAAGAGTGAAACATAACTAGTTGCCATGTCTGCTAAGCATTGATCATGCTATATTCAGATCATCACATGTGTAGTGACAACCATGGCACTGTTGACTTGTATACGCCACTCTTCCCGGGAAATCTCTCACCCTTGTATTATCACTGGTGCAACTCTACTAGTGGAATAGTGTAGACAGGGCACTGGGTTTTTCATGAACAGTTGGGCAATTCCTCCTTTCCAGTTATTTGGTGGTAGGCCATATCAGAAAATACTGATCCATGTCCTACTGATGCCATTCTGAGTGAATGTCACACTCATTCTTTTTTCTGTCAGTGTCCAGTCTGTACTAGTGTTTCCACTGTTGAAAAAGATTTAATTTAGCCTTATTCTCTATATTCATGGTTTTGAGAAGTATCACTAATTTTCCTACATGTATTTTGACCCTAGCAAGGTTAAAGAAGCTTGCAAGTTGCTCTGAGTTTCAATTTTGGAAATAAGGTAAAATGACATCTGCAAATAAATACTGATATGGGGTATCTTAAATGAATCCACCCTCCCATGCTCAAAATATTGTCTGCATTCTGATTAGACCTTGAGTAACCAGTCATGATCTGTAAGAAAAATAATTGGACCAAGTACATTTTTGAAAGGGCATCTGAGTTTTAAAGAAACAGTAGTAACTTTTTTTTTTCCATTGGCAAGTAGGTGGGCTGGATTATACCTACAGACTATGTGTAGGCAGTGTCATTCATCCATACAGTACCTGAGTCCCACATCATTTTTCAAATGTGGAGAACAGCAATCCATTAACAGACCCAGTCATTTCCATATTTCATTGCAAAGAACTAGAGAAAATAACCATAAATGGTTATGCAATTATTTGTGTATATGCATACAGTTTATTCTTAAATTTATTCTGTCACCTTTTACCAAATTCATGCTAATATTCACTCATACAAATTATCATTATTAAGATGACAGTTTAATAGGTGCCTTTGGTACACTGGACAGGTGTGTATTTCATCACTGTATTTATCTGCAGTTAATGTGCAAGTTTTCACTAGAAGAGATGGATCATTACTAGAACATTTAGAAACTACCTATCTGTTTGACATGGCCTTTTCTTTATTAGCCCAGCCCCTAAGAATCCTGGAAGGCTAAGCTCTTCCCAGCATAATGTTGGATGATTTCATCCACTTTAATGCTCTCTAGAGGAAGAATAGACATCTGGACACCTTGACCTTCCTACTCCCACTCCCATATTCTTACAATTATATTCATTTCAGAATGACACGGACTCACTGATGGTGAAACCACTCTTATCTTAAAAATTATTGCATTTTAAGATTTTGAAGAGCCTGGCAATTTCAGGAGTATAGTAGCAACTCTAGAAACATTTTAAAAATTTATTTCTTATTTCTATCAAGTATAATTCATCATTATTTCATTAAAGTTGAATTTTGTCTTGCCTATACTCTATGGGTGTGTCTACACTTACAAATTAAGTCAACTTAAGCTTGCTTAAATTGACTTAATTTAATCTGCATCTACACTACAGTTTCCTTAAATTATCTTAAGCTGCTGCTTAAGTCGACTTAAGGAAATTTAAAGTCGACTTTATAAAACCTAGTATAAAGTCGACTTAGCCAGTGTGGATGCAGATAAGCCCTAAATTGACTTAAAGGACTCCATGGCTCCCCCACTGCCCTCCCTGCCAGGGTGACTGACACAGCCAGAACCTGGTGTGCCCCGCACAGGGCAGGACGCAGCCCTCCCCACCCAGCTCCTATGCCCTGCCAGTGTCCTTGTCCTGCTCAGCCCCCATTGTACCCAGGTGCCCCCCCTGCCACCATGGACCAGTCCCAGGTCCACCTCGCCCCTAGAAGTCAATTTAGGCATCAGGTGTGGACGCTCTAAGTTGATTTGGCAAGGTCGCCTGTAAGTCGACTTAATTTTTGAGTGTAGACATGCTAAGTCGACTTAACAAAGTCGACTTATTTTGACAAGCGTGGACATAGTCTATGAGAGCATTATGTGCTACTAGGCCAAAAAGTATGATCCATGTCTTGGGTAGCTCAGTTTCTGCTTCCTCCTCTTTAAAAACTTCTGCAAAATAATTGCTGTTTCCTTAGATTTCTCTCCAATTCCTTCTTACCAGTTTTGACAGTTTTCTCTTTTACTTTCTGTCTGAGAATTTTTTTATTGGCCAGTTTTCTTTACAATTATGTTCAATTTTTTTTGTTTCTCATTATTCTTTTCTCTTGTTTCTGTTTGGTTTTGTATTGTTCTCAAATATTCCTCCTTTTCATCAGATGTTTATGTTTTTAATCATTTTATTATTTAACCCAATCCTTAATTCCCTGGTTAACTAGATCCAGTTCCTACTAAATGTGAGATTCTTTACAGGAGAAAGGTTGTACATAGAAGATTCTGTGAAGTTTGGTTATTGTGACACATAATACAATGAGCTACAAAACACCACAGTATCTTACAAATTACACTGATAAAAATGACTGAAAACCATGCATCTGATTTAATCTCATAAGAATAACCAATTGTATTGTTGAAAATGGAATATAAACACAAAAAATAGAAAGTTTATTACCATAAAAGCAAAACGAAGGGGAAACAGTTCTGATTCGAGAGAGCTAAAGCCCAAAGCTATGCAGCAAGTGTCTAGACTATAGCTTCTTTCCCATCTTAAAATCTGTTTATTTGGCAAATCAGCAAAAGTTCTGTATGCAATAGCACTGGTGTGCAGAAACAAAACTGTACTCTGGTCCTTGGAGAGAGGCTGCTACCTACAATTCTGTTGCCTAGTAACAGACCTCTAACTCTCCTGCCCTATCTGATATTTGCTCTCTTCTTAGTTGAGAGATGTATCAGGTTCCCAGGGCTATTGGATTGTCACTCTTGTAAATTTTTGGATTTTTGCCTATATTTCTGTCATCTGTATGAGTTTGTCTAATGGATATTAGGATCCTGAACCATGTGATGCTACTGAGCAATAGCAGGATGCTTAGAAGTAGCTTTACCATAGACTATTTAGAGGTTGGAGGACAAAGAGATCAGGCATGGATGAAGGAATTGTTCTTCTTTAATTGATGTCCTTATGGGTGCTCCACTGTAGGTGCAGCAGTGCCCCCTGTTCTTGGGATCGGAGATCTTCCCAAGCTGTGCCCATCAGACTGCAAGGTACACTCCCTCCTTTGCATTGTGCATGGGATGGGTGTGTATATATAGTGCAATGTGGTTTGACAGCCTCCAGTTCCTTCTCTACCATTTTTTGGTCTGGGATGAACTCTGCAACAGAGCCTGTTCCTCCAGGTCCTTTAGAAGATAGTGTCTTATGTGACAGTGTAGTGTAGTTAATTTCTTTCCTCTTCTCCTTTTCTCATGTGTTTAGAAAAAAATCAGTTCTTTCATAGTTTAAGTTTCTGGCCCCTCTTCCCCCCACTTCCCACCCTTCCCTATATGAAAGACTTTTCCTTCACTCTTATGCCTGGCTCACTTCGGTTTAGTAGGCATGTTTCTTGCAGGCCAACCTTCCTGATAACAGCCATCCACAGTGTATCTGCTGTATGGGAAAGAGACACTAGCACTGGCTGAAGGAAATGATCTAAAGACCCTAACCAGGCAGACTCTCAGCCCTCAGCATTGTTTCCCAGTTCTGGGAACTGAGACAAGCCACTTTCAGGAGCTCTGGCACTGGTGCGACTCTGAGTAAGACCATGGTGCCATCAAAATCATCAGCTCTGACCAAGTCATCAGCTTTGGGCAAATTCTTGGCACCAGCAAACCCATAGGCATTGGACAAACCATCAGCACTAGCCAAGCATCTGATGCCCTCCCTGGATGTCTCAGGGGCATACATTCTTCCCTTGTGAATGTGTCTTTTGCTGGCATGATAATGCGTCTTTCCCCTCCACGAGATTTCAGATACCTACAGACCGGTTGGTCTCTAAATCTCCTGATTCTTTGCTTCTGCAGCATGACTTACCCTCATTTCCACTGTCCTCTCCAGACTCATGACGTTCCTCCCTCTCTCCATTGAGAATGACACCTCCCTTTCCGAGTGACGAGAAGAAAGAGGAGGAAGACAAGGGCTCCACCATTACCTCAACATCTGGACAACAGTATTTGCTCATCCTCACTATACTCAGTCTATCTTTGGTCTTCAGTCCTGGCAGGGACCACCGTGGTTGCCACGTGTGCCACTCCCAGCAAACTGACCATATTGGAACCCTTGGGCCATGTACAGGGTACAATTTAGGAACCCTGCCAGGGAGCACAAAGCCACAGAGCTACACATCTCCCTTCTCCATTGTTCCTGCCCTCAGGACCCACTGCCATTACAAAAGGCAGCAGAAGAGCAGGAGGAAGAATCTCCACCAACTTTCGATTTTTTACCCTCCTCACCTGATGAGGCTATCATGCCTCCATCCCCTGTGTCTGCTGATGACTTCACACACTGTCAAGATTTATTCTGCAGGATTGCAGAATCCTTGCAGATCTTTTTGGAGGAAATTAAAAACCAACAGCATAAACTACTGGATGTCCTCCACATGTTTTCTTCTTCCAAGAACACACTACTGATTTTGCTGAAATAGACTAACATGGCTACCTCTCTGGAACTTGCTATTGATCCTGCAAAGGTGCTATTGTGGATCGGCATCCATCCCTCTGACTTGTAAATGCACCAACAAAAAGTACTATATCCTGATGAAAGATGCTAAATATTTATTTTCTCACCTTACCCCAAATTCCCTGGTGGTCAAGGCCATGTAACAGAAAAGCCATCAGTACCAGTCCCATCCTAACAATCCAGACAGAGATTGGCAATGCCTTGACCTTTTTCAATGCAAGGCATATTCATCAGCCACACTGATTTCAAACTATGAAGCTCTCATAGCTTAATAACTAAACTGCTTCAAATTGGAGGAACTTTTCCATGACCTACTGATAGGCTCACAAACAAATCCTCTGGCTGTCTCTGCCATTGAACTCATAGCTTGCAACAACACAAGGAGATAGGGAATTTTAGGTAAAGCTAGAATGTTTTCATTGTGGCAGCACAGAACTCCTGTACCAGTCCCGTCAATGGGCATCTGCAGAATTAAACAGTTCATTTATGTGAGCAAAGCTTTCTTTGTCACAGAATCCATTTTTAAAAATGCATGTGTAACTCAGGCATCCTGGGATAACCACCTAAATATGCAAAGATTAGGGCAAGCTGCAAAAAGGAACAGCACTGGTGGGTCACCTCGAGCTAAACACCCCAACCAGTCACAAACAATGCTTCTGATCCCCCACAATGGATATCAAGAAACCACCATAGAATATGCTCAGCTCAGTTTACTGCATTTCAGTCACTGATCCCCAATACAGCCATTGGGTCTGGTAAAGAAGGAAATTGCTTAAAATGCCAAGCTCTTTACCCCAATAGGTTTCTCCTGACCCCAAAGGGTCAGCCACATTACACAGAACAGTATAGGTTTGGATCTTACCCAAAATACCATGCTGAAGCCAATCCTTTAGTAACTAAAACTAAAGGTTTATTGTACAAGGAAAGAAACAAACTATGAGAGTACTATTAAAGGGTTAAAGTAATCACATACATACAATGATTTGAAAGTCCAATACATCAGGTTTCCAGTAGAATTTGAAGTTGCAGATGTTAGGCTCACGTCCAATGCCTGGACGGGTTTAAGTCCTTGTTTCACAGCTTCAGTTGTTAGAAATCCAGTTCAAAGGAATATAGACCAAATAGTCCAAGTGTAGGGTTTTCTCTAATTCTCCCATGAGAATTAGCAGGGTGCTTCCAAGCCACTGCTGGCTGGGATCTCAAGCCTGTGGCCCAAACTTTCCTGAGAAGCTTGGAAAGATGTGAGAACAAGGGATTATGTTCCCAACTTCCTTTTATAGTGGTAGCAAGGTGGGCATTTGCAGGTCATTTCTTCATGTGGGTTTTGATGACATTTCACAGATACTTCCTTAAGTGGAGAATAGCAATGTGTGTTGTCCTTTGAAGTAACACCTTCACCTCTTGGGCACCACAGGCAATTAGCTGTATTAGCACAATTAATAGTCAGTTTAACATTGGTACATCAAAGCCCCATCTAGATGTTAATGTTCCCTTTTGACCTCTTCTAATAGAACAATAGTACCAGACAGGGAAGCAGTTCATTTACCTTGCTAACATCTAATAATATAGATGTAAACATCATCAAGTAACTACTAAAACACACATGCATATCAAAGCCCTCGCTTACTTGTAATATTACCATTGTGTTTTCCCTCAAATACATTTTTAAAGGTTAGATTTGGGTCATGTATTTCACAAGATGGCTTGGCCTTTTCTGGCCTAGCATGACAGCATGTGCAAAAGTGAGTGAGCTGTATATTCAAAATGCCCAATATACAGGTCAGGGCTGCATCCACAAAACTCCAGCTTGCCTGAATGCATCTGGCATTGTAGATGCTTGGAAAACTGCACAAATCTTTTCTGGACCAAAAGTTTTAGTTTGAAATGTATCTAACATCGACTTAATATGTGAGATACTCATTCTTACCAGAGTGGCCTAATGGTTAAAATACAGCAATGTGTCAGGTGAGATAAGTTAAGTTCCTGGCTCTCATATTTATTTACTGTGTGACCTTGGGCAAGTCACTTAATCTCATCATATCCCTGTTCCCGGCTTCTCGGGACCTTTGGGAACTTAAGTCATATATGCAAGTTCCAAAAGGGTAGCCATATTAGTTTAGTTCAGCAAAACAACAAGGAGTCCGGCGGCACTTTTAAAGACTAACAAATGTATTTATCGCATGAGCTTTCATGGAAGAAAATTCCACTTCATCAGTCGCTTTGAAGATGCGGAATTTACAGAATAGGAGGAAATTAAATGCAGGGAAGTGTATGCCATAGGATCAAGTCAGGCCTGTAACAGGCAATAGTCTAGGCAACTGATTTCAAGATTTCTGCTGATGTATATGATCACAGACTGCAGGAGACACTAGAAACCAGATTTTGACTTTTTGTCCAGCACTGCTTTCTCAAGGAAGTAAACAAAAAGTTGCATAACTATAGCAGTGATACTCAGACCGAGGTTCACAGCTGCAAGTGGCTCTTTAATGTGTCTCCTGAGGCTCTTTGCCGTTAATGATATTAGAACATAGTGTGATTTAATTATTAACCAGTCAGGGTGCTTTTATGCTGTTATTAATCGGTTGTATTTGATTAAAATAATACTACTTGGTCATTTTGCTGTGAGAACAATATCTATACCAAAATAGAAAATGAAACAATCAATTCACACGACTGTGGCTTTTTGGGGTAATGTTGATAACTAATTTGGTTCATGAATCATTAAAGTCTGAGAGGTATCACTATTCTATAGGAAACTGGTGGTTGTTTCCTGTTGCTAAGCAACTGTCTGTAGAAGGACAAATGTTCTGATTCTGCATATATTTGTCATTTGATAACAAACCCTCTTAAGTAATCTTCAGTACAGTTTTAGCATTGTAAATAAATGATCTATTTTGGTCTTTTGTGATATGGGTGTACTGATTGCATCAGAATTGATTTATTTGGCTGAAAAAACATGTAAGAAATTAATCAAATGTAAAAGCCTAGGGAAGATCTCTGAGAATCAGAGACTACACCATTATTAATCACCCTTCTGTGATTAAAGGTAAATAGGAGAACTGGGATATTACACTACAGCAAAGTACAGGAAGGCTCTTATGTCATGAACTTGAAATTGGCCTAAAGCAGGGGTCGGCAAACCCCGGCACGCGTGCCAGACTTGGCACTTGAGCCGATCCTGAGCGGCACATGGCGCCACTCAGGCTCCCCACACTGGCCCTTCCCCCCAGCGCCACAAGAGCTGCTTGCCACGGCTCCCAGCCCCTGCTGGCCGCACTTCCCCTGTGTCTGCTGGCCCCGCCCACCCCGCTGAGGAGCGGGGCATGCAAGGAAGAGAAGCCACGGTGTGTGGTGCTCCTGTCCCTTGCTGCCCCCCCCACTGGGGAGTCCAGCCAGCAGGGGACGGGAGCCCTGTACATGGGGGTGGAGCCAGCAGGGAGAAGTAATCCTTGGCCCCACCCCCTTTTGGCCCCACCCCTGCACCTGCTGAAGGTGAGGCAGGTGGGGCTGGCATGGGCGCCATCAAAGGTTGCCGACACCTGGCCTAAAGATGGTTGTATTTTTGGTCATGGACCGTTTTGATCAGTTGTTATTCTTTCAAAACAAACAAAAAAAGCTCTCCCAAATTAGACTATATTGAGCATATTCTAATAAAAAACCATTTTATTTTTTTAAAGTGAAATTAATGCTTATATTTTTAAGATTGTTACTAAGATAAAGTACACATTGCCCTACTATATAGGATCAGAAAGCCCTTTAGGAGCCTGCAATCTTAAGGCCAAGATCTCCTGTCTGACCTGAGTTTACGGGTACGCATTTCTTGCTCGTAACTGAACCCCGAGGACTGAAGTAATTTAGATAAGTTTGTACAAAATTTACTGAGATCTATAAATAAAAAGTTTTCACTGAAAGATGGCCAGCTTGAGTGGATTCTGGGGAGGAGGGGAGAGTTCTATAGTTGTACTGTAACTGATGACCCAGACATGAAGAAGGGGGACAAAATCATTATAATGCTTAGTACTTTGGGGGCACTGAACGCATAGTAAAGATTGATTGAATCCAGTGGTGGCTTGGAGTTTACAAAACACATAAAATGTCTGTTTTAGGTTTCACAAAAGTTTCTTTGAATTTTGTGATCTACGTTCCCCACTTAATTTAAACCACTGTTTTTAAAGAAAATTTTAATTTAAAAAAGAACCAAGCTTTAAATACTATCATGCTATGAAAACAATGTCCTTTTTTCCGATTATTTTTGCCAAGCTTCTAAGGCTACAAAAGAAATAAAATAACACTGTAAATCATCGCAGTGCTAATGCTTTTCCATAGTGAAAAAGAATTTGGACTTCAAAAATTTTCAGTGATCTAAATCTAAAATATACAGTTAGGGGTTGATTCTATTCAAAAGAAATTTTCCTGTCCCTTCAGCCTCACTTCAGTATTTCTGAATAACTGACATAACGTACAGATGAAGTTGATATTTTATCACTCCTACTAGTTAGATGGGGAAAAAATAGAGGCTGTCAGAAAGATTAGAAGTTGGACGTGGATTAGGATAAGAAAATCATCTGGGAGTTTTACTGATTATTCAAATCATTTCTAAATTATCTGAACTTATTAGTAAAAGTATTCAAAAATAGGTAGCTAAAGTTACTTCTAAATCCTAATAAAGGCTCCTAAGCCTTAGTTTTCAGCTGTTGAACAACTCCTATTGACTTCTGTGGGAGCTACTAGTGCTCAGAAATTTTGAAAATTGGCTACCTGGAGTTTGAAAATCTTCATCTTTAAAACTCGAATGGAAATATTGTAATAACAAAGGGGGGGGGGGAAGTTGTGCAAGATTCTCAGTATTTCAAATTTTGGTAGAATGACCTTCTTCATAGGTTTTTTTTTTTTTTTTTTTGGCAGTTCTGTTTCTGTACTGACTGGAATTAATGTATCCATACATTTCAGAAACTCTAAAGGTTCAGTTCAAGTCTGGCTGTAGAAATGGGTCAGTCACTCAAATTGTAACGTGGTGGAAATGTTTGTCCCTTCGGAATCAGTGTCTGTGCATTGCTTGTTTTTCTTTTTCTTGTAGAAACCCAAGATAAATTTTGATAAGGTGAAGGAAATTTGGAGGCCCAAAATTTTTTCAGGAAAAGAATCACTCCCATAGTCCTAGATAATGAATAATAGAATAACTATTTCATTTCTCCATCTAGGGGATAAGCAAAGAGTTAGTAGTAGAAACTTATATAAACCGCTGATGAGCAGCAATGCTTACACAGTTCAGTGCCTGATGTGAGACAGGAGGAACTCATTTAAAATGATCAGATTCAGTCTGTGGGGCTGCAAAGTAAAACCTTTGCACCAAGGTATGTCAGGCTTCTCTGCCAGATATTCTTTAGGTTCAAAGAGTTATGCTGACTTTTTCAAAAAACCTGTTTCTTCCTCTTAAATTAAAGTTAGTGGAAAACTCACAAAAATGAATCCAAAATACACATTTGAAATGTGAATTAGTTGGATGATTATAAGTAGCCAGTTCTTTCACAGATCAGCAACAACATATGGCACATAAAATAACTGGCAGACACTCTACCTGTGTGTATTGCCCATCATTTCCCTGTCTGAGTTAAGAACACAGACAGCAGAATATGGAGCTGTTGAGGAGACAGGCTATATAAATTTATTTAAAATATTTGTTTAGATTAAAGCTTTCATTCTCTAACTGTGAGGCTCGTTCTGATTTCTTCTAGTGGAGGAGCAAATGTGCCCAGGGGAAATGAAAAAAGGAATGTATTTTCTTTTAAAGATGATTTTCATTTTAGGATTCAACAGAAATGGACCTGTTTGTTTAAGTGAATATTCAGTAATGAATATTTAGTTGACAATTCAGCTTTGTTGACATTAAGTGCCATAACTGTGAGTTCTACCAAGAAATTGAAATTAACAGGTTGCACTGTATTTTTGCGAAATACACCCTTAAAAACATTTCAGTGGGAAATTGTTCTATCTTATTTATGTCACAGGAATCCTGAATTTTTTTTTAATATTTAGAGAGGAATAAAACTGATTGAAAAATCTTGGATTTTTGGGTAACTAATTTGTGACATAACTAATAACTGATAACTAATCTTGGATAACTAATTTGTGACATAATTTCCAATCTAAAATACAACATTGCCCTATATAAATTATTTTCCTGATTTTTAATAAAGTGCCCATTTCATTTGTGTCTGGAGACATATAATATAAACAAAACAAAGCAACAAAATCAGTTAGCTAACATTAAATAAAAATATGTTCCATCTAAAAATAAGCATGTAATCAATAATGTATATCATGACTTACACTGTCAGGCAGAGCTTTAAACCTAGCACTGAGGGTTGACAAACTGGCTCCTTTGAACAAATAGGGAAGTGAATTCCAAAGTTGTTGTAGTCCTACCAGCAATCGTCACAGATACAATTCAAGGCAATCAATATTAGCAAAAACATTAAGCCCTAGTTTATTGGAAAGATCATGGGGAAATAGAGACATAGGAGGTATCAGAGGTAGGTATGGTCCAACCCAGACAAAACTTGGAAGATCAGTTCCAACTTTTTCAACTGTTTGCAATGGCCGGTGCTGCAATGTATATAGTACATGTAAGCACAGCATTTTACAGAGAACTTTAAGAAGCATGAACTGTAGTGGTTGTCTTATGCATGACTGTACCATGTTGTATCTGCCAATTGAATGTACCCACTAGTCATCCCTTGAATGAGGTATTTAGCTTAATTTTGGCTGATCTGATGAAGCTCTACAAAGACTCTTCTGTAGTACAGATAGAAGGCAACAATTTAGCAAACTCACTGAGTCAGCAGATCCTCCTAATTCCATCCAACAGTGCAGTAGCTTGCCTTTAGAAATTCCGTCAAAGTCTTTGCTTTTAGTGCTCATGATTATTGCTATCAGAAGGTGCTTCAGGAATGAAAGTGTGCGGATGTGTCAAAATTGTTTTTATCAAAACCAATTTTCCTTGTGGACACACTAACACTGTGGAACAGCAAGCGAGCAAAACCAAGAATGTCATGCTCTGTCTCTATAATGTTTATTTCCCCTTGTTTAATATAGTGAGGGTCCCCTCCTGCAATCTGGATTAGTGTGCAGCTGTGCCAATCCAATACTCCACTCCTGGGCCTCAATTTACCCCACCTTGCTGGTGAACCCCTACTCCTGGGTCAGCTCACTCCCAGCCTCCTCCATGCAATTGGTCCCTAAACCAGTGGAAAAGCACTCGCACTAGCCACTCATAGGATGGTCCCCTGGCAAATACCCCCAATCCCAGATGCAATCCATCTTGTAGTGTTCAGTGCAATTTACTGCATACTGAAATCTCATTTACACTTGTCTGTCAATTTAACAAAGTGTGTTAGATTTCAGGAAGAACATACTTAGCACATAGACAAAGTTGTAGCAAATCAGAGTAAGCTTGGATTGTAGAGCACTTAAAAGAATTGATCTTTAAACAAAAAGATATTCTTAACCTTAATTATTGCAGAATGTATCAGAATTTTGAGAAGAAAAAAACCCCCTTGCACAAATATAGCAAAAAAGCTATTGTACAATAATTCATTATGTCAGGGATCTACTTAGATGTTTCACTGCTGCATCAGATAAAAGAAATGTAGGCTAGCCAACTTTACTGGTGACTTAAATATACAGTACAAAATAATAAATTACAAGTATATGTAGTTATTGAATCTTGGAATATTTGTGCCTACTTGTTCATGTAATCTTTTTTTGTCTTCAGTGCATGTCTTTTTGATCATTAAGTCGTATTATCAAGTGTTGGTTTATGTGTCACATGTTGTGCTCTGAGTGAATGTTCTCCGACCTTTCTTTGAGGCATGGGACTTTATCAGGAATGTAAATAATTTGGTTGTGTTGAGAATGTTGGAGAAGGAATTGTGATGAGATCCTCTAACCCTACCAGCAAGCACAAAGTTTTGTCATGACCTCTATGCCAGTTCCTATGTGGTCTTCTGGTTTCAGTATCTACCAACACCAAACTCCTCATTCTGTGAAAAAATGTTCTGGGAAGAAGGAATGACTTGGATGGACAAGCATATAAGAAAAAGTCTTTTTCACACACAAGTGAATGCCAAGTGGTGATTTTTAGTAGGTGGGTTTTTTAGGGGTGGGGTGATTAACAGACATAAAATGGGCATTTTCTTAATGCCCTTAGAGTGAATTTGTATGTTGATCTGTCTGGCTATTTATTATATAATGTTCACCACTGTAAATATATCACAGCCAGCAGATAAATGTTAACAGGTTTCATAGACATGCAAATTTTATATTTTGATCAATCAGATGTGTTGAATCAGCAGTTCTGTAATCCAGGAGGTGGTAAAGTTACAATGTGCTTAAGTATATGTAAACCATATGTCTTTTTTTCCATGTAATTGTGCCTGCTGATTTCATGGACAAATTTTAATTCATAAACATCATAGTAATATAAACCATGCAATAGAAAATAGCAGTTAAGAACTCTTATTCAACAGTCTCCAGTAATGTACTTGCGAGAATTGATGTAGGATGAAGTTTTGCCAAAATGTCTTTTTTTCCGGCTGGTAGGAAGCTTTAGTGGTAAGAAAAATAGCAATGAATTTGTGAAAATTGGGAACTTTGCTTGGTTTAGAAAAAAATTAGTTTTAACTAATAGGCAAAACATGAAAAGATCAGGTGACTGGTGGTAAGAACTTTAATGAACTTGATGTATGTGGAAAGATTAAATGAATATAGTTAGAGGAGCTACAGGATATTAACAGATTAAAATAAAAAATCTACCTTTTTTTACACTGACCTAGTTCAGTGAGATGTCATTCTCTGAAGGAAGATGTTTATTCATACAAATCAGAGATTCTCAGCTTGGAGGTCATGAAGAGGCTCCAAGAAAGTCATGGGCACCCTCCCTTTCTTTATGGCTTTGTGCATCTGTGTATGTGTGTTTAGCTTATCTTGTAACATTTGTTCTTATTTGGAAAAGTATGTAAGTCATTTATATACATTTCTTTATATTTATATAAAGAAAGCACTGTGTTTGAGGAGGCAGGTCAGTGCTATATTTATTTGGGGACCCATGTTAGATTTAATGCATGCCTGTAAGTGTGAAGGTTTGACACCTTCAGGAGGACTTTTGATGGTTTGCTTTTCACTGGATGCTCAGTGCTGGATTAAGATATAATTAAAATAATTGGTGGATCTGAGCCTCAGAAGGCTTTTAACACTAGTCCACAGTATTATTGAGCAGTTTGGGGGCCCTACAATTATGATTAATTTGAGCCACACTTAGCAATCAGCTATCCCTGATGATCTACTCACTGAGAATAGACTATGAAACATGAGTGATTATTTGTATTCCAGAAGCTAAGGGCATACTTTGACAGTTCATATAGCAGGAAAATATTTATTCAGTTCAGTTACTGATTTGAGGGGTTTTTTTTGAGAGAGAGAGAGTGAGAAGAGGAGCTTCAGATCATGGATCCCCCCAGGCTGGTGTTTGACAAGTCTGCCCCAAAGCCAAATCCATTTAAACATTATGAATAACTTACAATAAAGAGTCATTCTTAATGTTGTTCTTTACAAATGTGCATGACATTCCCCATGTATAATAGCTTACGAGTCTATGTTTATGACTGAATCTTGGGAAAAGACGAGGGAGTGCCACGTGTCTCTACAGAACCAGAAATGTATGCTGATTGGTTGAAGCTATAAACATCATTAGTTGGACAGTCTTAAGGAAAGAAAACTAATTGTATTCTTATGTGTCTCCAGGGATCCGAAAAGACCGCAGAGGTGGACGTATGCTGAAACACAAACGTCAAAGAGAGGAGCAGGATGCCAGGAATGGAGGGACTACGTCGACTGAGATGAGAGCCCCCACCCTCTGGGCAAGTCCTCTTGTGATTAAACATACCAAGAAGAACAGTCCAGCCTTGTCCCTGACAGCAGAGCAGATGGTCAGTGCTTTGCTGGAAGCTGAGCCACCCATAGTCTATTCTGAGTATGATCCTAACAGACCTTTCAGTGAGGCCTCCATGATGACTCTGTTGACCAACCTTGCAGACAGAGAACTCGTGCATATGATCAGCTGGGCTAAAAGGGTCCCAGGTAAGAAAACAGAGTATCTGATCATTGGTTAATTGGGGAAGTTCTAATATAACATGTTTAGCAAAGAAATTTTCTTCAGCTTCTATCTACAACTACTACTACTACGCAAACAAGCAAGGAGTCCTGTGGCACTTTTAAAGACTAACAAATTTATTTATCGCATGAGCTTTCATGGGAGAAAATCCCACTTTGTCATTTTCTCCCACGAAAGCTCATGTGATAAGTAAATTTGTTAGTCTTTAAAAGTGCCACAGGACTCCTTGTTTGTTTGGCTGCCCTAGACTAACATGGTTACCCCTTTGGAACTTATTACTACACACATACACAGTTTCCTCATTATCTACAAATAATTCATTTAAGTTTCCATATCTGTAAAATTACAAACTTCATGTGGTGCTCTTTAGAGGGAAACTTTAGGGAAATAGAGGTAAAACTTTAGAGAAAATCTAACAAATTCACTGGATAGCTCAGGGATAACTGGCACCAGGATATAGCCTTTCATTGCCAAATCAGTGAATAAAGCTTTGCCTAGATCTGTCACAAGCAAAATTTATTGCTGTATAAAAGATGTTCAGTGGCTTATGTGAAATGAGCGAATTATCTCAAAACTATTTCCGAACAAACAGGCTTCCAGATCACAAAAAGCTAACACATTTAGCAATGATTGGCATCTTTGAAAACCAATGATTGGTCATTGAAAACCCTCTGATGTTTGAAGGTGGTCAGAGTTGAAGGTCATTGACAGGGCAGGGTGGGGGAGATTGCAATTTTGCTGAATGGGCTGCTCCTGTTTGGTGGATAAAAAGAGGATATAAATCTCTAGAGCTATCAGCCCAATACCTTTCATAACCATTACATTCACTAAACCTTTATTATATATGCTGTATGTTTAACTTTATAATGGCTTTTATCTTTACTAGGCTTACTGGTATGATATACATATGAATATATTTTGTTTAGTTTAGCCAATTTTTAATTTCTTCAATTTCATTTTTTTATTTAATTAAAATTACGTAGATTCTGTGAACAGCTGTTCAGAGGACATCCACTATTACAGATTTAGTTAGGTCAAGTGCTTTAGATCATGCTGCTTTTCTGTTGTCCTTCACTTAAACTTGACAAAACTTTACTTAGTAAATCAATAACACATGCAATCTGTTTTCCAGTCCTCATGGGTTCTTTTAAAAAATTTTTTAAACATCTTTCACATGTCACCTTGTTGGGTCAAGCTGTGATCATTGAGAAGCTGTAGGGGTCTGTCATTTCTTGCTATACCTTAAAGGGAATCACATGGGGAATTTTATTTTTTTAACAAAGAGGCATTTTTAAGGCCCAATTCAAAGTCAGTGAGAGCCTTTCCATTAACTTCTATATGCTTTGAATAAGGCCTCAACAAAGTAATTTTGAAATATGTACTTTAATGGTTAAAGCTATTGGAAATACTTAATTAAATACAGTAATGGCAGTGTCGACTAGAAAGACTGAATTAAAAATCACTTCTTTGGTGATTAAAAAGAGCAAAATGTCTGCTACATGGAAAAGAGAACCATATTGCACTCTTGTCTTGTCTTGCAGTGGACAAATATCTCAAGTTTAGGATTAATTTATATTTCAAAGTAAAAAGAACATTGGTTTATATGAATTTGAAAATTATTGATATCTTATTTAAAGGAACTTGTCCAACAGACACCCTTTAACCATCTGAGACCAGATGCAGAGTTTAATTATATGTGATCTTGCAGTTTTGTGCAAGTAAGTGGAAAAGACACAAGGAATCTGCATACATCCCTGTTAAAAGTCCAAGCATGGCAGCAGTCCTCATGTCCCATGAACACAGGCTGCTCACTGCTATTTGCTTCTGGTAGGACTGGTGGAGAATATGCAACATCCTGTAAAATGGTATCATCGGGGTTTTGCACCCATCTTTCATGTATTGCCTCTTTGGCATCCCGCTGCAGGGATGTGTCTGCCACATTTGAATCTATAATGTGCACTCAAGGGTCATTCTAGGGTCTTCACCTTCTTTAAGATGATAGGAGGGTGGCAAGGATGTCTGCTGCACAAGCATAAAAATGTACAGCTGTCACTTTGTTGAATGCACATTGGACATGTTTTGGCACTGCAGGTGTTAATCTCTAGTATTGGGTGTCACTTTCCTTTCCCAGCGGCAGTGTGTAAATCAATTTGGAATGAACACTGGTTTAGCAAATACTGTGTTCATCTGTTTCTTCTCCTTCAATACGTTCTTCTGTTTCCTCTGGTAAAGCAACTCTAAGAATCATTCACTGGAACACAGTTCAATGAAAGATTAAAAGGATGAAATTTATAAGAAGGTATTGAATATTACTACTTGACAGATAAAAAACTTCTACCCAGCTGATCTGTAGCTTTCTCTTATATATACATTTAAAGATGTTAGGTCAACTGCTGTTAAAACCTATGAAATTAAAATCAGCTTGAATTTGCCCCAAAATAAACATTTTAACATCCCATCCCATCCGACATTTCTAGAATGCTTTTCTGTAATACATGCAGTGCAAACAGAATCTATGGTGCTGTGGTGTGGTATAGTGGTTTTACTGGTACTCTTTGGGTATAATCTGCAAAATTTACTGGTAGCTTCAGCATTTGTGAGTTCATGCAGCTCTCCTAAAGTCATACAGATAACACCTTATAACATCCTATCTGGTATTATCTTCATACGATGAAATTCATTCCTGTGCAGCGGCCCAGCAGAAGACCTATGCACCTCTTACATCAGACAGTACTGCAAAGGTTTTGTGCTAGCTCCCTCCCCAGCAGAAAAATTCATCCATGCTGAATATCTCTCTAATGTGGTGCTCAATGATTGAAAAGGCTACCAGTAAATATTATGCAGCCAAACAGAACATGAAAATGTAACTGCCTTTCCTACTGATAGAAATATGCTGTAGCATCTGTGCAAAAGGCCAGGTCATGAACTTTAAAGACTTAGTCATCACCTTCCTGTGGTGGCACTGTACTTTAAACACTTGTTTATGTTAATGTGGGTTAAAAGTGTTGAGCTACTTGCAGATTTTGGGCCTAAATCTTTTGCTCTAAAATTGTAGGTTGGCTCTACAATCCTTGTGTAGTAGTGATGGTCTATGAACACCAACACTTTAAAGGGAATGTAGTGGTGATGATAATATTTGACCACATTATATTTGAGTATCTCATAATGTTTCATAAATACTGATTGATTGAGCATTACAGCAACCTTCTGAAATAAGGAAATATTGTTACATACATTTTACACACAAGTCATTGTTCTATGTCTGCATTTAAGTCAATTTCTGTCCTGAGAAATAATGTTGTGCAAAGAGCATCATGTTCCAAGTTTCTCTCTCACCTGTTTCTATATCCAATTTGCTAAAGTTACAAGTAAAAAGGTATTTATTTCTCACTGCAAACTCAGTGTGGGTTTTGAGAGTCAAGATGCGTACTTTTACCAGGAATAAAGGCCATTAGGCCCCCAATTACATTTCTGCAACTTCACTGTCTTCAAATGGGTCGCAGAGATGTAAGATTGGAACTTGGTAAACAGTTCTGTAAATTCACGGTAAAGATTAGGATGGGTTAATCCTCTTTATGTTGATTAGAGGAGTAGATCTGTTGAACAAGAAAGGAGCTATTTTTTATAAATTCACTTTTCAGAGAAGAATCACATTTTGAATAGGTTGATGTAAGTGAAACACATAGTCAGTGGAAGAAACAGGAACAGAACCTAGGAGTCTTGAATCCCAATTTGGTGAGTTAACCACTAGACTAAACCAGACTTTTTCTGCATTTAGCAAAACAAACTTGTCAAGTATCACTACCATGTTACCTTTTCTAGCTCAATAACTGCTAAATCTAATCAGTCATTTAACATGACATTTGCTAGGATCTAACAATTTCCAGAGGGGTAGCTGTGTTAGTCTGTGTAAAGCAAAAACAACAAGAGTTCTGGGGCACCTTAAAGACGAACAAATTTCTTTGGGCATAGGCTCCAACCATGCATCTGATGAAGTGGTCTGGAGCCCACGAAAGCTTATGCCCAAAGAAATTTGTTCGTCTTTAAGGTGCCCCAGGACTCTCATTGGTTGTTTTTTTTTTTTTAGGATCTAACAGCTGCCATTGTCATCATTAGATTCATTTTGTACAATCCTTTATAGTATGATTGCTAGCTGAGGTCATGAAGAAAACTTTCAGGTGACAATGCAGCTTATAATTGGCTAAGTGAATTACAGATTCATATTAATCTCCTTTGAAGCAATACATACAGGCTACTGGTGCAAATTGCATATATGTCTGGAGGAGTAGAGTCTGATCTATGGTGTCATAACTTGACTTTCTGTCCTTCTCTAGTGTTTGCACCATATAAAAGTTTTTAAGACTGCTACAGTCTTGGAGCTAAACTGTGTACAGGTTTTTCTAATTTAGGCACTAGAGGTTTATACCCATAGGCTCCTAGCTCCTCTCCTGGCTGCAGCAACACATCCACAGGCATCTGCAGCACATTACCAGTGCTGAAGCAGCAATGCACAGTATTTTATTTTTCATATATACCACTGTATTCATATCTGGAGCATCAAGTGCAAGGAAAGAAAGTAGTACTTTCAATGTGACAGTTGATGAGTGTGTTTGAGGGGATGCTTGCTAGATGTTTAGGTTGTATACATAATGGAGGGACGGGGGTGAGAGAGAAGATAGTTTTGAGGAGTTTTGGATTAAAAGGTGCAATTTTTGGCACAGCTGGTGAAATTTTGGCTAATTATTTACTTGGAGTACAGTAGCTGAACAGTTTAATGGCTCTAAAATGGTACACTGGGCATACAGGCTTTGAAGTTTTAAGATGATTCACAGTGCTGTACTTGTTTTATGGTTTCATGAACTGAGAAGATAAACATTCTGGCACTGAATTTTTATTTTAAAGCTGCAGAACTTCTTATTTTCTTAAGATATTGTTTTCTTATTTGACCTTCTAAATTGTCCTGTTTGTTGAATTAGGAACAGTGTGTGAAAGGACCAACAATAGCCATTATTTTACATTGTGTTTTACTGACACCAAAACCTTTGCAAAAAAGTTGTTGTTTGAAGGCAGGTACTGATATACTGAAGTGCCTTTTACTACCAGACATGTTTATGTACATGCTGCTTTGCAGTGCTGTTCAGTGTAGCCATATCCCTGACTCTGTTAATTCTGGGAAATAAAGGTGCATTTAATGGCAGTGACTTTTGTTGTTGAACTCTCTAAAAATACCAGCTATAATTTTCGTCTCAGTTAGTTAATGGGCTGTGTTGGAGAATGAGACAATGTTATCAAGTAATATTCTATTTGTTATCAGTTGTGGGTTTTTCTCATGGAGATGGCATTTACCACATTCTGGAAGTTTAGTATGTGGCTAAATGAAAAACGATGATGGATCTAATTCTGATTCCAGGCCAGCTTTATATTAATGTAATTTCAGTGAGCATACTAATGATTTACATGGGTATGAGATCAGAATCCATCCCTCTATCAGGATATAGTAGCCACCTATAAGTCCACTTATATGACTGTAGATATCAATTAGAGAGAAGTATTGGTCCAATGGAAGTACAACTAGGAATAATGAGATGAACAAAGAAATGTGAATATCAAGTAAAACCTTCCTAATAACTCTGATCTGTCAGTCTGTGAAATAGTCTCACAGCATTAAGAGCCCCATTGCTTGAATTCTTTATATCTAATCAGGACAAAATATTGATGAATATGCTGTCAGAATTGGACCAATACTGTTCTGATAAGGCAAGGGGTAAGACTACGGATAAATAGTATGAATGGTTTATTTACGTACATAGGGCTTTACAAACATAGAATAAGGTATGTTCCCTACCCCATTGAGCTTCCTGTGAAAGATGTACCAGACAAATTAACATAAGTCTAGGAGGATAGTTCAGGAAAGAAACTGTTAGGAGAAGGCGGAAATATTCATATAAGAAGTTGATTTGAAAGGAGAGAAGGGTTTGGAAAAACAGAAAGTTAGTATTGCAAGGGTAGGTGTTGCACTGTAGAAGAGATAAAGGCAAGAAGGCAAAAAAGAAATAAAAGGAACATTTAGTTGAAAGAATTGAGTGGGAGCACAGACTTCAGTTGTGGGAGTAAGAGGACACCAGATCAGCAATGGGTAGATAGAGATTGGAAGATGAGGAGATGTGTTTGAATTTGATGTAGAAATAGAAGAGGAAAACCAGAAAATATGTGGTTATAGTAATCAAGGTGACCAGTGACCAAGTTGTGAGAAAGGGTTTTAGCAGTGAAGATATAGAAAGGTGACCTAATATCTTTTCCAGCTGTAATCTTTACAATTCTGTGTTAAGATTCCCAGGAGACTAAAGCAGTAGGCTAATGCTCACTAACACCACACTTCTGTTTTGTTTTCTTCTTCCAAGATGTTGCACGTGTTGTTGTCTTTAACGTAATCTCTGAAATGCAGGTTATTGCCTTTTAAAACAGGCTAACATTAACTGTTAGGTTTGTTAAGCAGAAAGCTGTCTATGCACTGTCCTGCAAGTCAAAGCAAGGCCTGTGCAGCTACACAGATGAATTCCAGTGGATACTTCCACCCTAATTTTGAATTGTGTGAGAATTAGAGGTTTATTGCAGGAGTGGGTGGCCTGCATTGTGCAGGAAGTCAGACTACATGATCATACTGGTCCCTTGTGGTCTCAGAATCTCTGAGAAATGTGAAGAGGAGAAAGAACTACTAATGCAGTTAATGAGATCATAGTGATCAGAACATTTGGGAGCAGGAAGAACTCATGTTCCAGTGAAGTATTTGTGTTCATATGAATAAAAAGAATTACTACTGGCTGAGTGAAATTAAAAAGGAAGCAAAATTACTCCTCTCAAGACAGCCTCATTGCCTTTTGCAGGTTATGATTAAAGTCCACAGATGTAATCATTAACTTGATGCAGAAAGTTCTCTCTCTCTCATGCACAAAACTGAATCAAAATTCTATTTACACCAAGTAAGCGATTTGTCCTAGCTTTCCCCTTGAGTTTTAGCTAAATGCTTTTCTCTCTTGGCTTTGTGACATACCTTTTTGTGATCTTTTCTCATAGGGGGAATCTGCTTGTTTTGAGATTCAGTGCATTTGATTGGGATTGGGAGACAACTGTGATTTATTTGCCCCCGGGGGTGGGGGAGGGAGTGATGTGGCATGGACTAATCTAAACATTTTTCTTTGGGGTTCCTCCTAATGCAATTTTACACTTTACTGTTTGATTTTTGAAGTGTCCGAATCAAGTTATTTATAGTCGTCATAACCCTAATTCAGCCACTTTAAATCAAGGGTAAGGGAAAATCTGTAAAGGGAATGAAAGGTGTTCTATTAAAGAATTACAGCAGTGAAGAATCTGGTCTGCTTAAGTGCCCTGATACTACGCTATAGAAGATAAACATGTTTGTTACCTGTGTCTCTGCCAAAGAAGGTTCTGTGGATAACTTAACTGTGAATAAAGTGAGAACTGTATCTACTGTGTGACATTGTTTAAAGAAGTAATAACAATGAATAGTTTCTCAGGTTACAAAGACTCGTAAAGGTAATAGTTCCAAAAAAGTACTATACTATTTCATTTCAGAAAGGCTGTTACTTTGCCCATGTAGATGCCAGCAGCAGCTGAGAGAGAGACCGAGTCAAGCACAGGATCCAATGTTTTGGTTTTCCTGCTTATAGAAGAGCTGCAGAACATTTTTTAGCAACTGTGGTAGTGAATGCCAGTTCAATTAATTTGCTGAGTGTGATTATTATTCTGTGATCACAGACCAATAAAATGGCATTGTGTTCCTAATCCTAAAGCTTCTTTTCAGGCAGAAATGAATTTGCAATATGAATGTAAAGTTCATCTATCTGATATTTTCAGGTAAAAGTGTTTCTCTAAATTGGTATTTGGGAACTATCCCTCTTGCTATGCCCTATTTTGTAAACACATTTCCTCAGTGTAGTGAAATCCATTTCCTCCACCTCATAAAGCCTTGAATACCTCCCAGGCTATTCAAATTCCAATAATCAGTCCTTCAGACATTGTTTTATTTATGGTGGGAAATGTAGAAGGGGTCAAACCTGTCTTTGAGGAAGAACACAGCCAGAAAGGGGTCCTGTGAGCATAGAAAGGATTGGAGATGCCTACGGTGTTAAGATTGCACTGTAACCAGAGAAAAGATATACTTCAAATACCATCTGGTTGGCCAGAAAACATCCTGGGGCCAACTACACTGAAATCAGTCAGAAGAAATGTGCTTACTTACACCAGTGGTGAATTAGTATCTTTAACCACTGGGAGTCTACTATGAAGCTTGCCTAAAGTCAAATTCTGTCTCCTAGTACATGGTGTGAGGCTATGGAAGAAAGAGGTGGGGGATCTTGAGAATGATGAGGGATAGAGAGAAGAGATAAGCCCATTGCTAAAAAGACTTGTAGGCCTCCTTTGAAAGAGAAAGGGCTATAGGTCACAAAATTAGAATTTTAGTTCAGGGCCAGATTTTCTATACTCTACCCAAAAGATTCAGGGTGGATTTAGATTTGTTTCCAGTTTAAACTTGTAAAGGAAATCCCTCATGTTAGCTCAAAGGGTAGAGCCACAAAAGGGACTTCTGTACACTGCTGCCTAGAGGAACTGACAGTCGCGAATTAGGTGCTGAAGCTCCCAGTGCGTTGAATTAGGCATTTAAGGGATCTTCAGAAGCCAGCAAGCTGAATGGGGGGCTGCCTAAATTAGCCAGCAACAAATGCTAAGGAGGGGGGGCAGAACCAAAGCCTCAAGATTCTTACCGCTTCTCACAATTCACAGCTGTGAACATTCTCCTGAAACTGGGCATCTAAACCAAGTCAGCCCTTTCTCATGAAAGGCAAGAAATAGACCCTCATCTCTTTAGAGGCAGTTGTTCAGTGGTTAGGGCCCTTTCCTGGAATGTGGGATCCCTGCATTCAAGTTCCTACTCCAAATCAGGCAGAACTTAAACATAGGGTTTCCACATTCCGAGAGACAGAGGGTCCTAATTGCCAGGCAGTTGGAGTGGAGGGGGGTGGGTGGGGGAGCCTCTGTCTCTCCTGTCAAAGTCATTCCACTTAGAATAAATAATTTAATATTTATTGGGCCAGCAATGGAGAGAAAGCAAGAGATTGACATTGTAGCTCAGTGGCTATAGCATTTCCATGGGCTGTGGGGAATCAGATTGAAGTCTGTACTCCAGTGAATATTGAATTACATATCATAAAGGGAACAGCTTCAGCAGGAGAGACTTGCCGTAGGATACCCCATAGCAAGGTGGCTCAGGCACTTGCCTGAAGTGTCGGATGTCTTGCATTCACATTCCAGTTTCATCTGAGGCAGAGCAGGGATTCAAAACAGGGTCTATCGTATCCCAGTTTATGCGCTAACCACTGGAATATTGGCTATTCTGGGGCACATATATGCCAGTCAGCCACAAAATTCCCAATTTGCTTGCCACTATCTGATTGTGAAAGATCTAATTCTCAGGGCATTTTACTGGATTGCGCCCCACCGGGTGAGATAGGCAGAGGACATATCATTTGAGAATCCTACCAGGCTTAGATCTGAGCTAGGGTGCAGAGCAGCTTAGTGGCATCAGGACTTTGCACATGCCTGTGAACAAAAACATAGGAACCTATAGGGTTAAGCAGCAGCTGAGCAAGGGTTTCAAGGAGATGATGCTTAAATTTTGGAGTTAGGCACCTGAAGTGGTAGTTAGGAACCCAAGTCTCTTTGAGGATCTACTGCCAAACATTTAGCCCTGTGTTACCCCAGAATCAATTCTTTATTTGGCATGTCTAAAATTAACTGACAAGCTCCTTACAGCAACAAACTTAGATTTCATCTGTATGGTTTTTAACAGTATTGAGAGGCACCTACTACATTTCTGGGTGCAATTAAAATAATACTAGCCAGCCAGTACTGGGCTGAGGTTGTGGCCCAAACTGGGAATCTTTCTCTTTGCTGTCTAATGATGTAAGACCAGTTTGCCTTTTGCCAGTTCTTCAAACTCAGACCCCTAATGAATAAACTTGAGAAAAATGAGTGGCAAAAAAAAGATGATCAATTTCTGAATCCATTTATTCAGCTTTACCAGATCAACAGTCAACACTCTAGACTATTTCCCAGTGTTCTATTAGCCTACCTACAAAATAAGGACTACATTTTCCAAACTTAGCACACCATGATCTGTGTGAGAAAACCAGGAATTGAATATGCACATGCACAAACAAACTACTACTCAAAGCCTTCAGTGTTTGCATAAACCATTTTTTTTTTTTTTTTGGTAAAAATATGCTTATATATGCCTGACCAACTGTTTCTGCTATGTGCAAAAAAGCACTTATGGCCATGTGTTTGTAATATTCATAGGAAAATGACATACAGTTTCTGTTATATTTGATCATGCTTAAAAATGGAACCTCAGCTAATAATATTATATTGTGCATAAATTATGGATCAGCAAGTGTAGGAACTCCTCTAGTAAGTCCTCTGGTGACTCATTTTTGTTAAAATGCTTCCTATTGTTTTGTCTTAGAAGGAGGATCTTTAGAAAAAGAAGGCACAACATCCTAAGGAATATCAAATACATTGAACAGTGGTTTTCACTCTGCCTAAGAACATATTTTAGAACACTACATTAAAAGCCTCCTGTTTTGAGTGTATGCACAAGATAAATCAGCATAGTAGCTGTGCTTTACTTGTAGTGATTTAAAAATTACTTTGTAGAGATGGACCTGAAATAAATCCCCATGCCTGAACATCCCTGAACTTTGTATATTCTGATGCAGACCTTAATTAAAACCTTTTCTATCAGACCCCAGTTCCACAAACAGTAATGCATTTAAGTAGTTTCCAGCAAATTCAGTGTGATTACTTGCACGTATAAAGTGGTTTATGTGCAGCAGTGGTTTTTTTCAGATTGGGGCCCAAACTAGTGACCTGAGCCAGATCTAGTGGAAACTTTCCAGGGTTTGAAATCTGGATCCAGTCCTGTCTCTGAATTTTATAGCTTGGGAGCCCACTTCTCTTAAAGAATACATTTTTTTAGCAAACGGTATTGACTTGTGGATGATGTGCTATGGATAACTAGCCTGAACTTTGTTTTCCTTTTGTTATACAGCCACAGGAGCACAACCTCATGTTAAATTTATTAAAATTTGCTAATATTCTTTCAATTATAGCTAGCTGTAGATTGTATCCATTTAGTTCATTGTGCATTCAATACTATACATGCCAAGAACACATTTCCAAAAGGATTCTTTTATATAGGTGAACAAGAATATGAAAAACAAGCACCAGCAGTCTAATATTTAACATTTTTAAATAATAATAATTACTAAATGTTAAGAGCTCTTAAAATTCATTCTAGAAAAATTCTTCAGAAAGGGAGAGCTTATCCCTTAAGCAGTTAAAGGGAAATGCAAGTGTTTGAATTGACTATTAGCAGATTGAAACTCCAAAACTAACTTTTCTCTTAGAATGGTGTCTTTGGCTGTGCTGAGACCCAGGACTTCTGAAGAAACACTCATTAGTTTATTTTTAAAATAAATCATTGAAATAATAATGGTCCTTTCTGAACGTTTTTAATAATTTATAAAAAGTACAAACAATTGTTAGAAAGCATTGATGCAGTGTGTATAAAATACATGGAAACACACACACACACACATTTACGTGTTGCCATATAAATTCATCCATATGTTTTATTTGGTGTTCAGCTATCTTTTACGTTTCTTTTCTTGTGGCACACTGCACAGTACTACCTCTGTTTGTAAGGCCAGCTATAATTCCAGTCCCAAAGGTTATTTCTGTAGCAATTTAATTACTTTTCAAATAAATCATTCAGTGAAAACTCAGATAAATAGTAGAGTCAGCATTACACAGGTATTTGAGGCACATAAATACTTAGATAGACTTAAAAGATAACTTCTATTACATATAGTTTCTTACTGAGTCCTTACCATCATAGCATCTGAGAATTTTTCCATAGTGCATTAAGCAACATAACTACTATCTGCTGCCTTTCTTTCTTTCTTTCTTTCTTTCTTTCTTTCTTTCTTTCTTTCTTTCTTTCTT
>ML688392.1:274072-310763 GCA_007922175.1 Pelusios castaneus
CTTTCTTTCTTTCTTTCTTTCTTTCTTTCTTTCTTTCTTTCTTTCTTAGGGGGAGAAATATGTATTCAGTGGCATGCTTGTTTTGGCAATATATTTTAGGTTTTAGAGGGGTTTTTTAACATCTACATACTGCCATGTGTTTTACAGTAGTGAAGGCAGGGACAAAGAAGTTCACACCCCACACACCTGAAGCTGAAGATGGTGAGGTTTATGATTGTCTATAGTTTCCATGGCAAAAGTTGGTGAGGTTTGTGATGGTCTATAGTTTCCATGGTAGAAGTTGGTGAGGTTTTTGACTATATAGTTTCCATGGGAGTTGTTCCACGATGTCCCTAACAAGACCCTGTAACTTGCACTGATGTTCACCCTCTTTGTAGAAAGTTCCACTGTGCCAGTCAGGAGCAAGAGGTGTTAACCTCAGTCCTCACCTTGGAGTCTTAGGTGATTTTAGCTATCCTGGACTCGAGCCATTGAGTACCTGGAAGACAAGAATTGAGACCTTGAACTTGACTTAATACTCTACTGTTACTAACCAGAATGGCACAGTCTGGATTCAAGATCTTGGGTTGAGAATTCTACAGGGTGTTCACTATATCTTGCAGAATAAATGAATTAATGAGTTCAACAGGTTGTTTGTTGGTTGTGTATAGGATGAATGGGTTGTGTGGTGATTTTGACATAGATAATCTTTCAGTGCTGACGAGAAATGTTTAACAAAATAGACATAAAATGACACACAAAACTGCAACGACTTTTCTGTAAGTCAATGCTCATCAGTAGGAAGTAGCTGTTCAGAGGAGTTATGCAGAAAGATCCATATGGGGGAAACTATACCGTTAAAATAAAGTCTATGTTCTAGACAAAATCTGAAGTGTCCCCCGTTTAGTAATATTTTAAGGATGTTTGAGGCATTTTGGAATCATAAGTCAATAATCCTCATTTGGTTTGATTTGATCAAGGTAGAAAATATGGCATAGTGCTAGATTCTCTTATGATGTGGATTTCCCAGTAAAAAAATTGATTGTACCAATATTACTTGATCTGATTCAGAGGCTTAAGTATAGCTTTCAAGCCAGATTTCCTCTCTTCTCTCTTACACTTCTTCACTTAGCTTTCTGGTTCTAGAATCTTAAAGTTATAGGATTTGTCTACCAGGTCAGATCATTGGTCCATCAGTTCCAGTATCCTGTTCCTATCACTAGACAGTGCCTGATTTTCAGAAGAAAATATCTCTTGAAGTGGATATAAAAAGCGGCACTCTAGCCTTGTGAAAACAGTGTTAGTTAACACTTGAGGTTGAACCCAAGGTTGACAATTTTAAAATATAGTAGGAAGTATCCAACAATAACAGCACACAACCATTTTGTACTAAAACATTGAACAGTATTTGATGTGACATGTTGCATATTGGTTCTATGTTTACTAATTATTCTAGATACTTGTTTCTGTATTTGTTATCCTAGCAAAAAATGAAGACTTTGTTTGGTAAATTGTAAGTATTTATTCTGATAGATGAGTAACACTACCTTATGCAGTGTTCTGTTCATTGTTGAGTTTTCTGCACAGCCTTACAGAGCATTCTTTAGAAGTCATTTCCCCTATCAACACTTCTGATAAATTTAGCAAACATATTAAGAATTTGTCTTTTTTTGCAATATTTTTTTTAATCAACAAGATTAAAACATGCACTCATTCTTTTCTTTTTTTTAAATTTCCATTTCCATTTCCATTTTGCCCTTGCAGAATTTTCACTATAACCTGATTTACTTTATTCATTCTAGCCATAAGGACTTTTCTAATCTCTCCTTCACCTACTGCTCTTTGAAGTCTATATTGTACACTTTTTGTTGTGATTTTATTTGCCTGGTTGCTCTAAAATATGTAGTCATGGATTTTAACATCATTCAGTAGAACCTCTTTAATGGAATGGATCTCCACCTTGTCTATTCATTCACTTGTGTTATCTGAAGACCTAAAGAACTTCCTTTGATTTGCTTTCTAATAGGGATAATTGTCATTCCCAGTGGGTCACTTGCTTGTGGATTTGTTGTTCCTTAAAGTCTTTAAACTATGATTTGAGGATTTTAATAACTCAGTAATAGGTTAGAGTTTTATTGAGGGAGTGGGTTGGTGAGGTTCTGTGGCCTGCATTGTGCAGGAGGTCAGACTAGATGATCATATTGGTTCCTTTTGACCTTAGAGTCTATGAATCTGTTACTTATTTTTCAGAATTCATTTTTCTGCCTTCATATTCCAGCAGTACATCAAACTATTTGTTTATTTTGCTCCTATGTGGAGCTGTCAGAGAATGAACTTGAGAACTTTGTGTAAATTCTGGAAGTCCTTTGAACTGAATGAAGTTTGAATTCTGCATATAGTATCTGGTGATCTGAGTCAATAGAGGTACAAGGCAACATTTTATAGAATTCTGAATTTACTCTTTTCCTGAATAGGAAAATTGTTACTTTCAGTGGAATTGATGAAGAGACAGCTAGTCTATCTTCTTTCCCATGATACTGGAATAAAATATTAGCAACAATTGATTAATTTTCTGAAGTAATAAAGAATTTTTACATTGGAGGATATCACAGTTGGGTAAAAGGGAGCTACAAATGGGAACACAGCATTTTAATAAAGACTACTGTCATATGGCCCTTGGCATTTTTAACATTCATTATATGTACAACATGCCATTTCTTTTGCTTGGTATTCATATGAACCTAGCTATGTGGAAGCAGTGGCATTCATATGAACACCAAATGCAAATCATATTATATTTATTACATTGCATCTGTTGGATGGATGTGTGGCCTTTAAAGCAGGAGCAGAGCTCTTTGCTTTATTCCTGGCTCAGCCAAATGACTCATTATTTAACCTTAGGCAAGTTACTTACACTCTCTGCATCTGTTTGTAGTTCAGCTATCATGATCATTAGCTGTCACACTGAAGTGTTGAGACTTGCATAAACAACTTTTATAAACCATTCACTCTTGGTTTAAAGATATGATACAACTGGTTTTGTGTATTAAATGTTCCCATTTTATAGCATTATAACTGCCAACAATCACTCTTCAGGACAATGTCTCTTACTTTCCCCAGGTTATTCAAGTACTGCTTCATCATGCCATTAGACATGTGCATTTTGGGGAATGGTCAAATTGGCCCCAAACATTCACGTTTCCTTATGGAAAAACAGAATTACATCTAACATTGAAAGAATTCATTCTAATACAGTGAAGCAATGTACTTGTTAGGAAACAGAGGAGAAAGAGAATTTGTTCCACTCTACTTATATATTACTGATCCTATGCATGTATTCCTCAATTATTTTGAAGGGGCCACTGGTAGTCAAATTAGTTTTCAGGAAGATTACAACACGGACACTTGACTGACACAATTATCCTAAGCAGCTACCCTGCTGCTATGGCCTGGGTCCTCCCTGGGTCTAATTTATTGATATAAAACTGAGTCCTGTGGCTTCCCTTTTCCCCTCAAGTATACTCTCTACAGCTCTTCACTTTTTTGACAAGCCATTCTCAGTACTACCTGGCTGGTGTCTTTTTCTACTCCCCTGGAGTTTGCTCTTTCTGGTTCCCAAGCCTCAACTTTTTCTGTGATGAAGGGTTTCTTGCTTTCTGCAGTCTTTGTCACAATTTTCTCTCCATTTCCATTTCCCCTCTAGCTGTCTACAGAGGCCATCTGGTCTCTATTTGGTCCATCAAGAGGCTGTTAGTGAGGCACAGCTGCACCAGTTCCCTCTTAAAGAGCCCAATCCACCTTTGACAAGCAGGATGGCTCAATTTCCCCATTGCCTATCTCATTTCAGCAGACATTTCAAGTTGCAGGGTTCATTTGTTTAAATTCCAGACAGCCAATCCTGAAAAATCTTTACTTATAAATGATATTGTAGACTAAGTAGTGGGTTTAAATGGGTATCACAGTTAATGTTCTCAGCTCACCACCAGAAATAGGTAACTCTGTAATGAAAGGTGATTTTAGGGGTTTCATTCTAGTTCTCATTGGGTCAGCATGAGTATTTAATGTTCTCCAAATGATTCTTATGGCTAGAACTCTGAATTATATGAAACAAACAAGGAGTCTGGTGGTACTTTAAAGACTAACAAATTTATTTATCGCATGTGCTTTCGTGGGAGAAAATCCCACGTCATCAGACATTTGAAGATGGGTAACTACTTGGGCAACAACAGACTGCCAATTCAGTCCTGCACGAAGCACAACTTGTCCACAGTGGAGAAGTGGAGCTTTCAACCCTGCTTGTAATATTTATCAGGCAGTTTCTTTATGACGGAAAAGAATATAGTTTATAAAAAGTTGTCCTAATTCAGGTCTGAGCTATGCAGGGAAATTTGATAGTCTGGTACTAGCCAAAGCTTACATTCTCATTTACAAGCTGTCAAATTCAATAATTAGGCAAAAGAGAAGAAAAGATAAATCAAAATTTATTGTGAAACCTGGTGAGGAAAACAGAGGATTTTTTAGAACTTCAAAAGTCTGTACAGGGATTATAAAGCAAGGTTTTTCTCATAACAATATTAATTACCCTATATCATCTTCTCTTTCTGCCAATTCAAGTTATTTTAAAAAAGCACAATGATTTGGTTTACTTTTGTCTGTGATGACATCCTAATCAGTTCTTCAGCTCTGATGACGGGTGAGTGGGATTCATAGGTCCGGTTCAGAGAGGATGCACTATCTCCCAAATATTTGTGTTGGAGATTGGGCTAAAAAATTAATAGGAACAGGCTTTCTCATTAAAGTTTCTCTGTTTCCTACTTTCATCTAGTTTGGAAAAAATGCAGTAATGCTTGGTATTTTCTTGTTTCACTTTCCTGTTCTGATCAAAACCAGGAAATGCAGAAGCATGGGAAAATATACATAAAATATAGTTTATATGATTTTTTTCTATAGTTTGCATTATGTGCAAAATTTTGGGCTTTCTAACCTTCCTGAAGAGTGGGAATTCAATTAAGGAGGTGGGCACCTTTAAGTCAGAACTTTGATGAAACCAGCATACCCCTGCAGAATGTTTTATCAAATTGATATTTTCTGCAAGAAAACTGTTCCATTCGAAAATTTACAGTCAGCTGTAGCTTCAGTGTATGTATGGGCATTTCCTATTATAAATAAAAGGCAGATTTCTTGAGTTAGAGTAACTGCATGCAAAGGGTTGTTTCATCCATCACAAGCATGTTTAAGATTTTTATTGTTTGAGGGTTGGCAGGTGCAGGATCTTGGTTCAGTAGATCTTGTCGTTGAACAAGAGTTAGTTCTCAGCAAAAAGAGCTTAAGCTTGTTAGGTGAATGATGTGTTTGCTGGGAACATACTGCTCGTTAACTGAAGTTTTACAAGACAGAAAAATGAATACAAATGGTCAGCTGCATTCTAACTTCTAAATCTTCCCCTTATGTATTCCTCTGCTCTCTCCGATTGTGATACTCCCCCGCAGCAGCTAAAGTTCTCATGTTATTGCAGTGGTTAAAGGAAATTGCTATAATTAATTTTGCTGTCTCTTTTCTCTTTGATGTGTAACCATGATTCCTTGGATGATTTTTCAGAGGTTGGATTCTATTCAAAACCAATTGTTTGGAAGTTGGGGAAATGAAAGGGGGGAAATAACTTTTTTTAATAAAAAGATTATTTTCTCATTTGTACTTTGTGATGTCAAGAAGAATATCTCTAGTTCACATTTAAATTTTACACTTGCTACATTTTAAAGCACAGGTATATTTTCTGCTTTGAATGATGTATACAACCTAACACAGTTAGTTTGAAAGAGAGAATATTTATGTTTGGTTGTATTGTGTACCTACCTACCTACAAAATAAGCAGGAGGAATTTTTCAAAATTGAACCATATGAAGATATAAAATGGGTGCAGGTGTCTTAGTTGAAGACTGATTTTATTTTCTAATGACTAAGAGGAATGACCTTGAACTCTGAGGTTATGCTTCATTTCTTGGGTACAATACATTATGTTCTCAACAGTTTCTAATTGTAGACTGGAAGCAGTTTTAGTCTTCAAATTCATTTTATGCCTGATAGTTATATTCCCCCCTTGATTGCAAAAGAATCCACTTTTGTTGGTTCCATATATTGCCATACCTGAAATGATTACTGATGGTTTCAGAGATAATCACAGTAGATATTGGACTGAAATATGCTGTGGCATAGAAAGCTTACTCAAGTGTTGTCTTCATTTTAGTTTTACTATAAATTATCATTCTAAAGAATCATACCTATGATTTTTCTCAATTCTTTTGAAAGTCTGAAAGTGATTATATTTTCACAGGTGTTAGAAACAAAATGGAAACTTATTACGCTTTCAAAAAATAATAGGTGCACTAGTGACTTTAAAAGGGAAAAGCTGGGTCTTGAGGGGGGAGGGGGAGGATTTAAAACAAACAAATAGGCAAAGGCTTAAAACAGAGGAGACTGGAAACAGAGGTTTAAAAAGAAAGACAAATAATAGTGGTAAAATTTTCAAAAGCACATACATGACTCAGCCATCTGAATTCCATTTATTAAGTGATAAGGTATGAATATAGGAATCAGGTGGCTGAGTCAATCGTATTGACAGAGAACTGTTTAATAATAATAGCTAGCTGTAGTACAATAGTCTGTAGATTTCAAACCATTCAGCAAAGGAGGGACTGTATCACTGTCCCTTGTGTATGTGTGTAGGGAAACTGAGGCATAGAGAGGTGAGGTGACTCTCCTACTTGGGTCACACAAGATATCATTGGCAGAGTTAGAACACTTGTCTCCCCTGACAGCGGCAAATTCACCGCCATCAGTTTGAACTTTTTGATCAGGTCTATGAAGACTCACTCAGCTGATCAGGAAGTTCGATCCCTAAATGCCACCCTGGCAACTAGTGTAGTGGATGTGCCAGGAGTAGGGAAGCCAAACGCAGATACACAAGTTTTTTTAGGTAACTTGTGTATCTCTGTTTGAGTGCTGCTGAAAAAGACAGCAGTATCGACCTGCCGAGGAATAGAACCCAGGTTTCCTTAGACCAAGTCTAATGGTCTGTCTGTTAGTCCACATGGTCTCCCAAACCTCTCAGCTCCACAGCCTTCAGCATGTGTCACAGGGCCATGCTCAGGGCCTGTAGTAAATTCTCCCACTGTTAGTTTAGAATCAGTGCAGCTCCACCAGTACTAGCAAAAAATGGGTGCATTATTGTACACTGGTGCTGTGGCGGTGTCATTCAACCCTGCTCTGTGAAGATCAAGACAACACAGTGTAGTATAACACCTGTATCTGGCCTATGGTAGCGCTCTCTCCATTGCTACATCATTTCATCCTACCTGTGCCAGCCCATCAGTGGGGAAATTTCTGAAAATTCTTAGTGAAAGTGCAGCCCATGAAGGAAGAGAAACTAGGTGCGTGTTCTGTACGCTGATTTTGGTTTAAAAAAGTCAATTTAATCATTGTGCATGCTGAAAGTATCCATTTGAAACATAATGAGGATTTTTTTTTTTTCAGTTTCAATACCAGGAAGGGCTCCATTGTGGTCACCTTCATTTTGTTTAATTCTGTGAGAAGGGAATTGAATAGCCACCTTTTTTTTATAGCTGGCAGATGAGTCATCAGATAATAGTGATAAAATGAAAGGTGCTTAAGTAATAATCTGTAACAACTACAAAAATAAACCCTTTATCTTCCTCTTAGCATTTATCTGCCTCTGATTTAGCCCACTGCTGGACCACATATTTGCCTGCAAGTAACGTTATTATCTAGTTAAATGATAAAACAAATTGAAGTCTCAAGAAAGCACCTGAACCCACTTGTAATCAAATCAAACGTCTACTAAAAAAATAAAACAAAGGACTCCCTGTAACTGGACTGAAACCTGGAGTAACTGTATAGTAAGAAGTATCCAGTTCTGGAACAAAGAAAAATGAAAATATGATAGGAAATCAGTAGGAAACAAACCAGTGTAATATCTTCCTCGTGTGATATAAAGTTATGCTCTCTGAATATAACAGAAAAGAAAACACTTTGTATGTGACTGTAGTCTATTACTGGGCCACTGTGAGTTTTGCTCTTGACTGTTCATTTTTTGATAACTTCAGTGTAAGAAGCATCAGTCTGTGTTGCCCTCTGCAGAGGCAAGGCCTTATCCATTTGGATTACAAATTTGAATTTCCTAAGGAAAACAGAACAAAACATAAAGGGTAAGAAAGAATAAATAGAAGAAAGTAAGTGCTACATTCATCAAAACGTAGCATGAGTCGAGGATAACCATGACTAGACAACTGGATTAGGGCCATAGCAGAGGCAGGCAATTATTGACATGTGCTATCAACAACTACTATGTATTATGGCATATGACTGTTACCTATTGATGAGCGTCATTTTACTGATCTTCATTATATCAAGGTAATTGTTTTCTGGAGGCAAGTATAGCAGTTCTTCTTCAAGTGGTATCTCGATGGGTGTTTCACTGTAGGTATGCTTGTGTCTTTGTGGTGCTTGTTAAGCCAGAAAGATTCTTTCCCCAAGAATCAGGCAGCATAGATATACTGAAGAGGTTTATTCACGATACCGGGAAGACTGACAGGACAGCTTCAAATTGGTGATGTTACAGTGGTCAAATATATATGCTTCTCTGTCAGTTACATAATACTTGTTCCACCCAGAGAGCACAGAGGTGATAATGACCGATGCAGAGACACTTTAATTACATTAAAGGCCCTATGGCTATATTTAGGGTGGGGTGGGAGGATGGGATGGAGAGGAGGGTCCTTACAGCTAGTCAGAAATGTATTGTTCCCATCTAAACCAGAATTTCTCAATAGGCAGCTGGCCACTGCCTTACTGATTGTTCACAGCATCCTTGTCCTTGGGTGGGTCTGGTATGATTGTTAGCCTGAGTTTCATTTCACAACTTACTGGCAGGAAAAGTATCCAAGCTTTAACAGACAAGATTTGACAGAGAAAAGTCTACAGAGACAGAAAAAAAACATTAAAGCCTAACAATTCCCTCCTTTTTGACAAAATCGAACACAAAAGTGAGATACAATCAATACCGAAACACTTTGGTATACATGATCAGCCTTAGGGTATAGTGGAGGGGGAGGGGAGAGAAAGGGGGAAGGAGAAAGATGGGGGACAGAGGTAAAACAGAGAGAGCAGCAAGATTTTAATCATGTGTTTAAAATAGCCACACAGAGAGAGGTTAGTACCACAAACACAGCAGCCGCTCTTATCTGTAGAATTTCCCACAAGAAATGGAACCATGGGACATCTCAGAAGCAGGATCTTCCAGGTGATTATGGTTTAGTTGGAGAGCAGAACTTGGTATCGATACTGTCATTAACGGTGGCAGATGCAGTAGCAGCAGTAAGGACCACTTTGAATAGCAGCTCCTTGGCTAACTGGATCAGTGTATTGTCCAGATACAAGTTATCATACCACCAGGTGGGCCGTCATCATTCCAGTGAACACACGGCCAAGTAGATGAAAACTACCCAATGTAAACAAGTCCGTGATCTGCAGGCACATAGAAGAGTCCGCCAGGCACTGCAGCGATCCATAGGTGTAGTAAGAAATCATGGTAATAAAACACCACGGGGTGACAGAGACCTGAGCAGCAGTCTCAGTATTCATGACAATCCTATATTGTGCACAGTATTGTTAGTTACATAACCAACAAATTTAAAATGAAAGGAGGCAGGAAGGCATGAGCAGGAAGGACAGAAGGATACACACAAAGAAAATTGTAAGAGGAGGGTGTGTCAGGCGGAAGACTAGATGCTACTATTAAACATCTGCGAGGGGGGTGAGGGTAGGGGAGGAGACACTGTGGGAAGGGCAAACCCCAGGCATACATCTAACATATTTCCTTTTACAATATTAAATAAATCACAAGCTAACATGTCACAAGCACAATCCTTGGACTGAGACTTTGCTATGCTGACTATAGCACCTGAGGCTTTTACATTGATAGTGTAGAAATTTTTTTGTAGCAATATCAATTACAGTAAGGACATATAACAATACCATGTTGGTATGTTTAAGGGCCTGAATGGTTTGACTTTTACCCAGGCATTATATGATCTTTCAGTGCCCAAATTAAACATATTTAGCATTGAATTAGAATTTCCAAAGAGTACCCACTACCACCCAAAATACTACATTTTGTCATTTGGAGTGTAAAATTAGACAAATCATATGCCCCTTGGACAGAAACCATGAGGACATCATGCAGGAGTGTTTTGCTGGGGCCCACCTGAATGATACCAGCTATGGAGTAGGGTACAGCGTGGGACAGGAGGTAGGTGGGGAGTATTCACAAGTAGTTATTCTCTCCCCCACATATCCCCTGTTCCCCCCCAATACAATTGTACCGGTATCTTTCCAACCCATTATTGGCCTTGTAGAGATTGTAAGGACCTTAAACTGACATTCACCAGGCAAAACAGTGTACAATCCAGGCCTGGCAAACGACAGGGAGGGAGCTATAGGCTGCTTCCAGGCTGGGGTAGTCAGATTGGGGCCTTGGAACCTGGGTGTTCTTTGAGGCGAGTTGGTACAACATCAGGTCCAGTGTAGTCTGGGTTAGGGATAAACCAGGTATCTGGTGTCTTCATCCATTCAGCACTGCCTCCTGTAGGGAGTTGTACATGTACCATTGGTGGGTTCCAGGGGCATGCACCAGGTGGAATCATGAAGAGGGTCATTAGGGAGAGTTACACCCTTTACCATGACTTGGTCACCCTCTTCTCCATCCACCCAGGAGAGAGTGGGTACCAGAGAGTCCTGAGTTTCCTGTCTGTCTTTGACAGTTAGCCTCGAAGGCTGCAGTGCTTCATTTGGATGTTTGATGTACTCCCATGCAGTATCACGTTCAAGGCCTCAGGTGCTTGATGCAGGAAGTTGTCCAGTAATTTGGATGGGTGGGCAGAGATGAGCAGGCCCAAACCACAAGACAACTTGTTCTTTGCCCAGACAAAAGGGGACCTGGAACACAACTTTTGAAAAGGGTTAGAGATATCCCAGGGGACAGCCACAGACTTAACAGTTGCAACAGAAGAAAAAGATTTATCATTGCAGAAGGGGAGTCTGCATGAACTTGTTAGTAAACGTAACCATACTCTAAGCCAAATCAAGAGTGGCTGCATGATCACGAAGGGCATCCATGCCTAGGATTGCACTTCTGCATTTAGGGTTACATAAAAACATTAAGTCCAGAAAAACAAATTAGACTTCACAAGAACCAGGTGGCTCTTGTAAGCAGTGATGTGTGCACCTCCCACACCTGAAATAGTGATGTGATGTTTAGTAGTGGGGAGGGGGGGGTCAGTGATGGAAACAGATACTCCCATGTCCTCAAGAATTATGCATGGCCAGCCCTTGATCAATGCTTGTAAATGTGGTTGAGGGAGTTACATCTATCTCTGCAGCAATGACAGATAAGGGGGGGGGGCTGCTGGATCCTAGCAGGTCATAGAATTTAAAAGCCTTGCTATTTCTTCCCTGCTCAGGTGGGAGTAGGGGTTAGCAGTTGGCTGTGACACCAGCTGAAGTGGCATCGTCTGAGGCTGATTACCCAGAGCTGTCTGGCTTGGGCATGCAGCTGCCCAGTGTCCAGTTTCTCCACACATAAAACATTGAGAGGCTGAGGGGTGGGGGCAGTGGGAGCAGGGACTGTGCCAGACTGAAAGGCCAGCAAAGTGCTGTGAAGATTCAGTTGGCCATGGTCCCACCCCTGGCTAGGATTTTGGATGTTACACCTACACATTTTGAATATGCCCAAAGTACCCACAATGTTTTCCCTTTGAAACTCAATTATTCTCCCTCATATTGAGGGCATCATTGAGCCACCCCCAGTGGTGCTCTCTCTGTTGAGGACACCATTGGGGACCTCTGAGGCAAGTCACTTGACATTGTTCCCAGCTTCCTGAAACCTAGTTCAGGGAAACCAAAACACCCTAGTGAGACACACACTTGGGTGCTCAGTACTTGGCATTGCAGTCTTCGCTTCTGCAATCTCTGCAACCCGAAAACCTTGGCATTGCAGCCTCTGCCTTGCAGTCCCTGCAACCCGAAAACCTTGGCATTGCAGCCTCTGCCTTGCAGTCCCTGCAACCCAAAAATGTGGCCAAAATACAACCCTATTCAGTCCTCTTATCTATGTGCCTTGCTCATGGTTCATTTTGAGAAAAAGGGGGTGCGAAGGGGAGATCCTGGGGAGCCCCAGACCAAGGTGTGCGCTAGAGGTGGTAAGTATAAAAATACTCACCTCTATCCTTGGTGGTGGAAGGCTCTCCAAAGGTTCCCGATCACACCATGCTCACTGTGCCAATTGTTAAGCCAGAAAGATTCTTTCCCCAAGAATCAGGCATAGATAATACTGAAGAGGTTTATTCACGATACCGGGAAGACTGACAGGACAGCTTCAAATTGGTGATGTTACAGTGGTCAAATATATATGCTTCTCTGTCAGTTACATAATACTTGTTCCACCCAGAGAGCACAGAGGTGATAATGACCGATGCAGAGACACTTTAATTACATTAAAGGCCCTATGGCTACATTTTGGGTGGGGTGGGAGGATGGGATGGAGAGGAGGGTCCTTACAGCTAGTCAGAAATGTATTGTTCCCATCTAAACCAGAATTTCTCAATAGGCAGCTGGCCACTGCCTTACTGATTGTTCACAGCATCCTTGTCCTTGGGTGGGTCTGGTATGATTGTTAACCTGAGTTTCATTTCACAACTTACTGGCAGGAAAAGTATCCAAGCTTTAACAGACAAGATTTGACAGAGAAAAGTCTACAGAGACAGAAAAGAAACATTAAAGCCTAACATGCTGATAGAGAACTTCGGAAGCAGTGTCCATTAGGTCCACTCGTGCATGATCTCTTCTGGTGCTGCACTACAATGCTAGTCAGTACGTATGAGCTAACCCATCTCAGTTCCTTCTCAGCCGCCCTGACTAGAATGGAGCTATAAGTAGTCCGTTAATGACTATTATCCTGACACTATATCTCTAGGCTAGAGCTTAATTTTAGTAGTAGTTAGAGAAAATAAAAGACACTACACTTATTTTCTCAAAAAAAAAATTGATTTCTCTTCCTGCCTTTTCTCGTTGTGGGGGCCTTCTCCCCCAACAGGGTATTCCTGGTTCTCTAGGCTTCAAGAAGAGCCTCTTGTGCAGTGAGGATATACCTGTCACAGACATAGACTCAGAATGCATTCACTGCTTCAAGGAAGGACATGCCCCTCAAAAATGTGCTCTTTGCCATCAGCTTAGATCTTGGTCTCATAAGGACAGGGAGTTGAGGCGGAAGATTATATTCATGAAAGCATCCCTCAGAATGGCTCTGGACCAGCTCCAAGAGTCACCAGACAAATGTAAGTCTTCCCCACAGCCCTCAACATACAAGAGATGTGGGATGACGAAATCAGCTGCTGACCCCTCTCAGATTGTTTTTTTTTTTTTTAAAAAAGGTGGGAAGTCCTCATAGTGAGCCACGAGCTAGCTGCAAATAATATCTAGCACACTCAGTATCCTTGGCAGTATTGGCACCAATGCAAGCCAAGTCAATTGCCCACGGTTCAGAAAATCTACACTGTTAGGTACCCATTGATGCATCTTCAGATCCAAAGGACAAGGGCACTGATGGGAAAGAACAGGAGCAAACACTTGAAGGCACTACCAGTATTCCATGTCCTATTGGTAACGATACACCATCAGACACCTGAACATACAGTGAAGGCATGATCTCCATCCTCCCTGACGGCACCCCTGGCACTGAGTGGGTCAGCACTGCTGGAATTCTGGCACTCGAGAGACCTCCTTATCACAAGCTCCTTGACATCTTTCATTCATCTTCCTCCTCAAAAGTTGGCCTCCCTATTAATGAGGATCACTGCGACCCCATGAAAACCATATGTCCGACCCCAGCCTCGGTCACAGTGACCTGTAAGCGGACAGACAAAGAGTATTATGTCCTGGCAAGAGAGAGAGAATCCCTCTTCTCACACCTCCCCACCCAACTCCACCCTGGTGGATCCTGTAAATTCTGGTGGCTGTCAACACCAGTTGAGGTATACTCCCTATGATAGGGACTGGACCATCTGGACTTTTTTGGGGAGGAAGACACATTGCTCAGCCATACTTCAGTTTCAAATCACCAATTTAACAAGCCCTCATAGCAAAATACGCCTACTTCAAAACTGAATAATTGTATTGAACAGATGCTCAACTAATTTAAGGCTATAATTCATGAGGGACAGCAAGGAGCAAAGACAACATACAATCTGTCCTTGACACAGTTGACACTGTGGTAAGAGCCATCTCCACAGAGGTGGTGATACAGCATACCTCTTGGCTGCATCTGTCAGGCTTCCCAAAGGAAATACAGTCAACTGTCGAAGATCTTCTTTTTGAGGGCATGAAGCCCTTCATGGGAAAAACCAATACTCTCCTTCACAGCTTGAAATATACTTTGGCCACTCTCCAGTCACATCTACATGCCAGGACAGAAGAGAAAATTTAGGACACGGCCCCAGCATAAGCAACACACCTCCCAATACCTGGGTCACTATTACTACAAATAGCAGAGGAAGTAAACAAAATTTTAAAGACACAATCTTCTGGCAATCTTCCATGTCCAATACCAATTTTGATGTGTTGGTCAAGGTGCCAATACACCACACCCCCAGCTACTATAGCAGCCTGCAGCGCATAACATCTGGGTCCTAGAGATTGTTCAATGGGTACTTGACACAACGTACTTACTCTCAAAATGCTCAAGGTTTCAGATTTGGTGTACTTCCCAGAAAATTTCCCCAACATCCATACCTCTTGCACGCATTAGACTATGCATTGACTGAAAAGATCAGGGCTGTCTCTAAGCTAACTCAGAGTCACATAGTGGCTATAACAGATTTCCACCAACCAGTAGAGAGATATTACCTCAGCCAGGACGATAGGAGAAATAGTGGCTATGGCACATCCCTCCTACACAAACAAGGAATCCTGTGGCATTTTTAAAGACTAACAAATTTATTTTTCACATGAACTTTTGTGAAAAATAAATGTGTTAGTCTTTAAAAGTGCCACAGGACTTCTTGTTTGTTTTTGCTGAACTAGACTAAGGCTGTCCCTTTTGAACCCTTCTACACAGTATCCTTTTGGAATAAGATTATGCTCAGGCTCCATTCAAAATTCATTCCTAAAATAACCTCCTTCTTCCACATGAACCAATTGATTCACCTTGCAACCTTTTGCTCAAGACTCACTGAGACAATAGGGAGGCTATATTACACACACTAGATGTCAGGAAGGCCATGGCTTTCTACCTGAACAGGACAAAAGTTTTCAGGAAGTCCCTTAGACTTTTCCCCCTCCACTGTGGAAAGATCCAAGTGTAACCTTTGGGTGGGCTGGAATTCACTGCCCCTCTCCAGTGCCTAACAGAAATAAACTCCAACTTCTATGGAGAAGCACCTGGAGACACAGGATTCAGTCTTTAAAGGGACTCACAGCAAAGACTGCTTAGAGTTACCCTCCCACATTAAAATACTACTTAAGAACAAACATAATGAACTTTATTATCTTCTAAATTAAATCTTATCCTAAGATGACAAAATGAAGTTAAACAGAAGAGTCCCCACAGAAACACCATGAGTAAGATCCCCAAGAGTCCAGAAGTCCAGGTGGAGTTCACCCAAATCTCAGCTACAGTCTCTGGTCAAGTCCAAAGGCTTGAGTTGAAAGAAGCAGCTCCTTCTTCTTCCTTGGATGCAGGAATCTTTAGTAGAAATCCAGGCAGGTTTTTCTTTCTCTTCTGGGACCAGCACCATCCAGTCAGCTCACTGGCTAACCAGCACTCAGTCACGTATACATGTGCACAAACTCTGCTACAAAATGCTCCGGAGTGGGGAGAAAACATCTTGCTGTCCACTCCCGGCTCAGCTTCTCCCAGTCAGACACTGAGCACATGGATTCTTCTCATTGCATCTCTTGTGGCTGCTGCTCTCATGGCATCTGACCACAGCACTAACAAGGAACCTTGTGGAGCATGCTCACAGCTACCACACACAATTTCCAGAAATTTCTGGCAATGGGCAGCTAAATCCGCCCAGTAACAGTAACACAGTCTCAAGAGATCCCTTAAAGAGACACTCTCACTTAGGCACATGGGTTACACAAGGGCTCAGCAATATTAGCCCAAGGACTCTTCAAATGGGTCTCAAACTGCATTAGGCAATGTTCCCAAATTTGTCTCACAATCTTTCCGGACACTGTTATGGCATAAAGCAAGTAACTTCTTACTCCTTTTACTTTTAGAAATACAGTATAACAAACTGTCATGGGTGAGCTGGCGGTCTTTATTAGCTAATCATCTTATTTTAAAAACAACCACCGTACATAAGTACTCCAAAAGATTTTCTTTGGGTGGAGAGGGGAAAGTTGGGTCAAGCCAGATGCGATATTTCTCAGTTAACTTTGACCATATTTCATGAAGGTGTTCATACAGAATAATCTGTGCTCCCTTATTTCATTCTGGCAAGAATTTTCTGCTCACATTTTAAAGTCAGTTATTCCCAACTCTCATATGAGGAAGCTTTCATTTGCTCTTTGGAAACAAGTTGGTTTCTCCTGACTTTATTTCTTTCCTTTAATCAATTCCCAAGGACCAGAGTGAAGGTTGCACTAGATTTCAAAGAAAGTTCTACAGCCTGAACATTTTCAAGGATTGGAGCATGGTACCTGGGAGCCAGACATGTCTAAATCCTAATTCTGGCTCTGACACTGACTCGCTGTGCAACCCTGCACAGAGCACTTAACATGTCTGTGCTCCATCTGTGAAATGCAGTTAATAATATTTAATGTTTGTACAGACAGCCCTTTGAAAATGTTAAGTGCTGGGTGAGTGCTAAGTATTTTTATTATGTTTCCCTGATGGAAAGCCTTAACATATTTGTACAAAATGGTCATGTTAATGCACTTTCTGGAATATTCTTTTGTTAACAAACTGAATACATTGCCAAATGAAAGTACATTTCAGTCAAGTTAGACATTGTGAAATGTGCTGACCAAGCCAGGAAATTAAGTTATGGTTGACTCTTAGCCTTATGGTGACCTACAGAGAGGATTCTTTTCCCCCCAATGAAAAATACAAAACCTGTTTTTAAAAAAAATCCACATAAGGAACAGAATAACTAGGAAGATTAAGGGCCAGATCCTACTCCTGTTGAAGTCAATGGGAAGGCTGCTGCTGCAAGAGGATTGTGCTCTTTGACCACAATTATGCAAAGTCCTAGACACAAGCTTTACCTTATATGCACGAGAGTGAGACCACACCCATATGGAGAATTAAGCATGTGCATAAGTGGTTGCCAGATCAGCAATTTAATTGGTCACAGTGAGGGAGAAATGGGTGTTCAGGTTTGTCCTGGTGTGGTGGGATTTATTTTAAATATATATGCTGTTTCTGTATATTTATGTTACAGAAGGCAAGGTCAAAGGAACATTCTTTGTCTTGGAGTGGAAGGTGGGGAGAGCAAAATAAATTCAGGGAAGTGTATGACATAGGATCTGCTCAGACTGTAACAGTAAATCAATTCTTAGGATTCAAATAGTGGAGTACAGCAATTAGCAGGGAGTTGGGTGTGGGACAAGGTAAGCAAGATTACCTGTTATAATGAGAAAAGAAACTATAATCTTTATTCATTCCTGAGTTCACAGAATCAAATTTGCATTGAATTCCAATTCTGCAGTTTTCTTTGAAGCTGTGATTTGTTATCCATTTGTTTGAGCACAGCTACTAACAAATCATCAAAGGAGTGAGCAGTGAGGTTGAAATGTTCCCCTATACATTTTTTAATGTTGTGATTTCTTATGTCAGGTTTGTGTCAATTTATTCTTTTGCGCAGAGACTGTCCTGTTTGTTCAATGTATAAGGCAGGGGGGCATTTCTGGCACATGAGGGCATAAATCACATTACATGTTACACATTACATGTTATAGTAAAAAAGATTATTAGTTCTTTTCCCATTACAACAGGTAATCTTGCTTACCTTGTCACCCCACCCACCTCTCTGCTAATTGCTATATTCCACTGTTTGCATCCTAACAATGGATTTGCTGTTACAGTCTGACCAGATCTTATGACTTATACTTCCCTGCATTTATTTTGCTCCTATTCTGTAAGTTCCCCATCTTCAAGCACCTGACAAAGTGGAATTTTCTCCCAGAAAAGCACATGCAATAAATTTGCTAGTCTTTAAAAGTGCCACACGACTTCATGACTGAAAAGGATGCTACTCATAACCATCTTCTCCCTCTTCCCCCCACCATTGTGTGTCTGCCTCATTTTTGTAGAGCTTTGTTCCCAGTGTGGGTTGGTATTTTTTGTACTTGATTTTGAATGGTCAAGTTCCTGTATTAAACAGTAAAAAGCAGCTTCTCTTAATGTGTAATGCTATTTTTCAAAGCATTCAATGCTGCAAATCTTATAATAAATGAATACCAAGATACGTGAAAAAAGAGACCATATCTTAGATTCCCAAAATTAGGGAATTCCTAGAAGTCCCTGGATGATAGTGTCTTCTATGATGCATAAATTATAGGATTTCTCTAGTTGTTGATTTGAAGACCTTATAGACAAAAGCCAGGAAATTCAATGTTATGTTGTCTCTTTTAGCCCAGCAAGTCTTGTGGCATATCTTGGTCACAATGGGATGGGTTTTGGATAGAGATACAGCTTTAACTCTGAATTTCCTGATTTTTATGGTTGGGTGTTTTTTAAATGTATATGTTAGAATAAGAAAGATGAACAAAAATTGTTTTAAGTATTTCATATTGGGCTGTTTAGAAAGTTCTGTTCAAAAGGCACGAAAAAGGGATTTTTTTTCTCTTGCATAATATCGTCTTGAGCCTCTGTGTAATGTGTTGTCCACTGTAAAATGGCAGGAAAATGTAAAAATCCCATGTCTCGCGTGGACTTAAGGAAGGGCTTAAGTCGACTTAATAAAAGCCCAGTGTGGACGTGGCTTTGTTTAGGTTGACTTAAGCTTCCTTAAGTCGACCTAACTCGCCAGTGTAGATGTACCCTTAGGTATTATCTAATTCAGTTTTGAACTTTTCAATGGGCCACACTGGAAAAAATCCTCTACTGATCCCATAAATGTAAAATAAGTAAATAAATGAAAGCTCCTACTGCATCAGTTTGATAATTTTGTAATTATACTGAGCTTTTGAAAGTTAATACACTTTTCACTAAGTAGTAATGGAGAAAGATGTTTTGGGTAAAAAGTCCGTGAGCCTCGAGGGGGTTATAAAAACAAATGCTCTAAAGCAAGTCAATCGTTTTTTATCGTGGATTTATAGGGTCTGATCCTGGTTTCATTGAAATTGATGGGAGTTTTGCCACTGACTTACACAGGAGCAGGATTTTGTCTAAAACATGGAACAAATCCAAATCCACTGATTTTGGGGAATACATTCTGAATAACCAGCTCCTGGGTTGCTTCACATTTGTGTTTAAAACACTTTTACTGTTCATAAGCAAGGTACAGTTTCAGTAAAGGTCCAAAAGAAGAACACAAAGTCACCTGCAAGCCTGTCACCAAGACAGATAGTGGAGATGCGTGTTCCAACCTATAAGTGGAGCAACGTGGAAGAGTTGCTTGCATTCACAGTTCAGCAAACACATAATTTCTTGTGTTCTGAATCAAATGTAAATGAATGTGTATGCATCAATGTAACAATAAACAAAAGCCAATGGAGCATTACATAATGTTGTGTCAAAACAAAGCAACTGTGCACAAGCATTGTCTGGGAAGTCAGCATGAGCATACATTCTGTCACAGCAGCCACTGAGTTGGTTGGTTGCCTTCCCAACTTCCCTCAAATACTACTCATGGTGACATTTCCTCCAGTAGGTATGTACCAAATGCCAAGAGAGAACATTATGAGAGTCTACAAATGTATGTGCTTCTTCCTACCATGTATGGTTACTCTCTGCCTCTTTACAGATGGTGGAATCTGCAAATTTTATTCTCCAGTCTTATTCCATTTTCTCCAGTCTGTCAGTGAAGGAATATTGTATTGCTTCTGCTCCATTGATTTCCTGCTGCTTTAATATGCCCTGCCTCTTGCTCATTGGCATAATGTATTAACTGGCATATGTGATGCATACTGCTGCCTTCCACTGGCTAGAGTATGGACTATGTGTGTTTCTGGGTCAACCGGTGCCTTTGAAAACTCTATTTACAGTCAGAAATGGGATGATTTTATAGCTTATTATTTGTCAGCTGTGGAGTTGTTGTTTTTTTTTTTTTTTAAGCACTAAACTAGATATTTAGAATCTGGAAGAATTTAACTTCCAGACTTTAATAACATTAATGTAGCCAAAAAAATTGTGATTTTTAACAATTATGCAGTACATTTTAGTGTCATTAATAAAAAAAAGTAATGCAGAATCCCACTGTATAGATTTGACAAAGTGCTTTATTAAGTAAGTACGTGGTTGCTTCCTGTCCTTAACCGTTCTCTAGATTTGCTGCTAGGGATAAGCAAACTTTTCCCCATACCATCCTTTTTGGGTTTCAAAGTTCAGTTCAAACTTGCATGTTATTGCTCTGATGGGGGAGGGAGGAGCAACAAAGCAGCAAATGAAAAAATAGGTTAAGAATAAAGCAGAAAATAGAGCAAGGAGAATGTGAAAAAATGGAACAGAAAGGAAAAGAAATTCTACTGGAAAAAAGAATTAAATACACTCTATGAAGGGGACTCTACATTGGAGATGTTGTTTTCAATCCCTAACTGTTAGCAGAGGCCTCCCTTTAGTTTGAAAAACATGTGTTTTGTTTTTTCAAAAATTGAATAAAATAAGTTGAAACAACAGGAAGAAAAGGCTTACATATTCCTATTTTGCAAACCCAATAAACAGCTCACAAAACTTTAAACTCTGTGGCATTTGCTCATTTCTAGTTACTCTGTTCCTAAGCAATAACTGTGTTCCATAATAACAATGGCTGTATTTCTGAAGTGGGTGAAGCTTATTCTGTATGTTTTACTAAATGATTTGGGAACTTTTGGAAAGAAAAAGTAAGATGCTATTGTTGTTGTTTAACTTTTTGTCCTCCTGAGTTTCAAAAAGGAAGCAGTGGCTTTGTTTTTGCTTTCAAGCTGAATCCAAACTTAAACTATAGCTCTGACTTTATAGGAATGCCAAAAATTTGGCATTCATGTACTGTAAAACTACCACAGTTTTACAGTGAAGTGGATTAGGAAAATTTAAAAAAAAAATTCAAATTCTCTGCAGCGTATTCCTTTTCTTGGAAGCATTCCAAAGTGAGACAATGTGAAATGGTGGCAATATGACGAAGGGAAATTTGAAATATTGGTAATCAGGTAGCAAACTGGAAAAGAAAACTAGTGGTACTTTCCCAAGCTATTGCTTACAACCCAAGTACCAGCAAACTGAGACACAAAAATGAGACCTCCCACTTAGACTAGATAGCTTTCATTATCTGATGATTCTTCTTATTCCTTGCATACGGTATATGCAGTAATATCAGATTATCTTTGTTCATATTCGTTCGTGCATTGCCTTAATTAGCACTTGATAGCTAATGTTGATATTGGGCTGCAGCTCTACAGTTTAAGGCTGTCTGCAAATTCAAGCATGCATCATTGCATCAGTCTACAGTTTATGGTTTCAAAGAAAACCTTTGAAGTGGATGAAATTACTTTTTTTAAAATGAAAGGTTAGAGTTTTAGACCCACAATTGCATCCATCAAAATAGTAGCAGCTTACCAAATTGGTCTGAGCTAGTCTGGTCTACTTCACGCCTGTTGATTACAGGGGTATAGCCAGCCCCTGCTTTCTGGCTGGGCCACTGACTCCAGTCTTGCTTCCGGCCAGTCTTGCTTCCGGTCATGTGACTGGAAACTTCCTACCGATGCTCCAATTGCCTAACAACTAGAGTGTCAGGAGGAGGGCTGGAGGGAGAGGGGGGTCCTGCCGCACAAAGGCTGCAGTGGCTGCCCGGGACTGGGCACTCACAGTGTGTCTACACTTACAAATTAAATTGATTTAAGCTTGCTTAAATCGACTTAATTTAATCTGTGTCCACACTACATTTTCCTTAAATCGACTTAAGCAGCAGCTTAAGTGGATTTAAGGAAAAATACAGTCGACTTTATTAAACTTCATTTTAAGTCGACTTAAAGGGCTTCAGGGCTTCCCCACTGCCCTCCGTGCCAGGGTGGCTGGCACAGCCAGAGCCTGACATGCCCCCCCCACAGGGCAGGACAGAGCCTTGCCCACCCTGCTCCTATGCCCTGCCAGTGTCCCTGTCAGGCTCAGCAAATGCTGAGCCGCCTGGCAGTTGGCAAGGGGTGCCCCCCGCCACCGTGGACCAGTCCCAGGTCCACCTAGCCTCTAGAAGTCAGCTTAGGCATCCAGTGTGGACGCTCTAAGTCGATTTGGCAGGGTCCCCTTTAAGTCGACTTAATTTTTGAGTGGGGACATGCTAAGTCGACTTACATTAACAAGTGTAGACATAGCCAAAGAGACTACTTCTAAGAGTGAGATGATTCAGTCTCCATGCTCAATAAAGCTTGAGTGTTTCTCTTGTGATGATTGTAACTGGATGGGCTTGTTTTGTTTTAGTGATATGGGCATCTGCTATTAATCTTATCAACTCATTTCACGTAGGCAACCAGATGATAGTGGTGGACAATCAGAGCAGATCATTCTCTAAGCCTTTTTGATACCAGAGAACAGCTTGTTGTCTTCCTAAACTGTTTCAAGGAGATCTAAGGGACCGGTTGTTGAGAAACACTGCTCTAAGCAACTACTTCTTAGGTTTTGATTCAGAGTAGTGACATAGAGCCTGATCTGGTTTTACACCAATATAACTACATTGAAGTTATTTCTACTTTACACCAATGTAACTAAGATCAGAATCAGGCCCATAGAATTTGAAAGGCTAAGTATTTCATTAGCATATCCCCTGAAGTACCCAATGTGTGTTTCATTTTACCGTTTATTTTTATTTCCTTACTGACAAGTGTCTCTTCCACCATCACCATTATTATTTATATTGATATTGCCATAGCACACGGAAGCCACATTCACATCTAGCTCCATTGTGCCAAGTGCTGAACAAACTTGTAGTGAGAGACTGACTGCAGTGTCTTTCAATGAATGGACTAACTTGCTACAAAAGAAAATTGTTGCATCCATGAGCTGCAGTTATGCATTCATAAGTACTTACTCACTAATATATTTGTAGAATGGTGTCAGGCAAAAACACAGATTAAATGTTTGCTAGGTGGCTAGTTTGTACAGAGCTCATGCAACATCATTTCTACCATGAAGTTCATAATGTTCCAGGCTCTCGTGACTAAAGCTATTACTGCATACTATTAAAATCAGTTTTGCAAGTTTCAAAGTGGACAATAAAAATGATAACTCTTCTGTAAATACAAGTCAGACACGAAAAAGAGGAACTATATTTTTTGTATTAATTCCTTCATCTAGCCCTAAAGACTCCTAACACATCCTGTTGTCTGATTTTCTAAATACTTTGGTTCACTAACAGAAATATTTAATTATTGTTTTCACACAGAAGATGGTTGTTCTATAACCTATTTATTTTTTTCAGGGTTCGTGGATTTAACACTCCATGATCAGGTACATCTACTGGAATGTGCCTGGTTAGAAATACTGATGATTGGCTTAGTCTGGCGTTCAGTGGAACACCCGGGAAAACTCTTATTTGCACCTAATCTATTACTGGACAGGTCAGTCTACTTATTATTGTATTTCTACCACTTTTAATCATTTTAGCCTGTAGTCATCCCACCTGATGCTGAGAACCCATCACATTTCATAGACTAGGCAGGACTGGCTTAATTCGTAAGAAGAGAGGGGCCTCTGACAAACACCAACAAAGGTGCAGATGGAAGTGGTGTTGGTGATTCAATAGATGGTACCTTTACTTTTGAGCTATTATGCTATTAGAAGATGTCTGCTGCTGGAGGTGCTTTCTTTCTTTCTTTCAAAGCAGACAGAAAACTGAGGCTATGTCTACAGTTGAAAAGTTAGGTCGACTTTATAAAGTCCACTTAAAAAGGTTGACTTTAAGTCGTCTTAAAGTGGACCTTATTAAGTTGACTTAACAGAAGTGGACTTAACTTTTCAAGTGTAGCTGTGGCCCCTTCTCGAACTTATTAAGTCGACTTAATGTTTTAAGTTGACTTAAAAAGGTCCACCTAGGCACTACTCCGCGTCTCCACTGGCTTATGTCGACTTAATAATGTCGACTTAAGTGCTAATTCAAATTAAAACCAGGTGTTATTAATTCAAACTAACTTTTCCTTAATTCGATTTAAAGGGCAGCTTAAGTTGACTTAAGGAAAGCCCAGTGTAGATGCGGAGTAAATTAAGTTGACTTAAGCCTCCTTAAATCGACTGAATTTGTAAGTGTAGATGAACCCTGAGATACTTATCATTTGTAGTTGTTAGTTGATTGCACTTTTGGTAAGGTAAAGATACCCAATCCAGTGTACTAATCAGAAGTTAGTTTGTTAATTATTTCTACTTACTAAAAATTCTCCCAGGCAGTTTCAGCCCTAAAATGATATTAGTTATGTACAGTTAAACAGGCCATGTGCTACTTCAGAGGAGACTACTTTTCCATTGTAAAGGAAAACTGCATGCTAGACCCCACTCTGCTTTTTCCTAGTCTGGTGGTGCTGAGCTGCCCAAAAACTGCCTGAATTTGACCTCTTGACGACTCATGCAGTATAGAGGAATGGTTGGGTGAGCTGCTGCAGCATCTTCTGTATTATCTTATTTATTCCAAGTGCAGAAGACATGTTAGGGAAGAGTAGATGTGACTGGGGATTCGTCCAGATCAGCCAACTATGAATGCCAAATATTCCCTTGGGGACTATGGGGAGCAGCATAATTTAAAGCAGCTCACCAGGTGTTCTAATTTGTTCCAGGGGTTTGAGCTGTAAAAGCTGGTTAAAGTAGGCTTCCCTCATGCCCCTGCCTATACCTTTAATCTCTTGTTTTGGGCTCAGCTTGGCAGGACTGGAAGATCTGATCCAGAGATGATGTAGAAGGACAGATCAGTGGCATATCAAGTCCAATATCCTACAATTTACAGTGCCTCTTACTATATACTACAAAGGGAGATGGAAAAACAATTAACTGCTTCTATGAATGTGGGGAATTTTATGCTGACTTCAGCTGGCATTCATTTCATGCACTGAAAAATGAGAATTGACATCTCTTGAAACGTATCCTAGCTGATGTATATGAATTCAAGTTCTTTCCTCATATACATGAAAACATTCACATTTCAATCTGAAAGGGCATTTTTGAGAAAGATACAGAGAGCTGAAAAAAGTGAATTAGAAGAGAAACAGTCTCTCAAACGTATCATAGTCATCACTACTAACATTACAATATCTATCAATGTCATTTTCTAGTGCGCAAGTCAAACCAGTGAGAGTTTGTGTCACTGCTTTTATTATGACCCTACTGCCCCAAAACGCTTCTGCTAGTTTTGGCTCCCTGCCTGGGTCACACACGCAGCCAGCATGTGTTTCGTGTTCTGTATGCTGTACAGCTCTGATCCAACTACTTCAAACACAACAGCCTGCCAGCAGTTATCACAGACACTGTTGTCTTTACCCAGCTTGGTTGATGTTAACAGGTGACCCCAACACTTTCCCAGTGTTCTGCAGCATTCAGAGGAATTAAAAGCTGTTTTCTCTGTTAAAGAGACAAAACCCAATAGGTTGCCCCATTAACTGGAGTTAATATTCACTTTCTTTAAAACATAGCACTGCTGGTTAAGATTAATAGTAAAACAAGTTGATTAACAAAAAGAAAGGATTTTAATTGAGTTCAAGTATAAGAGACAAAGTTAGAAATGGTTACAAGCAAAGAAAAGTAAGAACATGTGTTTAAAAGTCTAAAACTTAATTTAGCAAAGTGCAGTTTTGGTTCAAGATGGCTTGGTTCACAATGGGTTTTCTCACCCAGTCTTCTAGCAAGATAGTGGCTGCTTTCCCCACCCCAGTTATGATCTCCTTCAGAAGCCCCAAATGCTGATTCCTTTGTCTTCTCAGGTGAAAGAGATAACTTTGTGTTCTACCTTTTCCTGTTATAATCCAGTGAACCTTTATAATGGATTGTTCTCAAGGTTACGTCTCAAAGTAAAGTTTATTCAGTCTGAGGAAAGTCTGGTGGTGAAGGAAACTCCATGCTGTTCCCCACACCCCCCTACTAATATTTATTAAAATACAAATTGTTCTGTTTCCTGCAGTCTCCCCCCTCTGCTGTCTTGATGGTTCTGTTAACTGCTTATGTATAAATTGAGGTGAACCTTCATTCCTTGGGACAGATCTGTTTATCATCTCCCCTGACATGTTTGGTTTAAACACACTTTAGTCATAATTCTAGAATATATCCATAACTCTTAATAAACACCATGTATATACATCATGCATGAATATTAATGATCAGTAAGTTATTAGTTTTCAAATGTTACCTCAAAGTATGTTTTGTCCAGAAATTATTACAACAGTGTGTAGGGTGGGGATACCTAGGTGCTGGATTGGGTCACAATCCACCATCACGGTTCAGGGGAAAAAAATCTTACTAATTGATTTTACTTGATAATTTTAATAGATTCCACAGGTTCCTTCCATATTGCATAACAAATTATTAGCTTCAGCTAGTTGTTGCGTGCCTTTGGATCAGCAATGCTGTGTAGATTAAAGGAAGTTGCGCCTTTCTTTTGCGACAACATGATTGTGCAATTCTAATCCTCAGGTTTTGCACCAATTTGTAAGAAACAACAGATTTTTTTTCCTTTTGGACCTTTAAGCAGAAGTTGAATATAAATAGTAATATATAATAGTATAATAATTAATATGAAATAGAACAGAAAAAAAGATATTTATTCCTGCAGGAAAAGCACTATTCTGCTAAAATTTCCATTGATACACATAATCTTTCTGTATGTTTTGGCATTAGGAAATGTATAAAACAGTTTCTCTGTACAGACCAGGAATTTATCTGTTTAAACTTAGATTTCCACTAGTGCTTATACTGGACAAAAAATCAAGAGAACAGCATAAAACAGTCTTTAAATCTTTGCATGGTAGCAATATAATTTATTACTTCAGGAAAGAAAAGACAGAATTTTATTGAAAAGTGCATCGTAAATTGCATATCTACCTTCCAAGGACCCATCTGCTCTATGTTTGATATTTTTCTAAGAATGTTGCAGAATATTTGCAAAATAGAGAGAAGAGCCAAAGTACTTTTAATCCTTCCTTTAGCTAAAAAGGGGAGGAGGATGAACTAAGTAGAAACATTCAGGGAAGGGGAGGTTTGCATTTATGGGCTTAATCTTCTTCCTTATCCCCTTTCCTTGGATGGGGTAGTCACTCCCATGAGCCATTTCCCTGGCCATTCTTGTGAAGATGGAATAGCAACAGACTTTCAGAGCAAAGAAGGCTCTTTTTACAATTGCTTCCTGACTCTCAAACAAGAATCTGTTTCTGTTGTGGTACTGTTGATGATAGTGTAACTAATGAGACAGTTATCTGTAAGCATTAAAATAATAGAAAAGATTCTTACGAATAAGTGCAATTTTAAATTGATAGCTGACACCTTTAGAGAAGCTCAATTAATAATTATTGTGAAGTAGAAAAATAGATTCTCTTCACAAAAAGTGATGACATGTACATGGCTTTTGTGAATGATATGCAGTTTTAGGACTATAGCTCATGAGTAGGCAAAGCTAGAAATAGATGCTTTAAACTGTTGAAGCGGGGAGATGCTTTCCACAGGATGAGGCAGATGTTGCTGGTCTGTTTGGCACCCAAGAAAATGGACCTTAAAAATGTCACTAGTCCAGGACTGAAATGGGTTACACTTGACTTCTAGCTCACTGGCATTTGGAAGGAAATTTAACACTACAAAACAAAACCAGCTTAAGAAAAGTAAATACCTCCCCAGGATGCCTCTAAGACACAATTCCTCCTCTCTTGCAAAACACTTAAGTCTGTTTATAACAAGAGAAAAAATTTAAGAGGAAAGGGAACACAGCATTAATTAGGGGCACCCAGCAACAATGACAGAAAGGTATGCAAGTGAGAAATAAACACCTACACCACCTATCCTGGGTGGTTGTCATTTGCCTTAGTTTCCTATTTTGGGATTTGAAAATCTGCGAGATAAATGTCCTTTTAACATACTCAGCTGCCATTAATTGCGATGCTGTGTTATGAGGATCCACCATGTATCCCAGTCCTTAGTTATGTCAGCTCTTAGGGTATGTCTACATTGCAGTTAAAGACCCATAGCTGGCCTCGGCCAAGTGGTTCAGGATAACAAGTTTGGGTTAAGGCATTGTTGAATTGTGATGTAAACATTCATGCCCAGTCTGCAGCCTAAGATCTGAGATTTCCCCACCTTGCAGGTCCTAAACCCTGGGTTTTTAATTACAGCGACTGAGTAGTGGAGAACCTCACTGCTACTATCTCTTGTGTCTTGTTTTTCACCAGAACATCGTCCCCACACCAAATCTAAGGCTCTGCCCCCTAGCCTAGTTTATCAGTGATTTAAGATCTAACATCATTGAGAAGATACAAAGACTCTGAACTGTGTCTAATCAACTCTGTCTTTTAAGTGCTGGAGGGGAGAGTAAAATGGCATCTAATATCCTTTAAACAAAGTCTGTCCTACCAGATAGGAACACCCATCCCTTCTGGCCACTTATTGCTGCTTAGCAAGTGAGTTAAAGTTAAGGTGAAACACCTCAACTATATATAAGTATAGTTCTGCTGCCTGTTAGTCATATGGTAAGGATAAGTGACTTTTAACCCCCAAACAGTCACACTTTGGCAAAGCATTCTGCTGTGTACCTAGGCTACGTAGGTGTTTCTGTGTAAAAATTGTCTGTCACTGAGGTCTTTTTTCCCACGTCATCAATAGATGCAAGGGAGAGCTCATTTAGACCACTGGCTTACATCATCTAAGCCTGACTGTGTCAGATTTCCTGGTACAACACTGTGTTGGTAGTGCTGTATTAAGCTCCAGGTATGTACCTAAATTTGCTGAATGTCAGCCTCTGACGTTGTGTGACATGCAGGGTCAATAGTCAAAATGTAAACACAAAGGGTGCTTTGAATTCTGCTTTATTCCTCCTGTCTGGTGTTGGAGGGATGACTGGGCAGAGCAACAGGGTCCAGAGTGCAACAGAAGGGGGGCTCTGGCTGCAGCGTGCCTCCGTGACCACAGAAGGAGCACTCCTCAACTGGAGTTGATTCCAGAGGGTGAACAATGTTTTAAACTGTTGAGCTAAATTCTGCTCTTTCCATTTCAAATTGTGTCCTGCTGCTAGGATTACTGGAAAACAATAATAGTAACAGTAATAATGATTTGTTTGTTTGTCTGATATTATTATTACACAACAACCTAGCATTAATATTTCTTATTTACCCGTAAGCATGCCAGACCCTATCATTCATTACTGTGAAAATGTATAACAGTGCACAATGAAGTAGTCTGGGAACTGCAATATTGAGCAGTAGCTGAGAACAATGGGTGGACATCCTGCTTAATCCACAGCTAGCTAGGCATGGGTGAATCCCATAATTGGATGCTTAGTATAAATATTTGCTGCATTCATCAGCTGAGTACAGATGAACATTTTCCATTTTTATTTAGCTGTTTTGCATTTGGTTTGTTAGTCTCCCACCACATCTGAAAACTCTTACTGAGTTTCCTATGCATTTTGTGCTGTCAAGCACTCAGATACTACAGAAATGAGTCTGTTAGAAAAGGCTAAGCATAATAGAATAAAATCAGACTGGGACCATAGGTTGCTTAGCTGGTCATCTCATAAAATGTTTCAAATGCCTCAGGACATCATACTCTTAATAACTCTGTCTCTTGATCAAAGGAACAGCAAAGCATTGGTGCAGAACCAAGTAAATATAGTTGCTGTAATTTATCATCCGCTTATTAGAAAAAAATAGAAGCAGGGTGGATATAAAGCTTTGATTCAAGGCGTTTAATTAGTGAAATGCTATTTGTATTTATTGCTATGGAAGCAAGCACATAAACACCAATTAAATCCACCGCTGACTTCAAAAACATTTTAGAAAAATTATTTTTCTATAGATTTTCTTTTCAATTGACCAATGACGGTGACATGTCCCACTCTGAAAACCAAACGTCCAACGACTATTCTATAAAAAAGTCACTTTCCTGAGCTGAGTGCAGCAGCCTGCCGAGAGCTGATAAAATGTGGAAAATGACTAAATTCTCTTCCACTTTATTGATATACCTCAAATTCAAATTCATCCCTTTGGGGTCGAAAGTCCACCAACCCCAATGGAACAATAAAGACGGCCTTTCCAATAAAACTGCAAAATTTTATCATCTTGACTTGTCCAATATTCATTTGCTTATTCTCTCAATAATTAAGGATATAGCAGAGGATATACTGATACAATGCTATCACTGAGTGAAAAGTGATTGCTAAACAAATAATTACTTATGTATTTATTTGAATTTGTAAAGCACTCATCTCCATGCTGCCTATCAATATAATTCCTATTCAGCACTTCTAACCCCTAGACTGATTATAAACTTGTGCATTCATAAAGATTATGACCCACAGTTGATCCAAATCTTTGAGAGAGCTCTTAGCATCACTTCAAAAGAATGTTCTAAAAACCAGGCAGTTGCTATAGAGAACTAGAATGCACAGTGGGGTAATGCCACTAGTGTAGATCAGAAATGTGCATAGCCTGTCCTTCAATCACAAAGGAATTCTTACTACAGTAAAGAGGTTTGCTGGTTTTCTACAAAATTCCTTTCTTTTCATATCAAGGAGAATAATGCCTTGGTTCAGGGCTAGCTGCCTCCTGGATCATACTCTAGTCTCTGAGTGCAGCCTTTCAAATGATGTGTCTTCTCCTCTCTCAGGATGGAATCCCACAATTCTCTTGTTGATTGGTCCCCTGGGCTACAGTGCCTTGTGCACCAATCATGCATGATTCCTTAGCAGGCCAAACTGGGTTTGGCCCCTGCAAGTCTCCCCCTTAGGAGCTGTGCCCAATGGTGATTACAGTGACGCAAAACAGTCTTTTCAAACCTTTTCTCAACAGTGGGAACAAAGCCTAAAAAGGGAGGGTTTTCACACAACCAAACAGTCTATATGCATCTGTCTCTTACCTTGAGGTCTAAGAAAGCCTGGATTATCTGAGACCCGCCCACCCCAGGGACTGGGATCAGTCTTGTCCACAGCAGCCCCTGCCTTCCTCTCTCTGAAGACCAGAAGGGAGACTGTCCTTTTATGCACCCCTAAATTCTTTGTTTGTTTTTCCTGCTTGGTTCCCACCCTCCTGGGGTTACCAGCTAGTCAGTAGAACTCAGCAGATTCTGAGGTAAAACTTTAATACAAATGACTATTATATTGTCCTTTATGTACCATCTGATGCTATTGTCTCCTACCTATATGTGAGTAATCTCTGCCTGAATTAACTCCTAATAATTATACAACAAACCCTACAATAACACTGAAACAGATAACATGTAATATTTATGAAATATTAGACAGCTCTCACATTCTTTACAACTAATATAGTGCATTACGGCTGTATTGAATTGCTTTATTATCTGTTCCCAGTCCTCATGTATTTTGCTGCTGTTTTATTTTGATATTTTCCATTTGGCCTGAGAATGAGACATGCTGCTTTTATGGTGACTGATGCCAGTGTATTGTCTTGTATAACTTTCTGTATTTTCTATCTAGTTACTACAATGATAGTTATACAGGATTGTATATTATAGATGGATTGTACAGGTGAATTGTTTCTTTTTAACGTAAAGGGTATTAACCACAACATTCCCTAAATAACATCTTAGACTGTAGCACCTTAAGGCAGATTTAAAAATAGAAAGGGGCCGAAGCCTTGAATTTCAGATCTAGATGTCTCCAAAGTTTGAGGTTAGAACTGATGCTCCAGTTTGGCCTCTTACAGAAAGAAGTTGGAGTTGTGAAGGTCCAATCTTCTTCACTGTTTGGGGCAAGCAGACTGAATTCCATCTACTAGTTTGGGCTCAGTTCTAATTACCAGACTGCCAGTGATTCTGTGATTTATATATTGACACTACTGGCATTTGCTTTTGCATAAGTAGACACAAATATTAATGTTTCTCAAAACCAAAAATAACTGTTGTTAATGCTTGAGATATTTTTGACTGAAAAACCCTCATAAAATAAAAAGGAATGAATACTGAGGAAAGTCATATCTGAAGGTCTCTTTCCATTAGCTGTGCATGCCCCTCCCCAATCTCTTCAGGCTTTTTCTACCCCTATTCTTGTCCTCAGATCTTGACAGATAAAAATCTCCTCTTCCATATATAGAATATAACTTTGAATGATTTAATAAATTAGAAATAAAAACCAAATGTAACAGAAATATGAGACTGAGAAGTAATATGGGTGAAAGGACTGGGAAATAACATGTCAGGGACAAACAGACCATGATGGTAAAATAGAGCCTCCACTCCCTCCAAATCTTTGTCCAAAACTAAATTGGAAACAAAACTGGAAAAGAATTTTTGAAATGTGTAAGTCCACATTCAGTTAACTTTCTTTTTAACTTTTGCGCACAGGTGTTCTCAGTGCCTTTTTGAAGTACAAAATATAGTACGCAATTAAAAGCCTTTTGCTGCTGCCTTAGTAGGGGAACCTATCTTCAAAGATGGTGATGTAGAGGCTTTTATTCTGTACTTAGGTGCTGGCTGCATATTTGAATACATGTTTAAAAGACTAGACACCATTATAAATAATTTTGGGAAATAGACCCTTCTGGAACTAGACCATTCCAAAATACTCTCCAAGCACTCATCTAAAATCCTCCTTCTCTTTTCTGTATTATCACAAAGGATGAGATGACAATGGGGACTTATAAGTATCTGTGGCTATGTCTACACTCGGAAATTTAAGTCGACTTTAACTAAGTCAACTTTAAGTCGACTTTAAGTCGACTTAAGTCGACTTAGTGAGTCTACACTTAAATTTTAATTCGACTTTGCGGGGAACTTTCAAAGTCGACCTAGAACGTCCACACTGGATGCCTAGGTCAACTTCTAGGGGCTAGGGGGACCTAGGGCAGGTCCACGGGGGCAGGGGAGGCACCTCTTGCCTAGTGCCAGGGGGCTCAGCCTTTGCCCCATTGTACATAGGTACAATGGGGCAAAGGGAGACAGGGACCCTGGCAGGGCATGGGGCAGGGTGGGCAGGGCTCTGCCTGCCCTGTGGGGGGGCATGCCAGGCTCTCCCTGTGCCCCCCAGCAGGAAGGGCATTGGTGTAGTCCTGGGGTACCCCTAAGTCAACTTAGGGCTACCCCACATCTACACTGGCTTAATTCGACTTTAAAAAGTCGAATTACGCCTTAAATTGAAGTAATTCTAGGTTTTAGAAAGTTAACTTAATTTTCATTGTCGACTTTATTTTCCTTAAGTCGACTTAAGCAAGCTGCTTAAATCGACTTAAGAGAACTGTAGTGTAGACGCAGGGTAAATTAAGTCGCCTTAAGCAAGCTTAAGTCGACTTAATTTTCAAGTGTAGGCGCAGCCTGATAGAAAGACCTCATCCTGAGGATTCTTTCAAGGTTAACCTCTCTCATTTCAGAGTAAATGGGTTTTTGCTGCTTTATCTGCTCTTAACAAAATTAGTAGGGATGACAATGTAGAGAATAGCAACTTGAAAGTGGAAATAGTGATTTTCAAGTTTGTCACTTAATTTAACTCATGTCCTATAGTGTGCTATGTTTAGTCTACACTAAATTAATCATAGACTCAGAATAGTAGGAGAAACCTCAATCATCAAATCATAGAAGATGAGCATTGGAAGGGACCTCAGGAGATCATCTGGTCCAACTCCCTACTCAAAGCAGGATCAGCCCCAATTATAACATCTGAGTCGGGTCAAACCACATCTTAAAAACCTCTAAGGAATTAGATTCCACTCCCTCTCTAGGTAACTCATTCCGGCATCTGATGAAGTGGGTTATAGCCCACGAACAGGGCCGTCCTTAGCGGGGGGTGAACGGGGCGATTGCCCCGGACCCCATGGTAACGTGGCCCCCGCACTGTCCCGCTCCCAGTGGGGTAGTGTGGGGCCCAGGCCGCGGCCCTCCCCCCATGGCCATGCTTCCCCCTGCTCCCGCTGCCTTCGGCAGCAGGGCAAGCCAGGAGCACTTCCCCTGGCTGGTCCCTAGGCTGGCCCTGCTCCCCGCCCCCAGGGTGGAGCAGGCAGGCCCAGAGGCAGGGCCGGTGCTTGGCCCTAGCCTCTGGGCCAGCCGTGGGCACCTGGGCTCCTGGCTGTGGCTGGGGCAGCAGCAGCCTCGGCTGGTGATGGCTCCCCATCACCCGGGGCCGCGGCCTCAACTCTCCGCCTCCCTGGGCTGCAGCTCTCCGGGGCCGCAGCTGCAGCTCCCCACCGCCCGGGGCCACGGCGCCCCTCTCCTCGGGGCCGGGGCCATGCCTTGGCCTCGACTCCCTGGGGCCGCGTCGGCAGTTCCATGGCTTCCAGGGCTGGCTCCGGGGGGGGGGACGGGGAACCGGGGACCCTGTGGGGCGGAGCAGGCCCCCCCCGCACTCTCCACCAGCATGGGGGGGTGCCCCACCTAGGCTGATTGGCCCTGCTCCCCCCTAGGGACGGCTCTGCCCATGAAAGCTTATGCCGAAGAAAATCTGTTAGTCCATAAGGTACCACAGGACTCTCGTTGTTTTTTGCTGTACACAGACTAACATGGCTACCCCCCTGGAAAATTCATTTCAGGATGATTTTCCTAATATCCAACCTAGACCTCCCCATCTACAACTTGAGACCACTGCTCCTAGGTCTGTCATCTGCTACCATTTAGAATAGCCTAGCTCCGTTCTCCCTGGAACCTACTTTCAGGTAATTAAAGGCTGCTATCAAATCCCTCCTCATTCTTCTGCAAACTAAACAAGCCTAGTTCCCTCAGCCTCTCCTTATAAGTTGTGCTCCAGCCCTCTAATCTTTTTTGGTGCCCCACCGCTGGACTCTCTCCAATTAGTCCACATCCTTTCTGTAGTGGGTGCCCAAAACTGGACACACTACTCCAAATGTGGCCTCACCGGTGCTGAATAGAAGAAAATGTAATCACTTCCACGCGTCTGCTGGTAATGCTCTTACTAATGCAGCCCAATATGTTATTAGCCTTGTTGGCAATAAGGGCATACTGTTGACTAATATCTCTTTTCTTGTCCACTGTAACTCCCAGGTTCTTTTCAGCAGAACTGCTGCCTAGCCTGTAGGTCCCCAGTTTTTGTAGCAGTGCATGGGATTCTTCCATCATAAGTGTATGACTCTGTACTTGTCCTTCTTGATTCTCAATCAGATATATTTTTTTTTGGCCCAATCCTTCAATTTGTCTAGTCATCAATCGTGAAAACAAAGTAGATAAAGTCATTTTGAAGTTTCACTCTCTGGAAATAGCTTAGCAGTCAAGAAGCCTAACACGGCAAAATGCTTAAAATTTTATCAAGTAACAACTCAAACTTTGAAAGAAGGTGTCACTCACACGTGATCCAAGAATTGACAAGAGTCTATGACCAGAGATGGGCCCTGTGAGAGAGCTGGAAGTACATTAATCCTATCTGGGTCTCCATATAAAAAATGGGTGACCATCTGGTAAGCTAGACATGCAAATAAGTTGTTCGTTAAGTCGTTTTTATGCTATGTTTCCTCTGAATTGCTTTTGTTCTGCATAAATACCATTTTTCCTTTCAGGTGAATCATATGACTTTTTAAAATGAGAACTCATTGGCACACCTCAAAAAAATCCATCTTTTCCATGATATAAACATTGAAAACAGTAATATGCAAATCTCAGAATCAATCCAGGCTGCGTGATATTTTTAGGTGCTTGATGGCCTGCAACAGAAACATTCTTCAGCATATGCCAATAGCCAATGCATACTGAAATCCTTTTCTTACTGCTGGCCATCTGCAAATCTTGTTCCATTTTTACCTGGGAATTTGCAAGCTATTGAAACAAAGACTTTTAGCTCCTCTGAAACCCTGCACAGCTCTAAATATGTAGGTTTAATCCCACACTGGTTTGATGCAAAGCTACCAGTTTATCTGCCAGAAGCAAAGAAGTGCAACAGAAAAGATGCCTATCTTGTTTTAAAACTTCATGTAATGATTCCACAGTTTTGTTTGTCAGAGGATTTACATTTTAAGAGGAAGCAGAACTTTCAGGGAAAGTGTGAATTCTATTCAACATATTCACCTTACTCAGCATTACTAACTCTATTAATTTTCCAGTGAAAATCATGGACACCTCTTTTCTTCTCTTTATTTTACTGATGTCCAAACAGAGAGGTGCTTCTTAGCCATACTAATATACAAACTTTCCACACTATTTTACCCAGGAAGGATTTCATCCATCTTGCTGCTCTGATGTTAGTAAGTCAATACCGAGGCTCAACAAAAAATGATCACACTCTGTGTTTTAGTTGTTGCTGCTCTGAAATTAAGTGATTGATAAGCAGAATTCTGAGAGAGAGAGAGAGAGAGAGAGAGAGAGAGAGAGAGAGAGAGAGAG